>CM052799.1:28911341-29029017 GCA_028533885.1 Nasua narica | reverse complement strand
AGTGAGAGTGCGAGAACACATGTGAGCAGGGAGGAGAGGGAAAGGCAGAGGGAGAGGGAGAGAAAGTCTTAAGCAGACCTGGCACTTAGCACAGAGCTGGCCACGAGGTTCAGTCTCTAGACCTTGAGATCATGACATGAGCCGAAATCAAGAAGTAGACACTGAACCAACTGCGCCACCCAGGTACCTTGGTCTTAATGCTTAAAAAAATTTTTGAGATAGTTGTAGATACATGTGCAGTTGTAAACAATTATAGAGAGATCCTGTATTCCTTTTACCCAGTTCCCCCCATACTAACATCTTACACAACCATAGGAAAATAGCACGACCAGGAAATTGACATTGATAACAGTCTATCTAGCTCATTCACATTTCAGTGGGTTTATATGCACTTGTGTGTGTGTGTGTATGTGTGTCCTGTTTTCATACTGAAAAAGCACAATAGTTCCTTTTAGGATTGCTGTCTGTTATCTAGTAAGAAATTCCAGAGAGACGGTGGCACCACCAGAGTAACTACAAGTAAATGGTTCCAAGTACGAGTTAAAAGAAAGTAACATTTCCAAAGTTAGTGGCGGGAGCTTAGCAGTCTGGAAGCTGTTAGTTCAGCCATGCCTTTTCCACGTACTTGACCCTTTCAGCATCTCGATTCTGAGAAAGGCCGCCGTGCATTTTGTTCAGTTCAGCGGTCTGAGGGATGTGATACAGGAACACTTTCTTCTGCCACTTGAGGAAAAAGGGAAATGTAAAAGTTGGGAAACACTGAATGGGAGCATGAAGAAGGTGCCAGTGAGATTGTTTGTACTTACGAAGAACACTTTTAGTCCAGCCTGCTAATACGTAGTAGAAGTTGGAACCTCAGGTGAATTAACAGACGTAAAGACACTTTCAGGCTTTACTGTAGGGTCTATTTTGCATGTTAGTTGAGTTCATTTGCAGATTCTCTTTTCTAAATAGTGTGGGTTGGAGGATTACTCCAACCCACACTATTTGAATGCTCTTTTCTAAATAGTGTGGGTTGGAGGATTACACATCTCATTTTTGCCTACTTGGCACAATCCCACCATCTTCCACTGTTGGCACATAGATTTTCCTTTGCGGGGCCACTCACCTCCTCTCCTGGTCTAGTTGTTTTGCTGGTGCCATCCACAAATCCCCTCACCTTCCCCCAGCCCCTGCACACCCTCATGGCTCGCAGGATGAGCCCATGCCTTAGTCAACGTAGTCCATCCCTATGGACACAAGGATCAGTTCAGAAAATGTACAGACTCCAAACTGGACAAAGAGATGTAATCCCTGATATTTTGCCAGAATGATTGGGACAAAGTAGTTTTCCATTGGAATTGAAGGTATTAATACGCATGCAGAGAGAATCCGTGAGCACCAACAGTGCCAACATGCTGTAAATGAAGCCAACAATGGAAGGGAGCTGACCTGACAATCCCGCCTGAGCATCTAGAACTAGCTATAGCGGGAGCTCTGAACTTCTCAATGCAGGAAGCCATAAGATGATAAATCACTTTTTGTGTGCCCCTACATGAATCTGATGTTTTTTGGGGTTTTCTTTCTTTTTTTTCTTCCTTCCTTCCTTCCTTCCTTCCTTCCTTCCTTCCTTCCTTCCTTCCTTCCTTCCTTCCTTTCTTTTCTTCCTTGGACCTCAGTGATAAGGATCAGTGGCAAATCCCATATATTAGGTTACAGTTGAGGCCATAAATCCTTAAACTTTATTATTTATTTGTCCTCTCATCATTCCACAATTTTCTTATCTTCTCATGGGTGTGCATAACTGTCTGCAGTAATTTGCTGGACCCACAGCTTTGGTGCTTTGTGTAAAAGAAGTGGCTCGAGTAAACGAATGGCACTGTGAGTACATTAATGCCTCCGACCCTATCATGTGCTCTTCTAAATAAATAGGTTATGCTTATGCAACACTGCACCGACCTGTACTGCTTATCTAAGTTCTGTAATAAAATGGTGGGGGCCCCCATTGTTTATTTATGTGAGGCAGGCTGCCTCGCTCTAAATCCTAATTCAATCTCCAGTCACTGTTTTGCAGGCGAGGAGCTCTTATGACTGCAGGAGAAATGTTTGCTGCTTCAGATGTTACTATTAAAAGAAAACTGTTCCCAAAGAAATTCTTATCTCCTGGTGGGTTGGGGGGGGGGAAGCTAAATGACAATAAATTATGGAAGAGGAAATTGCAAATGTGTCTTGCTTTCTCTTTATTGGAGGCATTGTTTTATCACAACTGCCAAGTAGAGCATACACCTATTTTAAAAAGCTTTTTACAGCTTTGAATTATGCACAAATGGAGAAATAAGAGGCTGCATAATCAGAGGAGTTAAAGAGCTCTGCTTTGCAAGGTGAGGGTGGGGTTTTGCCATTACTTTTTCATTCATAAATGGCACCCGCCAGGAGGGGAGGCGTGGCAGAGACTGTGAAAAAGGAGAGAAAGCCACAGCAAAATACAATTAAGAGAAACAACTAAGGAGGTCACCAGAGCCCTGGCAGGAGACTAAGAAGAATCTTGAAAAGGAGAGCTGAGCCCTTTTAGAATCTCATTCCCCTGGGACAGAGAAAAAGAATGGGACCGAGGAGGGGCCAGTGGGCCTCGGATTCTAACTTGTCTCAACCGAATAAGCACAACCAATCCATCAATCCATCAACGTTGATGTAAACTTTGATCTTATAAAAACTATAGAAAGGGTTCTGTTTCCCTTTTCTGTCCATCACAGATGATTTCAACGGCCCCGGCCCCTCAGTAGCTGCCGCTCCCATGAATCATGCTGTGGACGTGTGTTCCGTGAAGCCAGCAGAGGGAGTGCGAGATCAATGGGTGTGTTCCAGGTTCCGCCTTCAGAAACAACCCCCCAGTTCAGGACCTCCCGATCCAGTTTGTGAAGGTGACTGACTCCAGTGCCTCTTGCCCTACCCACCTTCCTTCACCTGCTTCTGTTTTTCGATCTGTCCCCAGACATCCCTGTTCTCCCTACCCAAACTGCCTGAGTGCTCACTGGGGAACATTTTACTAAAGAGTTAACGGGTTAAAGTTCTTGTTGGCAGATCCTATTAATGGATGAGAAAGGAAGGCCGCGATGTGGGTCAAACATTCAACATCATGCTGAACAAAAGAATTCTGAATGTTGAGGAGAAAGGCTTATGATCTAATGGTAAGCGAAAATAACAGGTTGCAAAATTGCAAATATAGTAGTATCTCAAGGATATAAAGCTTTTGTTTCTAGACTTTTTTAAAGTAAATTCTCCCCGCAATGTGGAGCTCGAACTCAGGACCCCAGAGTTCAAGAGTCTCAAGCACTACCAACTGAGCCAGCCAAGCAACCCTGCTTAATGCTTCATCATATATTTCTGTATTTCGAATGTATATGCTTTATGCGATATACATACTGAATGTATACAGCTTTGATAATAACAGGGGAAAATAAAAGGTTGTAAATTCTTATGTGTACTTTAAATGTTTGTAGAGAATACTCTCTGCTTTATAATAACATAGGAAGGGGCACCTGGGTGGCTCAGTCGTTGGGCATCTGCCTTCAGCTCAGGTCATGTTCCCAGGGTCCTGGGATCCAGTCCCGCGTCAGGCTCCCTGCTGGTCAGGAAACCTGCTTCTCCTTCTCCCAGTACCCCTGCTTGTGTTCCCTCTCTCACTGTGTCCCTGTCAAATAAATAAAAATCTCTAAATAATAATAATAATAACAACAACAACAACATAGGAAGGATTCACATGACCACCCTAAGTAGCACCCCAGAAAGTGAAATCTTATTGAAGCCCACGTGGTAAGCACTATGTGAGAAGCTGAGGACAAAAACATGAACTGCATATACTCCATGACCTCAGGAAGCTTTACATTCAGTTCTATCACCTTCTTTCCTTATTGTCTGTCCAGTGACTTGTACTATTATTGGATGACTCTAAGAAAGTACGATCTTCAATTTGACACGTAAATTCCTGCAGGTAGGTGACCCAGGGCCACTTAACGATTACGTGGCTGACCCGAACAGCCCTGGAGTTTCACTTCCAAAGATTCTCCTCCTTCCCAAATTTGAGTCATCATAAGAGTCATAATGTTTGCCGTTTGTTAGCTCATAACTATTACCCGAGTTATTTAATCTTTTTTTATGTCAACCTATTTTTAGCTGAAATTTTCTCTTTTTTTTTAAGTTTTTTATTTATTTTAGTAATCTCTACACCCCATGTGGGGCTCAAACTCATAACCCCGAGATCAAGAATTGCATGCTCTCCCAACTGAGCCAGCCAGGAAACCCAACTGAAAGGCAGATGCTTAAATGACTGAGCCACCCAGTCACCCCTGAAATTTATCTTAAAATCAGCTTTATACTACTGGTGTAATGCAAAACAGAATTATTTTGCATAAATCAAAGTTAAGCATTAAATAAGCACATTAAGAACAAAAAAATATATGCTAACTTTGCTAGGAGGGCTCTGAAGCCCTCCCTTTGTTATAAAAAGCAGAGTAGTGGGGCACCTGGGTGGCTCAGTCCATTAAGCATCTGACTTTGGCTCAGATCATAATCTCGGGGTCTTGGGATCAAGCCCCAAGTTGGGCTCTGTGCTCAGTGGGGAGTCTACTTGTCCCTCTGCCCCTCCCCCCAATTGTGCTCTCTCACTCACTCATACTCTCAATCAAATAAATTAAAAAAAAAAAAAAAGACTGAGTAGCAAGTATGAAAGAGCTGTTAAAGACACACTATCATCTCGCTGAGGTCTTCACATAATCAGAAGCTCTGAAAGTCCATTGTGAACTCAGATTTCCAATGAAGCTCTGAAAGTCTTTTAACATCTCCGCAGGGCCCCCAAAATAGCTGGTTCTTATTGTCAGGGTAGGCGGAGTTCTCAGTGACAGACCAACAACGCAATGATTGTCTCTTAGCTATTTAAACCACCCAAGCTCTCAAATAAATTTAGTGAACAAAGCAAAGGAATCCAAATGACATTTCCTTCTATTCACAAAAACTTCGACTTTTATGTTCAGTAATTAATGGCACCTGTTTAACCAGAACGACATTACAAAATGGGGCAGTTGTTATTTACCACAGCCATGTAATAAAGTGTCAAAGGTTATCACAACAGGATATCTGTGTTTAAATGGAAAGAGATAAAGAGCTACAATGTCAAGCCAGGGATCCCTGTTTTGTTTTCCAACTGGAGGGAAGTCCGCTGAAATAGACTTCTAAATATCCTAAGTGGCAATCCCAGCACAGACATTGAATGTAATGTTCTATTCCTTCTTTCCTTCCAATTCTGAGTGACAGAAGTCAATATGAGAGTGTAACTATTCTATTTGAGGGCCCGCGATGTGTAAAATTTGACTGGCATCTTCTCCTGATCTGTACGTAGTATGCATTTCCATTCTTGACTTATAGAAGGAGGGTACCTAAGTTCTAGAAGCTGTTGGAAACAGGGCTGGCCAGCCTGTGCTGATGGCTGTTTGGGGACCACAGACATCAGCAAGGATTCACTTTGACCATCTTCTCTATGCCTCTCATCTCAGGATCTGCTTTCTCACAGATTTCCCCAATGCTGCCTCATCATGATCCTAATCCCTTGACTGAGCAAGTTCTAGAATTCAGAAATAAAGAACACTGGGGTTTATTACCAACACTTGCAAGGGCAACAGCGTAAGCAACAGGGACTTTCTATATAGAAGAGAGCGTTACCCAAAAAATATGTGATAAAGATATTCACGCGTCTGATTCCATGATAGTACAGATTTCTCACAATGGCAAGGAAAAAATTTCTACTTTGGCAGCATGTACCCAGGACCGAAACATCCATATGAAGAATGAAGTCGCACCTGGATGTGGCAGTTTAATGGAAATGCTGACTCATCGGTGTAGCCTTGGTAATATCAGGAGCAAAAGAGTACTTTATCTTTAAAGTAAAAGGGGGAAAACAATAAAACACAGTGACATGTGATAGATGTCTTAACCATTTCTACACAGAGCAGGAAAAGTGACTTGTAAATGTAACTAATGTAAGCTAGTACATTACATCCACATTGTATCCACAGTGTTCGCTGACATTTTCCTGTCCTCCTCCCTGTTGATTTTCTTCAAAGTGGGCTCGTGGTCACCTGCTCATTCGGGTCTAGCCAGACTTTCAGGAGCCATAGTTGTTGACTTTCACAAAGGTGTTTCTGTCTGTAGCACATAGTAGATAAAGGATAACTAATTATAGCATAAAGGTAGCAGCAAGAGTCCAGACATCAGCAGGGTTGCAAGCAAAACTAAATCCAAGAACATCTGAATCCCTTATTGTGGCCAGGAAAACTTCTAGATGTAAAAATCACACTTGTACATAACAACAGATTCACAATGCATGAGCACAAGGGAGCCCTTCGAAGGCTGGGCGTGAAGGAGAATGTAATGCAGAGTTTTGCCCAACCCCTCAGATAGCCTCTTGAAGCCAAAACAGGGAGCTCTCGAAATGCATCTACTTAATAATACCTACATTCACCAGACTGGCTTAGAGGTTGAAGATAATTTCTCTAGAATTATTCCCTTTTTTAATAAATTGCCCACATCTGGTTTATTTTGCTGAAATATTTTTTTTCAGCCATTAGGCTTTGCCAGTCTTTAAAAAATCCAAACACTCCCTCCCACCTCTCCATCCCATGATCCCTTATCCTTATAACTGAGGAACAACATCAACTTTTGCCATGTGTGAGGGAGAGGAGAGGACAGAAGGAAAAAAAGAAAAAAAAAAAGAGCAGCATCAGAAGGCAAAAGGGCCCCCAGCACAGCTTTGAGAGAACATTTAGGAAGAATAAGATTTCTTCCATATCTTGAAAACTGGATTTTATGGAACTGGGCAGACATGATTCTATTTCTTCCTTGTCCCGGATGAAATTATAACCAACAAAGGATCAGTAAAATTGCAATTGATCTTGGCCAGATTGCCCCCATTGGGCTGTTCCGAGTCCGGCGGCAATGTTACTTCTCGGGAGAGCTGCTTCCCTGACTTTCAGGTATAACGGAGAATCAGGAGGCCCTGACGCCTCCCCTCATTTTACTACTTCGCACAGCACTCTTGGCTTTTTGTCATTTTCTGCACGTGGGGATGTGTGTGCAGTCGGTGTGCGTTTACTTCCTGGTGTTCTGTTTGCACAGGCTACCATGGCCCTCTGAGAACACGGTCCTTACTACTCTGATGGCAGGAGACACTGCTCGTTGCTGACTCAAGGATGCACTTAATTGTGCTCTTCTTCCTAATTTTGTTTGGCAGAAGCAAGGGGGCACACCAAAGAAAACAAAGCAAACCAACAAAAAATGCTATGTTTCTTAGCTCCCTTGCGGATCAGGCAGCCACGGCGTGGGTAGGGAGATAGACACCGGAATTGCTGAGTGTGGAGTTTTCCAGCAAAGCATGGTCATTGGGGGGCGAGGGGGGAGGAGTCCTCGGGAACACACATTTCGCCCTCTGTCATTTCCCGCTTCCTGCCTGGAACGCAGACACCCCTGAAGTAGGAGCAGCGAGCTTGGGACCATAAGAAGGTAGAAGCAGACAGGGTCCCCGACGGCCTCTTGGAGCCACTGTATGAGCACGGCACTGCCGATGTCTAGACTTCTAATTACGTGAGAAAAATAAAACCCTTACTTGCTGGAAGCCGTTGCTTTTGATGTTTTGGTCACTTCCTGCCAGAAGTCATTCCTAGCGACACAGAGCAGTGCTCCAGGACTTTGAACCGTGCCGGGCACGTGGTAGAGGTTCAACGTTTATGAAAGAGAGAGAAGGTGAGCCTCCTACAATGTCCCAGACACGGTGCTGGGTATGGGAGGTAAAGCAACAGACCCAAATCCCTGCTCTCCTGGTGCCTCTATTTGGTGGGGGAAAGAAAGACCACGAACAAGATATGTATGTGTGTTAGAAGTTGGGGGGCAATTTAAAGAAGGTGATCAGAAGAGGCCTCCCTGAGGGGTTCTCAGAGCATAGATCTGACAGGGTCACATGTGAGTAGCAGAGGGACTGATGTCCCCGGGGCAGTGGAAACAGCCAATGTGGGGCCTGTAGGGAACACTGCTGAGTCTGAGGCTTTACCATTCCTGTGCCAACCTGATGTCAAGTGTCAAATTACCAGCAGCCGCATCATTTTTGCCCGAGGGCTTTCTCCGGGCTACCGAAGGCTGCTCTGCCCACACATGCAACTGGCTGGTAGTGCTGGGATTTATGGGGACTGGGGACGGGAGAGAGCTGCTGTATACACACCCTGGGGCCCAGGCCTGTCTGGAGGACTAGCGCTGAGCTGCGTGTTCTACACTGGCTCCCAGACTCTGCCAGGGGAATTGCTATCAGGGCCCAGAGTGGGAGCTGGCTTCGGAGCACACCTTTATTAAGAGCCTCCCTCTTGGGGTGCCTGGTGGCTCAGTCGGTTAAGCATTTGCCTTTAGCTTGGGTCATGATCTTGGAGTCCTGGACACGCTCTCGTGTGGGGCTCCCTGTTCAGCAGAGAAGCTGCTTCTCCCTCTGCCCCTCCTCCCTGCTTATGCATCCTCTTTCCCTCTCTCTCTCTCTTTCTCAAATAAATAAGTAAAATCTTTTAAAAAGTGCTCCTGGGTGGCTCAGTCGGTTAAGCGTCTGCCTTCGGCTCAGGTCATGATCTTGGGGTCCCAGGATCGAGCCCCCCAAGTCAAGCTCGCTGCTCTGGGTGGGAAGTCTGCTTCTCCTTCTCCCTCTGCCCCTCTCCCCCACTTGTGCATGCTCTCTCTCGCTCTCTCTCGTGCATGTGCGCGCTCTCTCTCTAATAAATAAATAAAATCCTTAAAAAAAATCGTAAAAAAAAAGTCTTCATCTTCCCATGTTCCTTTCTCAATGACCTAGAGATATTTCCTTCACTTTCCAAATAAATGACTGACGCTCAAATCCTCCTCTCCAAGTCTACTCCTGGGGGGGACACAAACAGGGAAAAGCGCGTCAGGAGGTCCCTGAGTGCCGGAGACGGGGAAGGGAGGGGGAAGAGAGGGAGTCAGACAGTAACAGGAGGACACTCAGCCCAAAGCCTGTGGGACGCTGGAGATTCCATGTCTTACCCCACAGGAGCCGGGCCTCCGACGGATGGCTTGGGGCGCAGGAGTGACAAGTTCTGACTTAACGTCTTAAACATTCACTGCAGCTGCTACGTTGCAAACAGATTGCAGGGGGGATAACGTTGAAGCAGGAACACTTAGGAAATTGTTCCCGGCTGCAGGTAATAGACGATGAGAGCTTGGACGGGAGCAGTAGCTTTTGTGAAAGCTGGAGCAGAGAACACTGCCTAGACACGGTGCCAAAATCATCTTCCTGTCCCTCTTCACCTCGGATGAATTTACCCTCCAAGGAGAGAGCTGAAAGCCTCATGCTTCCGGGCCCTGGGCAGACTCAGGAAGGGGCGCACACCTGGGCCTGAGCCCCAGCTCCACCGCTCGTGGCTAAGACAGCTGCGAACTAGGGCCCTAATTTCTCCAGGGCTAAAAATATTATCTACCATGTAGGCTGCTGTGGAGACCAAATTAAATGAGAGAATGTTTGTAAATTGCTGAGTGCCATGCTTGGACCAATAAATTATAGCTTTAATAGTAGCGTTCTAATTACCATATTTCATCTAATAGAAGACACGACTGTTTGTAATGCATTGTTATTTATCTACCTCCAAGGAAAAATAAAAACTGCTGCCAATTTAACGATGACACTCGGCCTTAATGACAGTCCTGTGTGATACATGAATAAGGCATACCAGCTTCTCACCGCTCTGAAATTGCTTTCATCTGCTCCAAGGAATTTGGTCATTTCTCCCCCCTTCAAGCTGCGTGGCTTGATGTTATGACAGGAGATGCTATTGTGCATATCTGAGAAACTGCGTGAAATCAAGAATAATTGGCAGCTTCATCTCCTTAAGGGTGTCTGTCCTCTTAGGTCCCTTCCACAAACATTTAGAAGAATTGATGTATTCCTCCCAGCGTGTGTACTGTTTTAATAACATCATTTCTACCCTGCTACTCTGTTTCTGTAGCCACAAGAACTGTGGATAGAATGACTTTTCATTTTAATGCTGAATCATTCTGTACGCTTTTATGAAATGGATCAAATGTCGGTGAATTCCCACATGTGTAACTCCAACAAGTGGGAAACCTTTTTGCAGCAACGACTTTGAACGATATGACCAAGTCAACAGATTCACAGGCAAGGACGACTATGTCATGACCCAACAGAAATGCATACACGTGGGTACCAAAACTCATACTAGAATGTTCATAGTAATGCTATTCCTAAGAGCCTCAAACTAGAGGCACCTAGGTGGCTCATTCGGTTAAGTGTTTCCCTTTGACTCAAGTCATGATCTCGGGGTCCTGGAGTCGAGCCCCACATTGGGCTCTCTGTTTAGCGGGAGACTGCTTCTCCCTCTCCCTGCAGCTCCCCTTGCTTGTACTCTCCCTCTCTCTCTGTCAAATAAATAAATAAAGTCTTTTTTTTTTTTAAGATTTTATTTACTTATCTGACAGAGAGAGATCACAAGCAGGCAGAGAGACAGGCAGAGAGAGGGAAGCAGGCTCCCCGCTGAGCAGAGAGCCCAATGCGGGGCCCGATCCCAGGACCCCGAGATCATGACCTGAGCCAAAGGCAGAGGCCTTAACCCACTGAGCCACCCAGGCGCCCCAATAAATAAAGTCTTTAAATTAAAAATAAATAAATAAGAGCCTCAAACTGGAAACTTCCCAAATATCCATCAATAGTGGAACAGAGAAAGGGTTGCACGAACATACTATGGAATACACGGCAATAAGGATGAATAAGCCAACACAAGCAACAACATATGTAAATCTCACCGACACACTGTGGAGAAAAAGAAGGCAAATTCAAAATATAATTCCATTTATGGGAAGTTCAAAAACAAGCAAAACTCACCCATGCTGTCGGGAGAGTGAGGGTGGCTCAGTCGGTTAAGCGTCTCCTTTTGGCTCAAGTCATGATCTCAGGGTCCTGGGATCAAGTCCCGAATCGGGATCTCTGCTCAGTGGGGAGCCTGCTCCTCCCTCTGCCTGCCGCTCCCTCTTCTTGTGCTCTCTGACAAATAAAAAAATCTGAAAAAGAAAAAGAAGAAGAAAAAGAGTTCAGGAGAGTGATTACTTGGGGCGGTGGTGGATTCTAACTGGATTTGGGTGAGAGAGACACCCAGGTGTTGGTAACACTGGGGAGCTAGGTGCCAACCACTGGGTGTAAATGATTTATGAAAATGAAGATTCATTGAACAACACATTCATGAATTGTACGCTTTTCTATAAGGATATTATAGATCAAAAAATTTCAAATGCTGAAGCTTCAGAATGTTACACACACAAGCGGGTGCACAACAGCTGTGTCTATAGGAATGGAAAACACATCTTTTTTTTAATTAGGCCAGAAAAATGATCCCTGAATAAAAGATGACTTCTCATGCTGTTTAGCATAAAGTTTTATTTATCAAGCTTTCTGCCAAACCAAACAATAAGCACTTGATTCATTCTTTGTCTCTTGAACACAGTTGTAATAGTAATGGTCTCTGAAGAAATCATTTCTTTTTCCATTTTTCTAATTTTTTCTTTTTCTTCCAAGGTCATTTCTTGTGATGCCTGTCCCTGCCCCAAACACACATCCACACTATGCACCCTCGTTCAGTCTCTATCTCAGTGCCAGTTTTCCTCAGTTGATGAGGACCTCCTGTGGGTACAAAACATGGCAGGAGCACAGCAGACGAAACAAGCACTCGTGCCTGGAAAAGTCTGGAAAGCATTCCAGGAGAAGTGTGTAGAACAGCAGCTTCCAGCACAAGGATCCGTAGCTCATGAGGTCAAGGCTCAAGTCTTAGATGAAATGAGAGCCATGAGCTAGAGGAAAGCCCACACTCCGATGGGATTCTGTTTCCTCTGTACACGAGTAACCGTTGTCTCTTCTTATCTATGCTGCAATTTACCAAACTTCTGGTCATTTCCCCCCAGCTTCTGCAACAGCCCGGGGGGCTGAGAAGGCTGAAGGCTGCTCTCCAGGAATACCTAACCCTCTCTTCCTGCACAATACAGTGTAACTTCTTCCATCTGCTCTTACACACTTGGCTGCACGACTCAGTTCACGTCTCTCCTCACTGAATACACAGTTGACCCTCGATCGACACGGGTTGGAACTGCACAGGTCCACTTACATGTGGGTCATCTTCAATAAATACACTGCAGTTAATGTACGTGTATTTTCCTTATGGTTTCCTTAACATGTTCTTTTCTCTACCTTACTTTGTTGTAAGAATACAGGGTATAATACATATAGCAAACAAAATACGTGTTAAGTAATTGTTTTTGTCATCAGCAAGGATTCTGGTCAACAGCAGGCCAGTAGTAGCTAAGCTTTGAAGGAGTCAAATTTATACAGGGATTTTTGCCACTGTGTTGTTCAAAGGGCACTGTATTAGTACATCCAGCAGCTGAGTACCCCCTGATAGACCTCCAGCTACTCCAGATGGACTGGAAGAATCACACAGACCCACCCGTACTCTGTACTCCCAAATCATGACCTATAATAAAAGATTGGTGTTTTATGGCACCGTGTTTCAGTGAAGTTTGTTATTCAGCAATAGATAACTGGAACAGTAACAATTTTATTCAGATGATGAATGATTAATTGATGAATAATTACATTGAATTACATTCAATGTAGTTACGTTGAATTACACTGTAGATTTGGGGAAAGACTGAGAAACCTATCAGCCTCGTGAGGATCACAGAATTAGATAAGACAGATGAACCTTAGGAAACCATTGGGACTGAAATGCCTGAGTGGCTCAGTCGGCTGAATCCAACTCTTGGTTTTGGCTCAGGTCAAGACCTTGGGGTTGTGAGAAGGAGCCTTGTGTTGGCTCCACACTCAGTGGGGTCAGTCTGCTTGAGATTCTCTCTCCCTCTGCCCCTCCTCCTGCTAGCCCTCTCTCTCTCTCTCAAATAAATAAATAAATATTTAAAAACAAAACAAAACATTGGGACCAACTTTTCACTTTCAAGTTTGATGGTCCCAGGGTATCTTTGTCCTCTGCTCTTCCCTAAATGTTCACTGCCCTGGTAATTTTTTTTTTAAATAGTCAATTTCTAAAGCTCAGTCCTGTTTATTTTATTTATTTATTAGAAGAGAGAGAGAGATCACAAGTAGACAGAGAGGCAGGCAGAGAGAGAGGGGGAAGCAGGCTCCTCGCTGAGCAGGAGCCCGATGTGGGGCTTGATCCCAGGACCCTGAGATCATGACCCGAGCCGAAGGCAGAGGCTTTAACCCACCGAGCCACCCAGGTGCCCCCCTGGTAATTTTTTTAATTTTTAAAATTTTTTAAGGTAAGCTCTGCACCCAACATGGCACTTGAATTCACGACCCTGAAGTCAAGAGTTGCATGCTCTGGGGAGCCTGGGTGGCTCAGTCGTTGGGCCTCTGCCTTCAGTTCAGGTCATGATCCCGGGGAGCTGGGCTCGAGCCCCGCATCGGGCTCCCTACTCAGTGGCGAGCTTGTTTTTCCCTCTCCCACTCCCCCTGCTTGTGTTCCTTCTCTTGCTGTGTGTCTCTCTGTCAAACAAAAAAAAAATCTTTAAAAAAAAAAGAGTTGCATGCTCTGCTGACTAAGCCAGCCAGGCATCCGCCATGGTAATTTCTTTCAGCCCCCTGGCTTTAAACATCTCTATACCAATAACTCCCAAATCCTATTTCCAGCCCAGACTTTTCTCCTGAACTCCAGACCCACTTATTCAACCACCTACTCAATTTACCTCTTGGATGTCTAGGGGAAATGTTGACATTAACGTGGCTAAACTGCAGGGGCGCCTGGGTGGCACGGTTGGTTAAGTGTCCCACTCTTGGTTTTGGCTCAGGTCATGATCTCAGGGTTGCGATACTGAATCCTGCCTGGTGCTCTGCGCTTAGCACAGAGTCTGCTTAAGACTCTCTCTCCCTCTCCCTCTGCCCCTATCTCCTGTGTGCATGCTCTCTCTCTAAAAATAAACAAATCTTAAAACAAAAAACAAAAAAAATATGGCTAAATTTGACTCATGTTCCTCCACACCATGGTGATTTTTTTCTATACGCGGTCTCCTATCTCAGCAAGTTTCAGCTTCCTACGTCCAGTTGCTCTGGCCAAAGACCTTGGATTCATCCTTGCGCCCTCCCTTTGTCTCAGTTTCCATACCCTGTCCACCAGGAAATCCTGTTGGCTGTACCACCAGAATGTACCCATGACCTGTGTTCTTTTATGTGATAGTCGCTGAGGCGTGGCCGCGAGAACAGACACAGAAAAGGTTCAGAAAAACAGGGTTTAAAGTACTCGTAGATTGTAGAAGCAGGAAGCAGGGCAGGCTGTACAGGGCCATGTGAGGAGCACCAGGTTTTGGTCAGGGGAAGGAGACAGGAAGAAGGGAAAATGGGAAAAATCTAGGTCCGAGCTTTTATGACAGTTCCTGCAGGGAAGGCTGGGCAGGACAGGGTACATAGTGTAGGATTGCCGAGTTTGAATAATTTCTTAGAGTTCAAGCTATAAGCGCGGTCCCCAGTTGAATATTTGTATTTTTGTAAAACTTTTATGTATTTATTTATTTGAAATAAGCTCTACGCCCAATGTGGGGCTTGAACTCACGACCCCACGATGAAGGGTTGCATATTGTACTGACTGAGCCTGCCAGGTACCCCTGCAGTTGTACATTTGTAGGTGTGTGTGTGTAACATTTTTCTGGTTTTCTTCCTTTTATCTCTACCTTTAAATGTTGAGGGGACTCAGGGTGGATCCTGGCCTAGATCACCGCCTTTTTTTCTTTCTTTATCCACTTCTCTAACTGATCTCACCCTGCCCTGTGGGGTTTTTTGTTTTTGTTTTTATTTTTTTGGGTTTTTTTTAAGATCCTATTTATTTATTTGAGAGAGAGTGCATACATACATGCACAGGACCATGAGTCCAGGGAGGCACAGAGGAAGAGGGAGAAGCAGACTCCCCGCTGAGTGCAGAGTCCTACATGGGGCTCGATCCCATGACCCGGAGATCAAGACCTGAGCCAAGGTCAGACACTCAACTGACTGAGCCACCCAGGCTCCCTATGTCCACTGGTTTTAAAATCTACCTATTTGTGGACAACTCTTGGTAAAAGCAAGAGAAAAAGTAGCAAGGAAATTGCTTAGTACTGTGTCCTGGCAGTGATGGAGATACTAGTTCAGATTTCACTTGGGGGCACAATCTTTAAAGTACTCTTGGGTGAAGTTAGAGGAGAAATTAAAAAGCCTTCATCCAAAGTAAAGGCTCTATATAGAACAAGTGGCCCAGAGTGTGAAATTGATTCTCCTAACTTTTTCTATTATATAGAGACACTTCCCACTGGAAGAATTTAGGAATATAAATGTGTTCCATTGGCCCACAGGTAAGATCAGACTCTCCAGGCCAGCAGGATTTCTGTGAAGTAACAGAACCTCTAAATAAGGTTGGGGCCATTGTTTTCAACTATGGCTCTTTGGTCTCCAGGCGACTTTGGGCAATGTCCGGACACATTTTTACTGTCACAACTGGGGAGGGGTGCTCCCCTCCCCAAACCAAAGGATTCTCTGGCCCCAAGTGTCAAGGGTGCTGAGAGTAAAAAGTCTGGGGCTAGCAGTAAGTACCTTCTCTCCCCCTCCACAACCCCACCCCGACCCCATCCCTCCTGGATCTCTCATCCCTTCAGTGATCTTCTAGATTAAATAGTCATGGCTCTATCAGCTTAGACAATGAGCTTTCACAGTCTGGGTGTCAGTTTTAGAGTAGCGAATCTGCAAAGATCACCCCCAATAAAGCAGGCCTTCTTGTTCATACCCTCATGTAGTCCTCCACTCTTGAATCTGAAAGGCTCCATGACTCACTTTAACCAGTGGAAAGTCACAAATGTGACACTACAACTTAGGAGGGCCTGGTGGCTTCTTCTTCTTTTTTTAAGATTTTATTTATTTATTTGACAGAGAGAGAGCTCAAGCAAGGGGAGAGGCAGAAGCAGAGGGAGAAGCAGGGAGCCCAATGCAGGGCTCGATTTCAGGACCCTGGGATCATGACCTTAGCTGAAGGCAAACGCTTAACCCACTGAGCCACTCGGGCTCCCGGGGCCCGATGGCTTCTGTTATTGCGCTTTGGGCAGCTCTGAGGTGACACATAAGAAAAGAAGTCAGCTGTCTGGCTAAGGAGACTAAATGGACGGGCTACATGAAAAGGACATATGGACAAGGAAGGGCTCGGAAATCACAGAGAGAGAGGCAGACAGACAGACCAACAGTCTCTGAGAAAGAGAAGGAGAGGCCACATGCCCCAGTGGAGCCCAGACTTAGAGCTATTGCAGAGAGCGAGCCTGTCGAGCCCCCAGATAACTCCCACACGAGGGGATAGCACAAGGGGCAGAAGAACTGCCCAGCTCAGCCTAGGCCACTCACAGAACTGGAAGAGATAACAAAAAGCCTACAGATTTTTTTTAATTAATTTATTTTTATTATGTTAGTCACCATACAGTGCATCATTAGCTTTTGATGTAGTGTTCCATGATTCATTATTTGCATATAACACCCAGTGCTCCACGTAATATATGCTCTCCTTAATACCCACCACCATGTTAACCCATTCCCCCCACCGCACTTCCCTCTAAAACCCTCAGTTTAATTCCTGGAGTCTAGAGTCTCTCATGGTTTATATCCCCCTCTGACTCCTCCGCCCTTCATTTTTCCCTTCCTTCTCCTAATGTCCTCCATGCTATTCCTTATGTTCCACACATAAGTGAAACCATATGATAATTGTCTTTCTTTCTTTGACTTATTTCACTTAGTATAATCTCTTCCTGTTCCATCCATGTCGATGCATACGGTGGGTATTCATCCTTTCTGATGGCTGAGTAATATCCCATTGTGTATATGGACCACATCTTCTTTATCCATCCGTCTGTGAAGAGCATCTTGGCTCATTTTGTAGTTTGGCTGTCAGTGCTATGAATATTGAGGTGTCTATGGCCCTTCTTGTCATTACATCTGTATCTTTGGGGTACATACCCAGTAGTGCAATTGCTCTTTTTTTTTTTTCTGGAGATTTTAATATATTTATTTGAAAACCAAGTTCTGTGAAAGAGCACACTAAATAGTCATATATCTTCTCTTCACCAAAGACTTGGAGACAAGGTTCTTCGGGTCAGTGTGGAGGCAACGGTACATGCAGTGAGTAGCAGGTCTTTTATTTTTTGAGGAACCTCCACACTATTTTCCAAAGTGGCTGCACAAACTTGCATTCCCACCAATAGTGTAAGAGAGTTTCCCTTTCTCCACAGCCTCTCCAACATTTGTTGTTTCTTGCCTTGTCAATTTTTGCCATTCTAACTGGTGCGATATCTCAATGTGATTTTGATTTGAATTTCCCTAATGGCTAATGATGATGAACATTTTTTCATGTGTCTGTTAGCCATTTGTATGTCTTCTTTGTAGAAGTGTCTGTTCATGTCTTCTGCCCATTTTTTGACTTGGTTATTTGGTTTTTGGGTGTTGAATTTGAGAAGTTAAAAAGCCTATAGTTTTAAGCTACTATGCTTTGGCGTAAGTATTTATACAATAATGCACAATTAAAACTGTTTCTATTTTCTTGAAAATGAGATGATGAGGCAAGATGATATTATCATAAGTTATTTTCAGCCTTAAAATCCTTGATCGAAAAAACAAAAATCTTATCCAGAAGAATAATATATATGTATCTTCTAAGAATCCTTTTTTTTTTTTTTTTGGATACAAGTGACAAAAACACAATGGAAGAGCTCAGGGAATAATGAGTTCCTTTCCTCATGAGGCAAGAATTCTGGAGCTAGGTAGTTGCCGGAATTGGTTCAGTGGCTCACTGAGGTCAGGTTCAATGTTTCTGTGATTTCAGGCATTCCTATCATACTCATGGTCACAAGGTTACTGATGTAACAGCAGACAGGACAATGGCACTGAAAGGAGGAAGAAGGAAGAAGGGGAAGGTCAGTACCAGCCAAAGAGGTCCATTTTTAATAAGAAAGTCAAAGTTTCACAAAACTGAGCATCAGGGCCTTCTCATGTGTCAGGGGCCAATACTGGGTCATATGCCAAGCCACAGCTGCCAACAAGGCTGAGGAACTGAAGGACAGGATTGTCATGAATAACTGTCATCATTCCCCACACCTTGGAGTTGGGCCGGTTGTCACTGCACACAAAATCAGGGTGTAGGAAGGAAGAAGTGGGTGTGAATATTGAGCAATAGGGAACTGGCTTCTGAAACCATAGGAAGCACAAAATGGCGTTGATCTGGCTGAATTAGAGCAAAAGGGTCTTGATTCCTGTCAGTTCAGCCTCCCTTATCTCACTATTGTCCTCTACCACCAGGAGACTCCAAGGGGGTCTTCAGGAAAACTCCAAGACTCCAGAAAGCCAAGTCTAAGAAAAAAAAAATTGCTTGACCGTATCTTGACATCTCTTCCTGCTCTGACACTCCAGAATCATGGGAGAACTTGCGTATTTGAGGAATTGTCAGGAGATTGGCGTGGATGGACTGGAGGGAGGGGAAGGAACTGAGCCAAGAGGAGTGGTCAGAGTCAAGCAGAAGCTTGTTCATTTGCCCACAGCTGCCTCCTTCTCAAACCTCATCTTCCCTAGGATTCTTTTCCCAGGACTCACTCTGGTTTCACTTTTGTCTTCTTTGAGGGCCAAGAGCTAGAAAGATCAGATCCAAAGTCTTGTTGGAGAGATGGAAAGAGAGAGTCTATGGATGAATCTTCCTAATTCTCTTTCTCTTCTTCCTTCTTACTTGAAGGCTGATGTTGACCAGATGCATTTTTGTCTTTGCAGATAAGAATTGCTGAGTCAAGAAAATATGACACTTTACTTTCTGGGACATACACTCCATCAGTAATACATCTATCCTGAAGTGGAGGGAATGTGGAGTCACAGTGCTGATCTAGGCTCCAAAATACGAAGGAAGAGCCCTAATGTTCTTAGCTCCAGGGCTGCCGAATATTTGGGATAAGTCTTTGGTTTCTCTTAGAAACCAATGAATAGACATTGTAAGTGCCAAATCACAGCAAGCCAAGTATTAACAAACTGATTAATGACGCCTGCTAGCAATTAGCAAGTCCACAGGATTATTACCCTAACAAACCCTGTTAACATGAGGTAGGAGGGTTTTTTATTTGTTTGTTTGTTTTGTTTTTTAAGTAAGATAAGGGTGGAATTTGAATGTTACATGTGATCCTTTAGAACTGGAGCTTCAGAAAGCTTCCATGGACAAGGACGATCATTCCACGGGCAGGTGAGATGGGGTACTAGCATGGGGTTTTCAACAATCCCAAGCACTATTTATAAGGCTTCCTAGCAAGACAGTGGGAGATAAACTCAAGGCAAATACACTTGCCCTTTAATGCGAAAATTAAAATATCTTTAAAAGGAAGTTTAACATGACAGCGGTATAATCAGCACCAAACCAACAATTAAAGGACTGACACTCGAGCACCACCCTTGCATGACTCCATGCCTTATGACAGCTGCCATTATCCCTTTACTGAAATGAAGGATCAGTAAGAACCCTCAAATGTCAACAATCTGTCAACAAACAGAGCAATAGTAGGCCGTACGATAAGATGATGATGACGATGACCGTGACAGCTTTTGCCAGATGCTGAGAGCACATATGTGTCAGGAGCTTGACATGGTATTATCTCATTCAGCTCTCATGAGAGCCTTGTGAGATGGGTAATAGTATAATAACAGAAACTGTTGGGGCCTGGGTGGCTCAGTGGGTTAAAACCTCTGCCTTCGGCTCAGGTCATGATCTCAGGGTCCTGGGATCGAAACCCACATCGGGCTCTCTGCTCGGCGGGGAGCCTGCTCCTCTCTCTGCCTCTGCCTGCCTCTCTGCCTGCTTGTGATCTCTCTCTGTGTCAAATAAATAAATAAAATATTAAAAAAAAAAGAAACTGTTAGAAAACTAGATGCTGTTATAATCCCCCACATACAGAAAATAAAACTAAGGGTCTAAGTATTCTAAGTATCTCCAAGATAGGGGTGCCTGAGTGGCTCAGTTGGTTGGTGTCCTACTCCTGATTTCAGCTCAGGTCATGATTTCAGGGTTGAGAAATTGAGATCTACGTCGGTCTCCCCATTCAGTGGGGAGTCTGCTTGAGATTCTCCCTCTCCCTCACTCTCATTGCCCCTTCCTCCATTCCCACGCTCTCCCTCTCTCTCTCAAATAAATAAATCTTTTTTTTTAAGATTTTATTTATTTATTTGACAGAGAGAGAGAGATCACAAGTAGGCAGAGAGGCAGGCAGAGAGAGAGGGGGAAGCAGACTCCCTGCCGAGAAGAGAGCCCGATGCGGGGCTCGATCCCAGAACCCCAAGATCATCATGACCTGAGCCAAAGGCAGAGGCTTTAACCCACTGAGCCACCCAGACGCCCCTCAAATAAATAAATCTTTAAAAAAATATATGTCCAAGGTCAACAAGATACTTAATTCGAAACCTCCTGATTCTGGAAAAAGTAAGCTTACTCACTATATCCCTTAAACAGCATTTGTGCCAACAGACCCAGATTTCTGTTTTTAAAGATCCTCTGAAAACAGAGTTAAGTATTTCAAAATCCACTGAGCCTGTTTCTTATTGGAGAAGGGGGTCTTTTGATTATGTTTTGATTAGACTGTATTTCTAAATTCACAGATTCACAGAAAACAGACATGTCAAGCTCAGAGATGACCCAAAGTACATACTAATTTAGCTGGCCGAATTAGTTTTATACCATTTGAATATTGCTGGGCTTTCAAGAAAAAAGCCAGGATGGAATTTAAACTTCTTAACGAAACACAGGCAATCACAAACAAATCTCCCTTTTGGAAGGAAGGAAGGAAGGAAGGAAGGAAGGAAGGAAGGGAGGGAGGAAGGGAGGAAGAAAGGAAAGGAGGGAGGGAGGAAGGGAGGGAGGAAGGGAATCCCTCATAGCATCCTAATCAACATCCATGGGAGAAAAGCAAAAAGAGAAAATCCTCCTTTAGGTTTCTGAGATTCCGGACAAAAACATTCCCATATTAGAATTCTTGGTCAAAGATGAAGAGGTGGCGCCTGGGTGGCTCAGTGGTTAAGCATCTACCTTTGGCTCAGGCCCTGATTCCAGGGTCCTGGGATCAAGCCCCATGTCAGGCTCCCTGCTCAGACGTGCGTCTGCTTCTCTCTCTCCCCCTCCCCTCCCCCTGGGTTGTGTGCGCTCTCTCTCTCTCTCTCTCTCTCTCACTCTCTCAAATAAATAAATAAGTACCAAGATGAAGACAGACTCCCTTCCCCTACCAGCCTCTGACCAATAAGTTCATTTTATAAGGTACTGACCAACGGGCTCAGAACTTCAATAGACTTCAGTTAGAAAAGGTTTCCACAAAGTCCCTTTTACTTTCCACTCCCAACGACATGAAGTAATGCGGTAGAGCACAGATCTGAGACACACTGTGAGGTTCTCCTACCCTCTCTGGGTAGCGCCTCATTCACGCGGGGTCAGCCTTCTACTTCTGGAGCAGGGGTGCTTCCTCCTGAGCGGTGGCCAAGCGGTGGCATTATACAACAGAAAAGAGAATTAGCTCAGGGCAAGCCTTGACCAATAGGAAATGGGAGCTGGGAGGGAGCAGGAAAGACAAATTCCTCTTCCTTTCCCTCCTCCATGGACTACTTCCAGGCACCCTACATCCTTGCAATCCTAACAGAAAACTCCTGGGCGCAAAGCACACAAGCCTGATGCACAGTCTGCGCGTGTCCTTGTGACTGACCCCTAAGATACGGCATCACATGGTCTCACATCTTTCTTTGCCTGGCTTCCTTGTGCCTCACCCTGCGCTTCCCTGGGTTTGAACCCCCAAATCAGTTTTAGCGCCTTGGGCATGGCTGCAGGGCTAGAGAAGAACCCAGAACCCTGGAGCCGGGTGTGAGCCAATGGGATATGAGCACAAGCGGTATATGCAAATTCCAGGTCTTGCCCTTAAAACAACTGAGTAGGGCGCCTGGGTGGCTCAGTGGGTTGAAGCCTCTGCCTTCGGCTCGGGTCATGATCTCGGGGTCCTGGGATCGAGCCCCATATCAGGCTCTCTGCTCAGCAGGGAGCCTGCTTCCCCCTCTCTCTCTGCCCGTCTCTCTGCCTACTTGTGACCCCTTCTCTCTGTCAAATAAATAAATAAAATCTTTAAAAAAAAAAAACAACTGAGTACACACTTCCCTTCCTCCCCTTTCCTCTCTCTCTTTTTCCATCATCCTTCTCTCTACTTCCTGGAAGAAGGAGTAATTGGAACAAATTTGGAGGCTACAAATCAATGATTGCTGAGCTACCATGCCAGTACAGAACCTCAGGTGGGATTTTTTTTGTTTTGTTTTTGTTTTTTTGAGATTTTATCTATTTATTTGAGAGCGAGAGAGAGAGAGAGAACGAGTGGGGGAAGGGCAGAGGAAGAGGGAGAGGGACAGGCAGACTCCCCGCTGAGTGGGGAGCTTGCCACAGGGCTGGATCCCAGGACCCTGAGATCACCACCCGAGCTGAAATCAGACGCTTAACCAACTGAGCCACCCAAGTGAGAGAGAAATAAACTTCTATACTTAAAACGAAAATAGGTTGCATACTTCAATCTTGGCCTTTGGCTCTACTACCTAAAGAACTTAAGCCAAAACCAGTACTAATCAGCTATTACCCACATTTTGTTTCCCAGCTAACTTCTGGTGAGCCCTCTTCCCCTGAATTATACTAAATGTTCTGCCTGAACTATAAAGGTCCTACTCTGACTTAGGAAGGCAGTTACATCTAGAAATAAATGCTTCCATGGCCAGGCATCACAGCCAAAACCTGGGCCCACGTTTTCCCCTCGCAGGGTGACCTTCTTTTAGGTCCAGGATGATTGACAGATGACATCCAAATGCACGCATCGATCTCTGGAGCACTGATCGGCTCGTTTCCTTTATTCTCAAATAAAGATATGACAAAAATAAAAAGCATGATACGGAGAAAGACAGAAAGGCTTAAGAAGCTCTCAGGCTTCCATTCACTTCTCCTAGGACAAATTAGTAAATTAACCCTTAGGAATAGAATAGTCTGTGCCAGACAGTGCCCATGGCCTCTTCTGTTCAATTCCTTTAACACAAAAGAAAGACCGATGCAAGGTGAATAGCTAAGGTCTTGGCCTGCTGAGGCAGGATCAACCAAAAATCCTCCGGCAAAATACCTAAATCTAAGGACAATATGTCTGGAAATAGAGATTAGAAGGATTGTGAACATATTACAGAAGGGAAAAAAAATCAGACCTCTCCCTTTGATCAGCAAACTGTACTTGTAGGAATTTACCTTAAGGACATTACTGAACAGTTAGTCGGGATTACTGTAAAGTGATGTTTATGGCAGGATTGTTTGTGTTAATGTGATATTACAAAGCCCCCAAATAACAGATAATTAGTAACGTGGTTTTACAAAGCCTGGTACATCCACACAATATGATACTCGGTAGTCACTCAAAACGACGAAACAAGATTTGTATTCCTTACCGTGAAAAAGGAGTCCATGAAAGATGTGAGCTTTTACAAAGCATGTTTCTAAATACATGAAGATGGTACCTCTAGTCTGGAACAATGGTTCTCAAAGTGTGGTCCCTGGACCAGCAGCATCAGCATCACTTGGGAAAATGCAAGTGCCTGACCCAACCTCCTGAATCAGAAACTTCTCTATTGGATTCCTATAGCCCATTGTAATAAGCCTTCCAGGTGACTCACTGTACTCTAAGGATTGAGAACCACTGGTTTAGAACAAAGATGGGGTTGTTATACATATTTTTAAGGGCTGAGTAAGAGCTCATTTTCCCATTGTTATTTTTTTTTTTTTTAAGATTTTATTTATTTGAGAGAGAGAGAACATGAGAGGGGAGAACAACAGAGGGAGAAGCAGATGCTCCATGGAGCTGGGAGCCTGATGTGGGACTCGATCCCTGGACTCCGGGATCATGGCCCGAGCCGAAGGCAGTCGCTTAACCAACTGAGCCACCCAGGCGCCCCTCCCCTTTGTTATTTGAACGTAGCCCAATGTCAGGGTTTTTAGTGACAGTGTCCAGGAACAGAAAAACCCAGCCCAGATCTTAAACAACAAATGAATTTATTACCTCACATAAACTTAGAGAAGGTTCCTGAACATATGCTCCACCCCCATTTCCTGTCATTCTTTCATGTATATGTGTCATCCTCAGCCTGGCTGTCACGTGGCTGTTATAGTTCCATATCCATTCAGATACACCACATCCAGAAGCAAAAAGGGACCGTTTTTTTTTTGGAATCTCCTTTTTAACAGTAAGACAAGCTTTCTTAGGAGCTCTTGCCCCACACACTTTTCCCCATTTCTCATTGGCTAGAGCCGGGTCACATGCTCACTCCTCAGCTAATTACTCATGAGGGGACTAGGAAAACTAGGATTAGCTTAGACTGATTGATCTGGATGCCCTCTTGAGCTGGAGGTGGGTTCACCCTCCCTGAAGGATGGGTGCTGAGCAACACTAAAGCCCTCTCAGTGTGGAGGAAGAGAAGACATGACTTTTGAGTAGGCAACAAACTGTCAGCTACACTGAATCTAGACTAGGCGTTGCTTTTTTATACCTTTCTGTTGAACTGAATTCTGTTTTTTTTTAAGATTTTATTTATTTATTTGACAGAGAGAGATCACAATTAGGCAGAGCGGCAGGCAGAGAGAGGGGGAAGCAGGCTCCCCACCGAGCAGAGAGCCCAAGGTGCGGGCTCGATCCCAGGACCCTGAGATCATGACCCGAGCTGAAGGCAGCCGCTTTAACCCACCTAGCCATTCAGGCGCCCCTGTTGAACTGAATTCTTCACCACTGCCTTGAATTACTTGTTAAGTGTGTTGGCAAATGGAACTGCTCAGATTTCTTCCTTTCTTTCTCTCTCTCTCCCTTTCTCCCTCCCTCCCTCCTGTCCTTCCTTCCTTCCTTCCTTCCCTCCTTCTTTCTTCCTTTCTCTCCCTTCCTTCCCTTTCTTTTTTTCTTTATTTCTCTCTCTCCCTTTCTTTCCTTCCTTCCTTCCTTCCTTCCTCTCTCTCCTTCTCCCTTCCCTTCCTTCCTTCCTCTCTTCTTCTCCCTTTCCTTCCTTCCTTCCTTCCTTCCTTCTTTCCTTCCTCCTTTCCTTTCCTTTCCTTTCCTTTCCTTTCCTTTCCTTTCCTTTCCTTTCTTTCTTCCTGTCTTCCCTTTCTTTCTTTTCCATGCTTTGGAAATTGCTCCTGAGACTCAAAAAGAAGAATTTATATCACACAAGGTTTTTCTTTTTTCTTTCTTTTATTTTAAGGCAACTTAAAAGACTCACAGTATCCAGTGTTGTAAGGCTCTGGAGCAACTGGAAATTTCACACATTACTGGTAGGTAGAAGTATAAATTGGTACAAACACTTTGAGATATTTTTGATGGTATCTACCAAAGCAAAACTTATCCTATGACCTTGCAATTTCACTCCTAGGAATTCCCAGAAAAACACGTGCAGGGACATGCAGAATGACCCTAGCAGCTTCTCTCACAACTAGCCCAAACTGGAAAACCAGGTAGAAACTGGCAAAACCAGCATTTCAAAGCCAGATATGTTTGCTTCGAAGTCCTGGACTGCCTCAAACAGGACAATTTGGACTTATATTTTTAAAAAGTGAATTCCAACTCATTTTATAGGTATAGTTATTGAAGCCTATAGGTAGTCATGATTTTTAGCTGCACTAAAAGAAAAAAAAAAGCAAAAAAAAGCATAATTAAAGAAAAGTTTGGCCACTTAGCCCTTTATGAAGAAATGTGGCTTTCAAAGGTTTAGAAAAAGTCCTTCAAGTTGAGCTTTTTATCAGCTTAATTCATTTTTTTCTCCTTTTGCTAACTTTTGGACTTCGCTTCATTAACTTTCTCTTGAATTTAAGTTTAACACCTTTCACTAATCATAATAAAATAATAGCACAAGTTCAGACAGGCTCACTGACAAGTCAGTAGACAATGACTAAGTAATTCCTTCGCGAAGTGCTTTCTTTGTATCTCTTTGCCATACTTATCAGAGATGGGTCTATGGCACCTCAAACATCTCTTATTCCAATTAATCCAGGAATCCTGAAAATGGTTAGCTATCTCCTCTGGGGCCAGTGCAATCTGGTGCTTAAGACTACAGACCTTCAAATCTGAAACATCAGGATCAAGTTCTGGCTTTATCATTTTTCAGTGGTATGACCTTGGGCAAGTTATTTAACTTCCCTGAAACCTGGTTTCCTTTTTTTTTTTTTTTTAAGATTTTTATTTATTTATTTGACAGAGAGAGCATAAGCAGGGGGGAGCAGCAGGCAGGGGGAGAGAGAGAAGCAGGTTTCCTGCTGAGCAGGGAGCCCAATGTGGGGCTCAATCCCAGGACCCTGCAATCATGACCTGTGCCAAAGGCAGGTGGTTAACTGGCTGAGCCACCCGGAATCCTCAAAATCTGATTTCCTTATCATTAAAATGAGACCACCACCAACACCTATTACCCTTGGGTTTAAAAGAGGTAGTAATGGGGTAAAGCATGTAGAACGCTTTGCATATTCTTCAGCATGTAATCATAGTTAACTCTTCCTATTATCTGGCACGAATTCACGCTGACTGATACTCTGTTTATTGCTCAAGTGTTCACTCCAGGTATTTGCAGGGAGGAACTGTTACACGCAAAGCACTCTGAGGGATACCGGGACTAAGCCTTTCAGCATGTCAAAATGAAATCCTTTATTCTGGAATTCATTCTGAAGCTATTTAATGTGCATCTAAAAATGCCAGCCATTGTATCAGGTATGGAGGAAGCAGGGGAAATAAAGCAAAGTCCCCAGACTCCTGAAGCTTCTATGCTCTTAGCAGGAAAGAGACAATAAACAATGACGATGCAAAGGCACAAGAGGGATAGAGTTAGTGGAGAAAGTAAGGCAGGTCTATGTGATGTAGGGTATCTGAGGAAACCACAATGGATTTTGCAAAATCTCCTGCTCCTTGCCCTTTCTGTCCTGATCTTTCTGACCGATGAACGGCCCAGAAAGCCAGAGAAGCCATGTTGGGTAATAACACAGAAGCAGGACACGTGAGCTAGAAGGGGCCCCCAGCCGAGGGGTCCTGCTGCACCAGCTGGGCCTGCGTACATCACTGGTATTTTGTGTTTTTGTGACACTGACAGCCAAGCTTAATAATAACCAACACAATTATTTACTCTCTTCTGAGGACATTTCTGCTTTCAACCTGATCAGGTATGGACGTCTGAAAGAAGTTCAGGATTCAATTCATAAAAGAGAGAATGACTAGAGACTCTATAGAGAAAATGGCAGAGACTAAGAACTAGTAAAAATTTGGACTTCCTTATGTGTATATTTTAAAAGTACTTATCAAGTATTAATTTGCAAAGCTTCGTTCATACTATTTATAAACATTGCAGTAACTTTATGGATTATCTACCTGAAGCCTCACTCAAAAGACAAACTCAGTAGCCAAGCACCTTCTCCAAAACATGACAGCCAATGGGGCGCCTGGGTGGCTCAGTCGCCCCAGCTGGGCGTCTGCCTTCAGCTCAGGTCATGGTCCCAGGATCCTGGGATCGAGCCCCGCATTGGGCTCCATGCTTGGTGGGAAGCCTGCTTCTCCCTCCCCCATTCCCTCTGCTTGCGTTCCTTCTCACTGTGCTTCTCTCTGTCAAATAAAAACAAAAAAAAACAAAAAAAACCCAAACATGACAGCCAAGATTTAAACCCAGGCATGAGCAGGCCTTGAACCCAAACTCCCAACTCTTCCCTCAGACTGTCTCTAGAGTCAGCAGGAAAGTAGAGAAAGTAAACAGGAAAGACAGGCACATATGACAGGAAGCTCTGATAAACATCTTCTATAAATAAAAGGGGACAAGAGCAAGAAGAATGACGAAAATAAAGAATTGGTGGAAGATCTTCTTGGTGGTGTCTAGTTCTAATTTTGTGTCTACACACAATCATATTTGTAAATCCTTATAACTTGAAAGAACCACCCAGAGTGGAATTCCGTGGTTAGGGAAAAAAGCACTAATGGTTTGCTCTATTGCATGCTTAAGGTATGGTTCTAAGCCCAAGTCCTGCCCCCTGTCTGCTTTTTTTTTAAATAAAGTTTTATTGGTACAAAGCCACGCCATTCATTTATGTGTTAGCTATGGATGCTTCTGCATTTCAATGGCAAAGGTGAGTAGTTGTGACAGAGACATCAAAAGCCTGAAGTATTTACCATTTGGCCCTTTACAAAGAAGTTTGCTAAACTCGGCTCTATGGTGTGGCTACTGTACAGAGATCTTCCTAGTTACACAACACCAGCTCTCCTATGACATTAAAGCTAAACCATCAGGAAAACACAAAAAAATCCATTTCCGGGATTTTTTCTACTTCTGAACATACAGATTCAGGGGGAATGCTAGACTTCTGTATCCTTTTTAAATTTTTTTTTAAAGAATTTATTTATTTATTTGAGAGAGAGAGAGAGAGAGTGCACACATGCCCAAGAGTGGGCAGGGGTGGAGAGGGGCTGAGGGAGAGGGAGAAGCAGATTCCCCACTGAGCAGAGGGCCCGATGCGGGGCTCAATTCGGTGCTCGATCCCAGGACCCTGAGATCATGACCTGAGCCAAAGACAGATGTTTAGCCGACTGAGCCACTCAGGCATCCCAAGACCTCTGTATTCTAATGAAAATTTGAATTAAATGCTCAGCAAAACCGCATAATGTAGAAACTTGTGACTCATTACATTGTATATCTGAAACTAATGTAACATTGTGTGCCAACTATACTCAAATTTAAAAAAGAAGAAAAAAAAAGCTCAGCCCATTTGAACCCGTTTGCACTCTCCTGTGTGTGAGTGATCATTATCGCTTCTCGGCCTTTTGGCTAAGATCAAGTGTAGTATCTGTGTGTGAGTGATCAGTCTGTATTCTAGGAGGCTCCTCCTGAACCTTTTTAGCACACGCCTCCATGCATGCCTGCTACTTTGCTTAGAAACATGACTGTAGCTTTAATTAAGTTTAAATCCACCGGTTTCATGTTTTATCAAGTCACAATAAACTAAAGTGCAGGAAAACGGGGAAACTTGCCCTGCAGAGGATGGCTTTTAGATGGCAATTGGTAAATAGAGTGAAAAAAAAAGCATCTTGGCTCTCTTCTTGAACTGGCAGGAAAATGCAATGATTACATTATTCAACGAGTAAATGTAATGTCCTCACACACGTATTCTCAGAGGGGAGAGCCCGGGGTTTTAAGCATTTGGTAATGTGTTTTCAGTGAGTCGTGTAGATTTGTCAAAAGCCATAAGTGAACCACAGTTCTACCTCTTACTGTCTTTTAGGGCCGGCTCTATTATTCACCCCCAGCATTAGCAACTTTAAACAGAGAGGATGGGTAGGAAGGGAAGTTGTCCTTCTGGAGAAGTCAGATCATTAGGAGAGATGTTGGGGAATAAGAATAAAGTTGCCACCTAGAAACCGTGAAAGAAAAAGATCAACGAGGCAAGAGAAATATGAGCAAGAAACATCCCCAGATGGGTCACAGAAAAATAAGTACAAATGGAACCTAACTCATACGAAAAGATGTTTGACCTCACTTGTAATAAGAAAAATGCAAGTCAGAACTGTACAAGGATATCATTTTTCACCTATCGGGTTGGCAAAGATCCAATTCAAAATCTTAACAACGTGTTCTGTAATAAATAGCGGAATTAGGTACTCTCCTACGAGGCTGGCAAGAGCACAAAATGGTACAACCCTTTGGGGAGCTCGTTGGCA
Organism: Nasua narica; assembly: GCA_028533885.1. Classification (NCBI taxonomy): domain Eukaryota; kingdom Metazoa; phylum Chordata; class Mammalia; order Carnivora; family Procyonidae; genus Nasua; species Nasua narica. The sequence goes on along the minus strand of CM052799.1, from coordinate 28,999,191 downwards.
ATCCCTACCAAAATTATAAACGCATTTACTTTTTTACTCAGCAATTCACTCCTGAGAATTATTTTTACAGCTACACTTAAGCCAGCATGAAGTAAAGTGACAGATAAACCCCATTATTGATTGCAGAGCAGTGTGCATGCATGAGCGAGGGGCAGGGGATACCGGAGCGTGCCGTCTAGAGACGAGCAGAGAAATAAGGCATGGCATGTCAACGCGGTACCACACAGCTGTGAAAGACAGAATGCTGTTCTCCGTGCCCTGTGGAAACCCCCCAGTGAAGCTGTTAAGTGAAAAAGGCAGAAGGCAGAGTAATCCATACGGTCCCCTAATTTCTTTGGGAAAAGGGGAGAAATAAGATTATAGCCGTAGTTATTTAGATTTGCCCGAAAATAAATACCAGCAGGTTAAATTAGAAACTAGTAAGAGTATCACAGATAGGAGGGCCAAGGTGGGGAACTGGCTGGGTGGGGTCAGGAGTTAAAACGAGACTGCATTTTATTTTATTTTTATTTTTATTTTTGAGCCATGGGAACCTATGACCAACTCGAAGAATACAATCAAAATAAAGAAAATACCAAACATCTTCTAAAATGAATAAGCGCTTCCAAAATCAGTGAGAACCTATATTTGAATTCCCTGTCATCCTGAATATATTTATGGCCCCCCGCTGGGTTGTGAGCCTGAGGACCACGCACGCCTTAGGCAGCCCTGTAACCCAGGCGGCCATGCATGTGGCAGAAGGGGAATTAAGTGCCCAGTTTTTACTGAAGCCATTAATAAATGAATGAGCTTGCTGCTTTCGAGTATGGAAAAATGATCACTAGCTGAGTCTATGAACAACTATCAAAGAACCAAAGGATGACAGGAAACAATGAACAGTGAATTTTCATTGTAAGAATGGGAAGTAGAAAGTAGACCACTGAAGTAGGAGCTCAGTGACCTAAAAGTAGGAAAGAGAAAAAAAAAAAAAAAGGAACTCTAAATGTATTCCTTCTCTGAACTCTATGGAATACTTTGATCCACCTTCCTTGAGGGGATTTACATTTGAAACTGAAAGCCAAATGCAACAGCAAAGTTCTCTCCACAGGCTGGGAAAGAGGCACTTAGCTACCCCATCATGTCAAACCTGTTAGGTCAAAGAACATGTTTCTCCCCAGAACTTTCAACTCTTTCCTCGTCACTAACCCCCTAGGAAGAGTGGGGTCAGGTGGGGGGGGGGGGTTAAGTGGGGGGGGAGATCACTCCAGACAGATGACTGATAAAATGACTTCTATGCCAAGAAACCAATAAAAATTTGTTCATCCACGCTTATACTTCCTGGATCCACAATAATTTACACAAAAATGCTATCTCCCTACTCCAGGGTGCCTGATTTATAGATTGGGCATCTGTTTCATATAAAGGACCCCGAATGGAACAACAATCCATGTTCTAACAAAACAGAGGACTCGTTTAATAAATCACTTTCAACCTATCAGATATCTCACACTGAATTTCTTTTAAATCCAGGCCTATTTTTCTTCTCCTCAGAGCTTGTCCCGCATGCTGAAGAACACACATACACGTCAAGCTTTTAAAAGACTACAAAGTAGCCATACCACACCTAGTCAGTCTACTTCTCTTTTGTTTTAGCCTATAATAAGACCCTCTTATAAATGTTTCCAGGAGGAAATATTTAAAATTGTCTGTATCCTCTGAGAGCTGCTAGCCATGGAATTTGCAAATAAATGGCACCTACACTGTGTCCCTCTCTGTGCCCTTGCCCTCAGCAGACATTACTAAGTAACTAGTTCTCACCCACTGCACTTGCTTGAGGTCCTACAGCTCCTCTCAACCCCAAGTCCCAGGCGACCTCTATTAAGGCGCAGCAATGATCGTGCAGAATGGAACCGTCCAATCGCATCATGTTTCAGACAGCAGGACTGAACCGCCGAAGGGGAACGAGATCGCCACAGTCCCACCGGGGATGGACGGTGGAATTGGACCTTCACCACATTCCCTCTGTCCTGAACCCTAGTATTATCCTTCACCTGCACCAATGGGACTTGCACTCAGTAGGTCAGATATGAGCTCGTTTTGGTCGTGTGTGTGTGTGTGTGTGTGTGTGTGTGCGCGCGCGCGCGCGCGGGTGCGTGCACGTGCATGGTTTGGTTTTGTTTTTCAACAGAATTCTTCTTCTTCCAAAGAAACCCTTAGACACCAAAATGATCCTCATTAGCTCTGTTTTTCAAATAAAGAATTTACAAATCACTCCAATACAAATGATTCAGAAGCCCCTGGCAGCCTGCCACTCTAAATATCATTTTGTTTTAGCAATAATCTTCTTTTCCCATCAAATATGCTTCCTCCTCAGTGAAGAAGGGATAATTGTTATTAAACAGGAAATTACTTTTCATGTGGGCTCGCACAAAGTACTGTGTGATGAGCTCGGATGTGCGGACAATACCCTCCATCACTGGTACACAATGTTGTGGTAAAGCCACAGTGGCTCTTTCATCAATTTGTTGCAATGTATATTAAATTTCAACTGGGTTTTGTTTTTTCCTTTGGCTTCAACCAAAATCTCTTAGAATGACGGAATGTTAGAGCCCGATGGGACCTCACAATAAGTCTGATCAAACAACTATGAGGAAGCAGCAGAGTCCCGGAAAAGATTTGCCCAGGGTAACGGAGCAAGGGCCCGCTCTCCTAATTCGAAGCTCCTTCTAACTCCTTATCCCACAACCCTGATACCCGAATGAGAGATTCTCTGTCTGGCAGATAATCCAAAACATACTGAGTTCTCTAATCAATGCTTCTCAAACTGTAATGTGCATACGAACCACCTGGGGATCTTGTTAAAAGACAGATTCATGTTACCCAGGGCTGGGATGGAGCCTCCAATCCTGCATTTCTAACAGCTCCCAGGTGACGCCGACGCCTGATCCCCCATCAGCCCTTGGTTTAGTCAAAAGACAACCATCTTGGTTCTAGTGGAGAATCTTCACTGGAGGCCCAACTAACAGTCACATATGACCATTGTGTAACCAGGTTATCTTGGGTTGTTAGAAACTGAGATATGGTTAACACAGGAACAAAGATTCGGGGGGAAACTGTCTAATCAAATGAATTGGATTTGGTAAGATAAAGAAGGAAGCAAATGCATTTCTCCCATTGCTATCTTCCCATCTTCTCTATGATTTTTTTTCCCCCCTCCCCTACCTCAGGTCATTCTCTAGAGCAGATTCTACAGCTTGTTTAGGGACATTCAAGTATGAAAAATCTCATTTTTAGGTGTTAAAATGTCCAATGTAGTTTTAATATCAAAACTTCAGTTTCTCACCTGATTCAAACGTTTCTCCCCAGCAGCTCAGACCTAACTCCAGATGGGGAAATCGGAAGGATCTGTTGTTTCTTTGTGTTGCCTCCAATTGTCACCGCTTTCAGCTACTTCGAACCCCACAGAGCTGGGGCAGGGACAGAGAGAAGAGTTTATGGAAGGAAACAATATGGTCTTATGGAGCTGGGGACATAAAATCCCAAACACTGGCTTCTTCCTTTATGGGAGCAGAAACTCACTTCCTCCTGGGGCACCTGGGTGACTCAGTTGGTTGAGTGACTGCCTTCAGATCAGGTCATGATCTCTGGGTCCTGGGATCAAGTCCCACATTGGGCTCCTTGCTCTTCAGGGAGTCTGCTTCTCCCTCTCCCTCTGCCTCTCCTCTTGTTCTCTCTCTGTCTCAAATGACTAGATAAAATCTTAAAAAAAAAAAAAAAAAAAGAAACTTACTTCCTCCCCACTCCAAAACTAGAGACCTGTGATTGTCCTATTTCCTTAGTCACCCACAGCTGACACCTCCCCCTGCTGTGTTCTGATGGTTTAGCCCGTGATGCCACTTCAGCCCCTCTCTTCTTCAGGGTGGAATTCTTTAAGGAAATTCAATTAAATTTATAAAGGCCAATGGGGCATCCACACTCTTGGCTCAAATCTCACTCTACATGCTTCGCCAGAAGGGACGGTCTTGTAGTCTCTCAACTTTTAGGCTTTCCATGTAAGTTAGGCTCTAGGCTCCCCAAACTCTAGGAGAAACTGGTCAAGCCCTTCTAAGAACCTTTTCACCGTGCACCAGTAGGGGATACTTTGCCCTATTTTCCCAATCTCATAAAGAATTATATACCATAGAATGTTAATCTATGTGTCTTAACGCCCTAGAAGTGTATATTTGTACATTGAAGCATGATTCCTGAATAAAGAATGGCTTTGTGTTTCTAATAAAACCATGCTCATCTTACTGGAATAAAGTCATGTAGATGGCACCGAATGCTTCTCCCAATTCATTTAATAACAGCAGTTGAGCACCTACTAATTTGTAGGCTCTTGTTAAAGAGTTAACATCTTAAATTTGCTATGAATTAACGATAGAAGTACTACTAGAATTCTAGTAGATGACACTGTAATTTTTCCCCATAAAATGCATTATATTTATTATATTGAACATTAATCTTTTGGCATATTCATATAGTGAAATATCTACCTATATGTTATAGAAAGAAATCCATGATAGATTTAGTGAAAAAATGTTTATAGAACAGACTATATGCAGTTTGTATATGTATATATAGTTCATATTAATAAAAATGATTCAGATTATGAGAGAACTTTTGCTTTTTAATTTATTTTCTGTATTTCTGACTTTTTAAAAAAACTATAATATGCTGCCTTTATAATCAGAAAAAAAGATTATTAAGAAACAAACAAACAAAAAAGAAACAAATAGGTGCTCCTGGCTAGCTCAGATGGGAAAGTATTTAATTCTCGATCTCAGGGTCATGAGTTCAGGCCCCACACTGGGTGACAAGATTACTCAAAAATAAATAAACTTAAACAAATAAACAAACAAACAAATAATGGTGATTAAATTAATAATCACCATTAATTAAGATTAAATCTCCAGTTTTTTCCTTTATAGGCTTCTTTCATAAGAACCTATAATATGCTAGATTAGCCTATCCAATGAAAATAGAATGTAAGCCACAGATAACATGTGATTCTAGGATTCAACTATACCCAAACAAAAAAAAAGGAAAAAAAATATTCTAGTAATAATATATTTTATTTAACCCAATATATCCAAAAGATTTTAATTTTAAAATATGATCAATATAATACCACTGAGATATATTCAATCTTTTTTTTCCCCTAAATCTTTGAAATCTTCTATATACTTCACATAGCATATCTCGATATGGCTTGTGGCTAAATGTTCCCGACAACGTGGTTTTAGGTATCTGTGTGCCATCTTTCTACATAATATTAGGAAAGGCAATTCTGTTTGGGGGTAACTTTCCATTTGCCTTTTTAGTTCAGACAGATCCTTAAATCATTAAACAACAACAACAAAACCAGAAAAAAAAGGAAAAATATGCCCAGAAGTTAACAGTGGTTATTTTTGGCAGGAGGGTCTTTAATTTAAAGGTTTTTAATTTTTAAATTTGTTTGATTCTGTTACACTGATTGTGTATTATATCAGTAATCTTTAAAAGGCTATTGTTGTTGGAGTTCTGTTTGTTTCAAGAAACCACTGCTTTAAGGGATGCCTTTTTGGGGCACCTGGCTGGCTCAGTTGGTAGAGAATAGGACTCTTGATCTCAGAGTCATGAGTTCAAGCCCCAAATTGGGCATGAGCCTACTCAAAACATAAATAAAATAAAATGCTATTGAAAAAAAAAAAAAGGGAGGCCTTTTCCTGAACCAGTACACCTTGAGTGAACCCTCACCTCTCATCCTTATCTCTTTCATTCTCCACTGTTGACAGGAGCGGTCAAAAGTCAGAATCTCCAACAGCTACAACTTTTCCTTCCCCCTAGAAGAAGGACCAGCAGTGAGCTGGCAGTAAAACACTTACCAGAGATCAGTGACTAGAATTGTCATCAAGCTTCTTTTTTTTTTTTTGACAGAGAGAGATCACAAGTAGGCAGAGAGGCAGGCAGAGAGAAAGGGGAAGCAGGCTCCCTGCTGAGCAGAGAGCCCGATGCAGGGCTCGATTCCAGGACCCTGAGATCATGACCTGAGCTGAAGGCAGAGGCTTTAACCCATTGAGCCAGCCAGACGCCCCTCAAGCTTCACTGAATAATAAAATGACATATCTGAAAGGTGTGACTGATTCTAAAGAGTTACTTCTCCTCTCCCCACCCCCATTCTTTTACTGATGTATTTATTTGAGAAAGAGAGAGAGAGAACAGGGGTAGGGAGCTGCAGAGGGAGAGGGAGAAAGAATCTCAAGCAGACTCCCCACTGAGCACGGAGCCTAACACAGGGCTGGATCTCATGACCCTGAGATCATGACCTGAGTGGAAATCACAAGTCTGACGCTTAACCAACTGAGCCACCCAGGTGCCCCCCAACCTCCATTTTTGTAGCAGTACCACCAAGGAAATATTTTTATTCCCTGCCTACCAATGAGAAGGACAGTCTGCAGTATAGACATCATAGCACAGAGTAATCAGGTGAGCTTAGGTATGTGTGTCTCTGGGCTTCCATTTCCCCACCTGTAAAATGGAAATCATAATATACAGCTTCCTTTAGGGGTGCCTGGGTGGCTCAGTCCATTAAGCATCTGACCCTTGATTTCCCCTCAGGTTGTGATCTCAGGGTCCTGGGATCAAGCCCCACGTTGGGCTCCATGCTCAGTACCGAGTCTGCTTGAGATTCTCTCTCTCCCTCTATCCCTCCTCCCACTCTCCCACTCTAAATAAACAATTCTTTTTTTTTTTTTTTTAAGATTTTATTTATTTATTTGACAGAGAGACCCAAAGTAAAAGCAGGGGGAATAGCAAAGGAAGAAGGAGAAGCAGACTCCCCACTGAGCAGGGAGCCCAACATGGGGCTCAATCCTAGGACCCTGAGATCATGACCTGAGTTGAAGGCAGATGCTTGACCAACTAAGCCACCCAGGCATCCCTAAATAAATAAAACTTTAGGGTACCTGGGTGGCTCAGTCAGTTAAGCATCTGCCTTTGGCTTGGGTCATGATCTCAGGGTCCTGGGATCAAGTCCCCATTGGACTTGCTGCTCAGCAGGTAGTTGGCTTCTCCCTCTCCCTCCCTCCCCTCCCCTCTTTCTCTCAAATAAATAGATAAAATCTTTAAAAAAATAAATCTTTAAAACATATATACTCACTTCAAAAGATCGTATCATCTTACAAATACTTCATAATATTGTATCATTATTTTGTATCAAGTATCCTATACATAGAGCAAAAGCTCATATATCCTAAGTATAAAGGACAATGAATCTTCACAAATTAGAAATAATGGCATCACCTACATCAGGACACAGAGCCCCCTCAGTGCCTCAGTAGTTCCCTTCCAGTCCCTACCATCTGTATGAGTTTTTATTGCTATGCCACCCGCAAATTTAGTGGATTAAAACAACACAGATGTATTGACTCAGTTTCCAGAGGTCGGGGGTCTGAGCAGGACTTCGCTAGATCTTCTGCTCCCGTCTCACAAGGTGGTCATCACAGGGCCAGCCAGGGCTTGTTTCCCATTTGAGGCTTGAACTCATTTGGAGTGTTGGCCGAATCGGTGCCCCACGGCTGTGTAACCGAGGTCCCCATTTTTTGTTTTCTTGTTGGCCAGATACCACTCTCAGTTCCTACAGGCTGCCGGTAGCTCTGGCCACGTGGCCTCCATGGGTAGTTCAGACTGTTGCTTCCTTCCAGGCCAGCCACTGCTTGGCTCTCGGACTTCTGGCTCTGACCTCTAAAGGCTCTTTAAAGAGCTCATCTGATTGGGTCAGGTCCATCCAGGACAATGTAAGTGGGAAGAGATCTGGATTACAGGAGGACTAGTCCATCAAATCACAGGTTCCCCTGGTATTCAGGGGGCAGGATTATGCAAGGGAGTAACACCACTGACAGAGGTTACGTGTCTACCTTAGGATTCTGTCCCCCATGCCATCGTTGCGGGGTTCTTGTCTTGCCAAGTCCAAGAATAAATCTCAAGGACACAAAAGAGTGAAGTGATAGTTTATTAAGTGAAGGTGAGAACAAAAAGAAAGCTCTCTCCAGTGAGAGGAGTAACTTTGTGGTGGCCAAATGCTGTAGTTTGGAATGTTGGTGAGGTCCAGAGCCGACTCCAAGAAAGAATTCTTGAGACATCTTCAGTGCAAAAAGGTGGTTTTATGAAAGCTCGGGGACAGGACCAGTAGGTAGAAAGAACTATACTGGGGTCATGAGGAGGGGCCCATTATACACTTTCAAGTTGAGAGGGGGTTAGGGATAGTGCAAGTCTCTAAGGAATTTTGGAAGCAAGTTTTCCAGGACCTTGAGGGGTTAGCTATTATTAAAAAAGGGTCATTTATTACTGGCTTTATTAGCCTGAGTCACGAGACCCTTCAGATGTGTAGCAGCAGACCATATGCTTGGGGGATGATTGCCAACATGTATCTTGGAGATAAAGGAAGTTTCCAAAGGAATTCTTGAATGACAAATTAGACTTATAGGGTCCTGGAGGCTGGGCTAAGATTGCCTTTTACCCTTAGCAAAGCGTCAGCATCCTGGTAGCCGAGTCCCTAGAGGAATGTCACTCTGCCTGTTTCAAGGACTGGTCAAAGGGCTGTAGGTAGTAAGGAAATTTAATAATTTTTCCTTCTGCCTTTGATTCCCACATCACCATCCTCTATAGGTAACCGCTATCTGGCGTCTAACGGAGGGGTTTTACCTATTTTTGAACTTGATACAAAGAGAATCATATAGTAGACCGCTTGTGCTTGCTGCTTCTGCTCAACATTCTGTTTCTGAAATCCACTCCTGCTTCTGTACGTGGTTGCAGATGATTTGTTTGCACTGCTGCCAGCATGAATAAGCCACAATTCATTTACCACGGAGACCTGATGGGCATTTGGGTAGTTCCTATTTGGGGACTATTATCGACGGTGCTACTGTGAACATTCCAGGACATGTCTCTGGGTAAACACCCAGTCCCTTCTCTGTTGGGTACAAACCCAGGAGCACAATTGCTGGGTCACAGTTTGCTCGTGTTCTCCTTGGGAGTTACTGCTCGTTTTCCAAAGTGGTTTTACCAAGCTGTATACCCCCCAGCAGTGTTAGAATATTCTTTTTAAGACTATCTTGAGGGTTAGAAAAAATGATCATCATAAAAACAGAGGACAGGACCTGGGATAGAGAAATGACAAAATAAAAGTCAGTGTTCTCAAGAGAAATTAATCTTGAGTGTGATTTTCCTGTTACGCTGGTGAACTCTTTAAGCTACGTGTGCCCAGCTTACTGATACACCCCGAGTGCCCAGCCTGCATGTATTAAATAGCCCAGGATGCACATCAGTGTTGGTTTCCTGATCAAGAACAGCTTCTTCAGACTTGCATTTAAACTTCTTTCCCCTGGCTCCTGAATCAAGGCACTGAGTGAGAGGCTACTGAGGGGGTCTCTCCAACTCAGAATTGCAGTCAGTCCCCTGGGCCTCACTGAGAAGGCAGTTTCTTTGAACTGCGAGCCAGGTAGCAAGATGAAAACCAAGCACCATGGAGCTCTTGCATACTGCAGTTGTTCATAGAACAAGGGACGATCAGGTTGTGTCTTCCAAAGACAAGATGTGAAGAAAGGTATTTCAGTCAGTGGGATCATCAAACTGGAAGAAATCCTTTGCTTTAAAACTGCCTAGAGAAAGATCTGGTCTCCTTTTGCGAGGGATTCAGAGAGGGAAACTCAGACCCTTTACCAGAAAGGAAATGCTAATCTTCTGTACTTGGCTTTTTTTTTTTTTTTTAAATCTAAGGGCTCAGGCAAGCTCATCAACACTTCCTAATTGTTTGTTTGTCATTACTGCTAATAAGGGTGATGAGTCACCAGGTTCAGCTGCTTGTGGCAAGGCCTTAGAAGGCCAAAAGAAATCAAAGGGAATAGTAATGCAGAGCTTTCAAAACTAGCCTTTCCAAAAATCAAAGTTCTCCCCTAGACCAAAAACTCTTCACAAGTTGGTCTGACTTTAATCAATGACTTTAACAAATTTCGTTTCGCCCCTCTAAACTTCCAGTTCCTCATTTGTAAAATAGGGCAAATAAAGGCATCTCTTTTATAGGATAGCAATCATTTATCGATTCAACAGACATCTAATTTTCCTTATATGCCAGGCAATTTAATAAGCATTTATTAAAAGTCAATCATGTATCAGCTATTATTTTGACCCACACTTAATTTTATTTGCGTACCAACTATTCATCTCTTGGGACGGTGTCTGAAAACTTTGGGGTTTTAGGCTGCCTTACACACCCCCTCTCAAATGCACACCCGCCCCCACACACAGTCCTAAACCCGCTGTCTACCACTGGTGGGAATTGGATGAGGGAGCAGAAGGCTCCTGGGGACAAAAGCGCAGGCTGACACCTGCGACCTCCCCCACTTGCCGCTCCTGGTTGGATTTGTGTCGACTTTTCTCCCGGAAGCTCCCAACCATCTTAATGTTAATGCCTTGCTAGAGGGAAAAACCACCGTAACTTGACAATGGCAAGGACTCCAGTATCCTGCAGGTCCTCTTTAGCATATGAACGTTCTTTTGAAAACCGGAGTCCCTCTTCCTAACCTCCCTCAACTCCCAAGTGTATAACCTGCCACCCCTCGCAACCCCGGTGCAGCTGCTCTTCCTGCCCCGTGCTTTAATAAAGCCACCATTTTGCACCAAAGACATTTCGAGAATTCTTTCTTAGCCTTCAGCTCCAGACCTCAACCCCGCCAAACTTCACCTACATTCAGAACTACGCCATTTTCCCTCCTGAGAGCTTTCATTATGTCCTTGCTTAATAAAACTCTATCGCTTTACTCACTCTCTTCTGTCCGCGAGATTCATTCTTTGACTCCGTGAGACAAAAGCCTTGCTCTCCCACTTCAGTCTGACTCCTTATGGCTGTATCCTCAATTATTGTGGCTGGAGAATGCAAATTAATTTCACGATCAGCCTAAGTGCTTCATAATTAAAAAAGCAGTATGTCACACTTCAAAGTCACCCAGGAAAAGTTTTGGGGATTAGCTGTCATCTTGATTTTATCTGCCCCCCACATTTCCCCTTCCATTAGCTATGACATCAGGGGCAGATCACTAGATGTGTCTGAAAGTGGCCAGAGTCATTTTTACAGTAGATTCTCATTCCCTCCTATTCTCCTACATCAGCTCCCTTCTGTCTCTGCCTCACCAACCCCCCACCACACACACACCACAACTCCTAGGACTCTATAGATGAAACTGCCAGAGGAGTAATGTTTCTAGAACACTGTTTTTTCTTTGATAGAGAAGTCTTCAAATTAGCTTTCAGCCTTATTCATATGGTTAAGGAGAAAAAAATTAACGTTGGCAGAGGAATAGTAGAAAGTCACAGAAGCAGGAGATTGGCACTGAGTAGAATATTCATCTCTGGAGCCAGAATACTTGGGTTCAAATCCTAACTGCTCCATTTTAGGGTAGCCAGACAAAATCCAGGATGCCCGGTTAAATTTAAATTTCAGGTGCACAACAAATACCCCTTTAGCAAAAAAATATGTTCCAAATCTGCATATCAGATATATTTACTCTACAAATTATTTGTATGTCTGAAACTCAAATTTGACTGAGCACCCTGTATTTTTCTTTGCTAAACCTGGTAATCCTACTCCATTTACTAGTTTGGTGACTAGGGGCAAGTTATGGAAACTCTGTGCTTCAGTTTTCTCATCCATAAACTAGGCATTGTAAGAGCACATTCTTCAGAGAATAGTTGCAACAGTCATTTTTTTTTAAATATTTTTTTTTATTTACTTGCTTTTTAAGTAAGCTCTATGCCCATCATGGGGCTTGAATTCACAGCCCAGAGATGAAGAGTCTCATGCTCTACTGAATGAGCCAGGCAGGCTTCCCACAATAGTCACTTTTTATTGTTCAATGAATAAGTCAGCTTCTCTTTCTTCCAGAAACACAATAGAGTAGCACTTCCTTGTCCTCTTCAAGTTAAGTGAGGCCTCCCATTTGGTTTAGTGAATGAAAAGTGAGCAGAAGGAATATCACTTCCAAGTAGAAGTCTTTAGGAATTGGTGCACAATAGGGATGCCTGAGTGGCTCAGTTGGTTAAGTGTCTGCCTTTGGCTCAGGTCATGATCCCATGGTCCTGGGATCGAGTCCCACATTGGGCTCCTTTCTCAGAGGGAAGCCTGCTTCTCCCTCTGCCTCTGCCTCCCTCTCTGTCTCTCATGAATGAATAAATAAAAAAATCTTTAAAAAAAAAAGAATTGGTGCACAATAATAAAATTGAGACAATTGGGGACATTTTAAAAATCAAACAACAACAACAACGACAAAAACAAATGACTCCTGCACGCCCTCAGTTCCCCTGCCGCAGTGGCTCACAATTTGCCAGGTGGAGTCAGGATACCCAAAAGTGGACAATATGCAGCAAAGCCCTCCACCTACACACATACCAACACAAAGAAGATGCCAGTGTGAGGAAAAAATAAACACGGTCGTTGTAAATGCTGAGATCTGAGAGCTGTTTCTCACTGCAGCAAAACTTAGCTTACCCTGACTGACAGTTGCTACAAAGTTTCCAGGAGTTGATCATTGTTAAGCATCGAGGACATGCCTGGCATATAGGAGGCGCTACATCAGCATTTATTAGGTTGAGAAAATGTGTGCGACACTCTTCTAGTATTAAAAAGGGGTTGATACAGGCCTCGCTGGCTGGCCAAGTTTAGGTAATAAACATTTATTGTCCGGTTTTCTTTCTCTAAGCCTAAGAAATCAAACTGAGCCCTTCTCCACAGTCTTTGGTAATAAACTCTGTAAAGTCAGCAGCACTGAGCTCAGGGAGTTGCTTTAATCATTAGACAGAATTTTTATGTCTCGAAGACTCCTGATACGGGTCCGCTCAAATTGCAGTGTGGGTTATAACAGAGCGGCGGACTCGACTGCAGATGACTGGGGCTGAGCAATCTACGGGAGCCAGCCATGTGCGCAGTAATTCAGAGAGGGCAGGGAAGCCAGATCCAGGGGGGAAATCACGGGCAGTTAATGAGAATCAGATGCAGTGTAATTCAGACCGCAGTGCTCGTCCTGATCTCTGGGCACAAGGAATTACATCCATAAACAGACCAGACCTGATTTTATGCAGCACTTTCATCCCCCAAAGAATTCCAAAAGCGTTCCAAAAGAATGCTCTTGTTACTGGTAGCTCAGTGATGTGGAAGACAAACAGGGAAAATGTGTTTGCAACCCAGGCTCAGAATCTTCATTAGAATCTTTGCCATCCAGAAAGGGCTAGCTTGACTGAGATGCTCGGTGACCCTTTCCTGTTATGAAAAATATACTTTCTCCTCTATTTTTTTAAGTTGTTATTTATTTATTTGACAGAGAGAGACACAGAGAGAGGGAACACAAGCAGGGGTGTGGGAGAGGGAGAAGCAGGCTTCCCGCCACACAGGGAACCCAATGTGGGGGTTGATCCCAGGAAACTGGGATCATGACCCCAGCCAGAGGCAGCCACTTAACGACTGAGCCACCCAGGCGCCCCTTTTCCCTATTTTCACATGTAAACGTACCCAAAAGGAATCTAAACATGCAATAAAGAGGCTTTCAAACTCTGACCAAGAATCACAGTAAAAGTACATAGTTCATATCCTACTCATTGTGTCGAGATTTCATGTATATGTGAATATATATTTATTTTTATATACAACTGAAAGAAAGCCTCACAAGCTGTTATTTGCCCTTTTAATACGTGATATATTCTGATGTTATATATTCTATTTCATTTATTTTAAAAAGTTGACCTCTATCCAGTAAGTTGATATTACAATCCACTTATGTTCAGGATCTTAAATTTTGAAATTCATTCCTCTAAAAGATAATGAAAAAGAGTAGAAGACTCTGACATCATGGCACTTTGATTGTAGCACAATGTATGGTCCCAGGATGGTCACTTCACCTTTTTAGGTCACAAACGTTTTGGGTTTCTTCCAGTTTTAACTTGCTGAGATTTTTCATGTATGGCACTGGTGTACAGATAAAGCAATATATGCTAAGACCATCTTGATGGGCTGAGACTGTTTTCAAATTCTTACAATGATTCAGAGTTGGGTTAAAGGGAGAAAAATTTTATTTTCTTCCACTACAAACTCAGTTTTGGGTGACCCCTAAGTCAGTCAAAACAATTTGTTTTTTTTTAAGATTTTTTTTTTTTTTATTTGACAGAGAGAGAGATCACAAGCAGGCAGAGAGACAGGCAGAGAGAGAAGGGGAAGCAGGCTCCCTGCTGAGCAGAGAGCCGGATGCGGGGCTCAATCCCAGGACCCTGAGATCATGACCTGAGCTGAAGGCAGAGGCTTTAACTTACTGAGCCACCCAGGTGCCCCAAAACAATTTGTCTTGATTGCATGCAACAAACCCTTCTTCTACCCAAAGAAACACAAAAGAAATTAATGGTTCAGGGGCACTTGGGTGGCTCAGTTGGTTAAGCATCTGCTTTTGGCTCATGTCATGATCCCGGGGTACTGGGACTGAGTCCCACATTGGGCTCAGTGGGGAGTCTGCTTTTCTCTCTGCCTGCTGCTCCCCCTACTTATGCCCTCTCTCTCTCTGCCAAATAAATAAATAAATCTTAAAAAAAAAAGAAATTAATGGTTCAAATAGTGGACTAGCTGGGGGTCTGTAGAGGCTTCAGCAAAGCCAGCTCCCAGTGGTGGGATGATGCCCTGGTAACGTGTCTTCCTCCATTTCTGGGTTCTGCTTTCTTCCCTACTGACTTCATTCTCTCCTGTTGAAGATAGGAGCCCTCCTTGCAGCCAGAGAAGAGATTCAGCAGCAGTTCTTGGACTCAAATTCTCCCAGCCTAACAACCCAAAGGAAAGAGGGCATCTCTCTCCTGACCATTTCAGCAAAAACTCCAGGTTCCTCATTTTCCCCGCTCGGGTCACATACCCATTCCTGAACCAACCACTGTGACCAGCGATATGCATTGCTCCACAGGCCAAGTCTGGATCACGTGCCTACTATCCCTGGGAGAGGGAGGTGGTGTCAGATCCACTGAAGTACATGAACCTGAAAATGGCATTGTTTCACAAAGGAAAATCAAGGGGTCATTTCAAAAGGTTAGGAGTAAGAATGTTAGGTAGACGGTGGGGAAAATGGCCACTAATGTCTACAGATACCAACAATTCCTACCTCCTAGTCCATCTTAAAGGATGGAGAGAAAGCTGGTGTTCCATCACTAGACTTGGAGAATACTTTTCATCAAGAGAAATCCTGACATTTTTCTCTCTCCAATCACTTTAAGAAGTAAGAAGCTGTGGCAAGGGATTCTCTTAGCTTTCAAATAGAAAACTTAATGTGCCATGAACTTCCGGTCATAAGCCTAAGAAGTAAAAACTCTCTCTGGGCCTTTTAGAAATCATCTCCCCAACTTTATGTCTACGGTTTGTAATGTCATAATTGCCTCCATGGTTGGATGGCAGCTGCCTTTGCAAACAAAGTTGAAACCAGCAGGTCACCTTGGATTAACCGATGCATCGTGAATTTTTCTGATTGGCCGGTCTGGAGTCATGAATACTCACTCTGTCTTGCACTGAAAAGCACACAGACAGGGAAAACACACATCCACTCAAAAGAACTTTGACTAGGTCTGACAAAAAGGAAAAAAGCATATTGGAGAAATATGGCTCAGGGATGATTATTTTCTTGCATTTTGCTGAACACCATTTGTCTTCTGAGAAGCAGAGCAAACAGAGCTGTGACTTTCAGACTCTGCAAATATTATTGCTGTGCATGTAAAGAGATTAACTTGCTGAAAACGAGAAAAAGGCAGAATATAAGGAACAGCACACATACCTTCTTTTGGCATATGGCCTATCTCTTACCAGGTTATCAGAGCCAGAGTTTGGCTTTTGTTTCTTTGCTTGCTTTGTTCTGTTTTCCTTGTTTGTTTCTGTGTGTGTGTGTGTGTGTGTGTGTGTGTGAGTGTGAGTGATTTCTTATAGAATAGTTCGATTCAAACTGAGGGTCGGTAGAACATGCGATTCTTGATCTTGGGGTCATGAGTTCAAACCCCATGTTGGCGGTAGATTGTACTTAAAATAAAAAATCTGAAAAAAGAAACTGAGAAAAAGCATCTGCTATGATGCAGGCACAGTGACTGCCATTAAGACACTGACAGTTTCCTTGCAATACCACTATTTTGCCTTGGGTTTAAGATACAAAATACAATAATTGTTACTTTGTAGGTATCACGTATGGAACAAAGAAACTGGTGCCTTTCCTACTGCCTAGGACACTGCTCCTTCCCTCCCCTTTGGCTTTCTTTCTTCAGCAGTCTGATTTTGGCTCCAATGTTAGCCCATGGTTTCTTAAAAATTAAACATAGGCAAAATTAAATAAAGTTACCATACAGTGGAGCAATTACATTTCTAGGCGCATGCCCAAGAGAAATGAAAACATATGTCCACACAAAACCTTGTACCTGAATGTTTACAGCAACATTATTCATAAGAGCAAATCCTGGAAAACATTCAAAGACTGATCAACTGGTAAGTGGATAAACAAATTGTAGTATAGCCCTATAATAGAATATTATTCAGCTATGAAAAGGAAAGAAGTACTGATAGATTTTATGCCATGGGTGAAGCTAAAAAACATTATGCTAATAGAAAGCTGATGCAAAAGATCACCTATTGTGTGATTCCACCCATATAAAATTTCCAGAAAGAAATAAATCTACAAAGACAAGAAGCAGACTAGTATCCATGGCTGAGGGTAGAAATAGAAATGAACTGTAAATGGCAAGGGGGGGATCTTATTGGGGTGACGAGAATGTTCTAAAATTGGATTTTGGTAGTGATTATACAACTTAGTAAATTTAATAAAAATCACTAAATTGTATAATAAAATTCAAATAGTAATAATATTAGGCATTTCTTAGCCTGAGATTAAATAAAGTGTCTTTGCAATACCCTCCCTTGGTGTCTACTTTAGAAAGCCTCATTACACTTCAAGTATTTGGATTTAGTCTCAGACACACATGGATTCTAGTCTAAGCTACCATTTATTAGCATGATCTCAGACAAGTCACTTGTCCTCCGTAAGTTCTTAAGGCTTCAGAGAGCAAATATATGTGTATTGAATTATTCGTCATAGTCTCAAAAGGTCGTCTGTTTATGTCCTTCTACTCAGCTAGAGCAGGAATTCAGGGCCTATTCTTTCTTCCTTCTCGTACGTTGATCAGTGGCAGCCCAGATCTTGGGACAGTGCAGCCTGGTGCGTGAGAACTCGGGTTTGAATCCAGTCTTTGCTCTGTGACCCCAGGCAAGTTATTTAACCACACTGTTTCACCATTGGAAAAGGAGCTATTAGCTCACAAATAGGTGCTTGTGAAAATTTAAGGAGGTGATACATACACGGGCTGATATATACATAGGGGACAGCCCATAGTAAGTGCTATGTAGATGGCAACTATTATCCCCCATATCCAGAGAGTTACAAATAACTACTCTGCTGGCCTTTTTGCTTCCCAGAAGTGCTTGTGCACTCTAAATACGCATCACCACCAGCCAGCACTGGTAGCACTCTTCAAGAGCAAGTGATCTCACCTTGACCGCTGAACAACCTGGTTGTTTGTGCTTCTCCTTTAATCCCTTGCCTAGTTTCTCATGGAAGTAGGTTATCTGGTAATCATGACTCATCAAACTCTTTCTTTCTTTTGAGAGAAAGTGTGTGTGCACGTGCATGTGAGCACAGTGGGGGTATAGGGGTAGCGGGAGAGGGAGAGAGAGAATGCTATGCAGGCTCCTTGCCCAGTGCAGAACCAGATGTAGGGCTCGATCTCACAACCCTGAGATCATGACCCGAGCCAAAATCAAGAGCCAGATGCTTAACTGACTGAACCACCATCAACAAACTCTTTTGTACTAGCATTCATTCCATGATTAATTTACTGAATCATTTATTTAGTATACATTAAGTGCATGCAACTGAGTGCTGGTGTGCCAGGAGACAGGGATTAAATACAGAACAAAACATAGTCCATCTTCTTATGAAGTTTATGATCAGAATAGGAGGTTCCTAAACTCACTGGGCATCATAATGACCTGGAGAAACTGTAGAGTGATAGGGCGTGGCATAAAGAAGAAAGATTTCAGCATCACTCCCCTATGCTATAACCTCCATCATAAAGCCTCCCACAAAGGCAGTCCTAATGTAAAAATGATTTAAAAAAAATTTTTTTAAACCAATGTAAACAATATGGAGGTTCCTCAAAATGCTGAAAATAGAGCTACCCTATGATCTAGCAATCGCACTACTAGGTATTTACCATAAAGATACAAATGTAGTGATCCGAGGGGGCACGTGCACCCGAATGTTTATAGCAGCAGTGTCCATAATAGCCAAACTATGGAAAGGTGGAAAGGATCTAGATGTCCATCAACAGATGAATGGATAAAGAAGATGTGGTGTATATATATATATATATACACACACACACACACACACACACACATACACACACACAATGGAATACTATGCAGCCATCAAGAGAAACAAAATCTTGCCATTTGCAATGATGCGAAATAAGTCAGTCAGAGAAACACTCTCTCATATGAAGAATTTTGAGAGGCAGGGCAGGGGGTCTTGGGGGGTGGGGGAAAGAAATGAAACAAGATGGGATGGGGAAGGAGACAAACCATAAGAGACTCCTAAACTCACAAAACAAACTAAGGGTGGCTGGGAGGTGCCGGGGTAGGGTTATGGACATTGGGGAGGCTATGTGATAATAAATGCTGTGAAATGTGTAAGCCTGATGATTCACAGACATGTACCCTGGGGCAAATAATACATTATATGTTAATAAAAAAAAAAACACCAACGTAATATCAGCATAAAAAAATTCTTTAGAAAACTGTGCTGTTTTCATTGATCTATAGCATGCAATCAATGCAAAAGCATCATATTTGCCCAGCAAACACATGCTTAGGGAAATCCCCCAAGGGGTCTCTCTCCCAAACCAACTTCTGAGTTTCCGCAATTTAGAAATTTTAGAGCTATCATCAAAATGTGAATCTTTGTTCATCTACTTATTTAAATCAGAGTAGTAGTGCATTTATAAAATAGACATCCACTGGCTGTTCTGAATCAGAATCTTCAGGAGTAATGCCCAGGCATATGTATTTTTTTTTTTTTTGAGATTTATTTATTTGAGAGAGTGGGTGGAAATGGAGAAAGAGAATCTCAAGCAGACCCCCTGCTGAGAGTGGAGCCCAAATTGGGGCTCGATCCCACAACCCAAGATCTTGACCTGAGCTGAAATCAAGAGCCAGATGGTTCACAGACTGAGCCATCCAGGAGCCCCAGGCATCTGTTTAATGAGGTTCAATGTACCTGGTTTTGAGAACCAGTGCTCTAAGTCATGAGCAACAGGAAGGAGAATGGATTATACTAAAGGTGGAGAGGTCAGTTAGGGGGTGAAAGATGAGGACAGAGGGAGCCAGGCCAGGAGGGTGTGGTGAACTGAAAGACAGCTTCCTGAGATTTCTCTGTCCTCATCCCTTGAACCTGTGAGTGTTCCCTGACATAGTAGAAAGGACTTTGCAGATATGATTAAGGATCTGGATGGTGGGAGGTTATCCTGGGTTATCTGAGTGGGCCCTAAATGTAATGACAGTATCCTACTAGAGAAGGGAAAGGAGATGTAACTGCAGAAGAGAAAGAAGACCATGTGACTATGGATTCAGGGAGAGAAAAGTTGATGTGCTTGGAGGAATCAGCCATAAACCAAGTAATGCTGGTGTCTTCCTGAAACTAGAAAAGACGAGGAAATGGATTCTGCCCTAGAGCCTCCAGAAGTGACCAGTCCTACTGGCACCTTGATTTTTTATTTTTATTTTTAAAGATTTTATTTGTAAATAATCCCTACACCCAACATGGGACTCCAACTTACAATCCTGAGATCAAGAGTCACATGCTCTACTGACTGAGCCAGCCAGAAACCCATGGCACTTTCATTTTAGATCTAGAAGACTCATTTCAGATTTCTGGTCTCCAGAATTGTAAGAGAATACATCTGTGTGGTTTTAAGTCACTACTTTTGTGTGTATGATTTGTTATAGCAGCCATAAGAAACTAACAGAGGATTAAAAACAAACAAATAAACAACCCCCCCAAAAAACAAATAAACAGGTGCATCTGGCAGGCTCAGTTGGTCTTAGAGATGTAAGTTGGAGCCTCATGTGGGGTGTAGAGATTACTTAAATAAAAAATCTAAATAAAAAAAGAAAAGAATATAGAAATATGTAGAAGTGAAACCATGAGGATTTGGCAAGTGATAGGATACAGAAGGTAAAATAAAAAAGAGAGGGGGAAGGAGGAATCAAGAAGAGTCCAAGGGCGCCTGGGTGGCTCAATTGGTTGAGCGACTGCCTTCGGCTCAGGTCATGATCCTTGAGTTCCGGGATCGAGTCCCACATCGGGCTCCCGGCTCTGCAGGAGGTCTGCTTCTTCCTCTAACCTTCTCTCCTCTCATGCTCTCTCTCACATTCTCTGTCTCTCAAATAAATAAATAAAATCTTAAAAAAAAAAAAAAGAGTCCAGATTTCTAATCCTAGTTGGATGCCAGTCATACTATTTAAAAGGAAGAGATCAAGAACAGAATGTTTGGACAGTTGCTTGTGGGACATACGGATAAAGATGGTCACAGGTCGTTGGATGTAAAGTTTTGGTTCTGTCATTTGCAAAATGGACAGAACTACCATGCCTGGTAGTTGTAAGGACCAAAGAAGATAGTGCATATAGAACCTGGCACGGGTAGGTATTTCACAGAGATGGGAGAAAAAAGTTCCACCGCTACCTAGGTCCGTGATCTGGGGTCTGGTTCCCAGGCAAGGCATGCTAGGAGACTCTGCATCTTTACCTCACCGCACCCCCATCAATCTATTTGGCAGAATGCAAAATACTAACTGGAAAAGTTGTTAAAATAATCACTAATAGCAACCAGCTAAGGTTTACGGGCTTGGTGTAAAGTGCCTCTATTGACCACAGAGGAAGACACAGGCTAATGTAGCAGGTCAATATCTCCTAATTGAGTGAAGCATCATTAATTGGGACAGAGGCTCAACCGAAGTTTATATTTTCCTCTTTTTAAAGAGAAAGAGTTTGGGAAGCAAATGAAGAGTTTAACAAGATTTCCAGAGGGAGTATTTAAACTGCTTAGAAAAACAAACTGCTTTTAATCACCTTCAAACACTTGAGAAGCACCATTTGCAGTCCAACCAATTTTTAAATTACAAACTATTTCTAATTCTTTATTAGACAAGTGCTTGGGGCAGACAAGGGAATTACTCTGTAGCCTGGTTCTACTTCCTGAAAATAATGCAACTGTTGTCTTTAAACTATTTCATCATTCTGACCTGCCACTAATCCTGACTGGCTTTCCTCTGATAAGGAATCAGATGATGAGGATTTGCGAGATCTCCTTCAGAGCTGCTCTGCTACCCCCTATTCCTGCCATGTATTTTGGGGTTCCTGGACCCAATTCCAATGTATGGGTGTGTCTGTAGAGGGGAGGGTCCCCCCACACTACTAAACAATTCTCAAACTGGGTGCCTTAAAATTCACTCAATTCTGGTATCCTCCAGGAGCTACTGAATGGCTACATATTGGAGTTTCTTTTATATATATATATATATATATATATATATATACACACACACACACACACACACATATACATACATATGTATATATATATACATATATATGTGTGTATATATACATATATAGTGTATATGTATATATATACATACATATATATGTGTGTGTATAAATATATACATATATTTTAAGATTTTTATTTATTCGACAGAGAGAGAGAGAGATCACAAGTAGGCAGAGAGGCAGGCAGAGGTAGAGGAGGAAGCAGGCTCCCCGCTGAGCAGAGAGCCCAATGTGGAGCTCGATCCCAGGACCCTGAGATCATGACCTGAGCTGAAGGCAGAGGCTTTAACCCTCTGAGT
The DNA here is from genome assembly GCA_028533885.1 of Nasua narica. NCBI lineage: Eukaryota > Metazoa > Chordata > Mammalia > Carnivora > Procyonidae > Nasua > Nasua narica. The sequence continues at coordinate 28,977,179 of CM052799.1, read as the reverse complement.
CACCCAGGCGCCCCCATATTGGAGTTTCTAATGACACTCTCCAACTCAGGATGCCAATCAAAGTCCAGGTTGTTACCAACTGTCTTTAAATCAGAGGTTCCCACGATCCCCTCCTAGGCTTAGATCAATTTGCTAGAGCTGGCCACAGGACTCAAAGACACATTTTACTCATTAGGCTTATTATAAAAGGATAGAACTCAGGTACAGTCTGCAAAGGGCAGGAAAAGATGCATAGGGTAAGGCATGGAGAAAGCATGGGGGGCTTCCATGACCTCTCCAGATCAGCCAACCTCTCTACACCTCCATGTGTTCCTTAATCCAGAAACTCTCTGAACCCCATCCTTTTGGGGTTTCATGGTGGCTCGATTACATAGACACGAGGAACTACATCATTGACCATTGGTGATTGATTCAACCTCTTCCCTCCTTAAAGGTCAAGGGGATAGGAATGAAAGTTCCAACCCTCTAACCACATGATGGGCTCCCCTGGCAACCAGTTCTCATCCTTAGGTGGGTCCCAAATCTTCACTTTAATATAACAAAAGACACCTTTGTTGGCTCTCGTAACTTGGGAAATTCCAAAAGTTTTGGAAGCTCTATGCCAGAAACAGGGACAAAGATCACGTTGTATATCACACCATGCCAGGAAAAAATTCAACATTTATCTTCAATACTACCTTCTCCTGCATGTACCTATCAAATCCATCACTAAGACCTGACCATCCCCATTCTCCTTCCTCTACCTTCACCCTCTAAATTCTAGTCCCTAACATCCATTTGTGTAAAAACTTTCAACAAAGTGCATATAGAGGGAACATACTTCAACATAATAAAGGCCATACATGACAAGCCAATAGCCAATATCATACCCAATGGTGAAAAGCTGAAAGCTTATCCTCTAAGATCAGGAACAAGACAATGGTGCCTACTCTCATTACTTTTATTCAACATGGTGTTGGGAGTCCTAGCCAGAGCAATTAGGGAAGAAAAAGAAATAAAAAGCATCCAACTTGAAAGAAGGAAGTAAAAGACAGCATTTGCAGAGGACATGGCATTATGTATAGAAAACTCTAAAGACACCATCAAGAAACAGAACTAATAAATGAATTCAGTAAAGTTGCAGGATACAAAACCAATACACAATATCAGTTTCATTTCTATACTCTAATAATGAAAGAGAAATTAAGAAAGTAATCCCATTTAAAATTGCATCAGAGTGCACCTGGGTGGCTCAGTAGTTGGGTATCTAACTCGGTGTCATGATCTCAGGGTCCTGGGATTGAGCCCTGCATTGAAGCCCATGCTCAGTGGAGAGTCTGCTTCTCCCTCTCCTTCTGCTTGTACCCTGCTTGTGGATGTGCTCTCTGTCTCTCTGTCTCTGTCTCTCTCTCTCAAATAGATAGAGAAAATATTTTAAAACAAACAAACAAACAAATAAATAAATTTGCATCAAAAATAGGAATAGGAATAAATTTAACCAAGGAGGTGAAAGATGTGTGTATTAAAAAGTATAAGACATTCATGAAAGAAATTGAAGAAGACACAAATTAATGGAAATATATTCTGTGCTCATGGATTGAAAGAGTATCATTAAACTCTCCATACTACCCAAAGCAGTCTATAGATACAACGCAATCCCTGTCAAAATTCCAATGACATTTGTCAAAGAAATAGAATAAATAATCCTAAAATTTCTACGGAACCACAAAAGACCCCAAATAGCCAAAGGAATCTTGAAAAAGAAGAACAAAACTGAAAGCATCATTCTTCCTGATTTCAAACCATATCATAAAGCTACAGTAATTAAAAAAGAGTATTTTATTGGCATAAAAAGACACATAGATCAATGGATCACAAAAGAGAAATAAACCCATCCATATATCATCAATTAATTTATAATGGATCCAAGACTATACCTGGGGAAAAAACAATCTTTTCAATGAATGGTGTTGGGAAAACTGGGTCGCCTTTGCAAAAGAATGAAACCGGACCCCTATCTTATACCATATATAACAATTAACTCAAAATGGATTAAAGACTTGAATGTAAGACCTGAAATCATAAAACTCCTAAAAGAAAACACAGTAAGCTCCTTGACATAGGCCTTGGCAATGAATTTTTTCAATCTGACACCAAAAGTAAAAGCAACAAAAGCAAAAATAAATAAGTGTACTACAAGGGTGCCTGGGTGGCTCAGTGGGTTACAGCCTCTGCCTTCGTCTCAGGTCATGATCTCAGGGTCCTGGGATCAAGCCCCGCATTGGGCTCCCTGCTCGGCGGGGAGCCTGCTTCCTTCTTTCTCTGTCTGCCTCTCTGCCTACTTGTGATCTCTCTTTCTCTCTCTCTCTCTGTCAAATAAGTAAATAAAATCTTTAAAAAAAAAATAAGTGTACTACATCATACAGAAAAACTTCTGCTCAACAAAGGAGACCATCAATAGGGGTGCCTGGTTGGCTCAGTCGGTAGAGCATGAGACTCTTGATCTCAGGGTCATAAGTTTAAGGTCAACATTGGAAGGAGAGCTTTCTTAAATAATTAAATATTTTTTAAACATTGATCATAATGTTCACTGCCTCTGAGGTTTTGGGTACCGTTTAAGTGAAAGTGAATTACTTCCCTCTGTGCCTGCAAATTGCAATTGCTCAGTAGTTATCAGGGGTACTTATATTGCCAACTGGCCCGTCCACCAGCCCCCCAGTGAGAACAGTCTCATGCCAGTTATTGTAAACACACACACGTGTTTATTACACGGCACTCATTCCTCTGTTCAAATAAAGTACAAACGGAGGTTTATGTCTTCTTTTCTTTCCCATAATTTTTGAGGCCAGGACAACAAGAGAAAATGCATATAACTTAAATGAAACCAATCATACTTATGTAGACTTAAATTATATATATAAACGGAATGTTTAAGGAACACCTGTGTGGCTCAGTTAAGCGACTGACTTCGGCGCAGGTCATGGTCTCAGGGTCCTGAGATCAAGCCCTACATCAGGCTCCACACTCAGCAGGTGGTCTGCTTCTCCCTCCCCTTCTCCCTCTGCCCCTCCTTCTCCCCTTCCCCCTGCTCATGCATATATATGCACACACACACACACACACACACACACACTCTCTCTCTCTCTCTCAAATAAATAAATAACATCTTTTTTTTTTAAAAAAAGAAATGTTTAAAATATGAGTAGCTGGACCATTTCATAACCCTTCCTTTAAACAAGTTAATACAATTCCTTTCATACTAATAGACCCTTCCCAAAATTTATACTCTATGATCCTCAGTAAAAAAACAAACAAACAAAAATGTTTAAAGAAATAAAAATCAGGGGCACCTGGTGGCTCAATCGGTTAAGCATCTGCCTTTGGCTCAGGTCATGATCCTGGGGTCCTGGAATCAACCCCCGCATCTGGCTCCCTGCTCAGCAAGGAGCCTGCTTCTCCCTCTGCCTCTGACTGCCCCTCTGCCTAGTTGTGCTCTCTATCTCACTGTCAAAAAAATAAATAAAATTTAAAATAAAAATAAAAATCGACTATAAGTAGAGTGGGCTATTCAGTGTTCAGATGGGCACTTTATCTGAATATGAAGAAAGAATTTAATCCTTAGCTGACCAAAGAAAAACAATGGCAAATCAGAAAGGGATGCTATCCTGCAATCTCCATTGTAACTTTCTCTTAATAGAAAAGTTAAGACAGATCAGACAACTCCTTTTATCTCTGGAGCTGTTCTAATTGTTCACTATGGGTTCTCCCTCAGATAATTCTAAAATAAAGTCTCTCCCAACTGCATTTTGTGGGGAAAGTTCATTAACTCAGTGTGAGGGAAGCTTTCTCTAAAGTAATAGAAAGAATATTTTTAAGAAAAATGATGTGTTATTACTTTGAAAGGATGCAGGGCTGGATTTAGTACTTTTAGAAGCTCTGAGGATTGGAAAGATTATGATGACTACTTCCCACACCCACCTAGTATTTCAAAATAAAAACAACTTTAAGATGAGTGAAAAGAAGACCAAAGCTCTACTCTTCCCACAAGTACTACATTGTTGATTTCCTTGAAATAGCATTAATTCTTAAAAACATTTTTTGGGGGCACCTGGGTGGCTCAGTGGCTTAAAGCCTCTGCCTTCGGCTCAGGTCGTGATCTCGGGATCCTGGGATCGAGCCCCGCATCGGGTTCTCTGCTCAGCGGGGAGCCTGCTTCCCCCTATCTCCCTTCCTGCCTCTCTGCCTACTTGTGATCTCTCTGTCAAATAAATAAAATAAAATAAAATAAAATAAACAAAAAACATTTTTTTAGTGAAACTGCTTTGCTTGTGTCTGAGCACATTTAATTTGCCTGCCAGAAATCCAGCACTGTAAGTATTCATACCATGCAAACGAGTTCAGCACACAGTAGCCTAGCCAAGGGGGAACTTAAGAGACCGATACAAATCCCTGCGGGGTAACTTACTAGCTGTGTGACTGTGGGCTAATTCCTTCTCGATCAGCATCAATCATCTTGTCTGTGGTTGAAACAGGGTTGTGTGGGGACAGCAACCAGTAAACAGAAACACAGTCCCCCAGGGGCGCCTGGGTGGCTCAGTGGGTTAAAGCCTCTGCCTTTGGCTCAGGTCACTATTTCAAGGTCTTGGGATCCAGCCCCGCATTGGGCTCTCTGCTCAGCAGGGAGCCTGCTTTTCCCTCTCTCTCTCTCTCTCTCTCTCTCTCTCTGCCTGCCTGTCTGCCGGCTTGTGATGTCTTTCTTCTCTCTCAAATAAATAAATAAATAATCTTAAAAAAAAAAGAAAGAAAGAAACACAGTCCCCCACATTTGACCCCTAAATTTGGTAACTAAACAATAGTATACCGCTACTTAAAATGAACCCATCCCTTACTTGTAAATAGTGCCTAAGCGAGATACTACTGATTCCCTTAAGTAAGCTAAATGGGCACCCTTAAGTCAGTTTAGCTTTTAAAAATTTGCTTAGTACGTTCAGCTGACAGAGACTATTTCAAAAAACTTCAGAATTTCAACTTAGTATTTAAAGTTAATGAGTTTTTCGTACCCTAACCTGTGGAGAAGAGTGAACAAAGAAGATAATAACGAGAACCACAAAAGCTACATTTCTCAAAAAATTTTTTCTGTGCAATCTATTTAAAAATGGACTTGTGTTCTTTTTTTTTTTTTTAAAGATTTTATTTATTTATTTATTAGGAAAGAGAGAGAGTGAGAGAGAGCCTGAGAAGGGAGAAGGTCAGAGTGAGAAACGGACTCCCCATGGAGCTGGGAGCCCGATGTGGGACTCGATCCCGGGACTCCGGGATCATGACCTGAGCCGAAGGCAGTTGCTTAACCAACTGCGCCACCCAGGCGCCCTCGGACTTGTGTTCTTCAACAATGTCATTGTCATAAAAGATAAGAAAGGCCGAAGAACTGGTCAAAATTAAAGGAGACATAATAACAAAATGTAATATGCCATTTTGGTCTGAAAGCTGTCCTGGAGAAAAAAAAAAATGCAATAAAGGTCCTTATATTGGATGGGTCAACAAAATTGGAATATGGACAGTGGATTAAATAAAAATATTGATCAATGTTTAATTACCTGAGTTGGCAACGGTAGTGTGGTTATGCATGAGAATGTCCTAGTTCCTAGGAAATACACACTGAAGAATTTAAAGATAAGGCAACATGAAAATGCAACTTAATTGTAAATGATTAGGGAGAAAACTTTATACGTGAAGATGACAAATGGGCAAAACATTAACAATCGGTGAATCTAGGTAAGACATATATGGAGTATTTTGCATACTCTTACGACTTCTTGATGCTTGTAATTCTTTGCAAATAAAGTTTAAAATTTTGTCAATCTCAGTGTAGGATCTGTCACAGCACAAAGGGAAGGATGAAAATTCCAAGCACATGCTCTCTGCAGCTGGGTATCATTAAGAATGATATCCTGTTGTGACCAGATATTAAAAGTTTGATCCGCCATGGTGAATTTCTATGGATTTGGGCAATAAAATGGAACATTCTCCCAGTCTAGGATTTTATTATCATTCCTTTGAGAATGTATACTTGGTCAGATATTCTTTATTTTGGCTCCAGGTCACCTACAATTTCAGAATGTGTTCTGAAGTCAATTCATCTTTTAGGCCATCCAAATATTGAAAATGTCATTAAAATATGAAGTAGAACTAAAATGACTTTTGTCTTGAAATTCTGCCAGTCCATTCCCCTTTTCACTCATCATTGGGGAATTTTTACTTGAAATCTAAAATCCCTAATGAGCTTAGTCTCTTGATAGCTCAAACATTAACTTTGCCCTGATTTAAAGCTTTCTTTAACAATGTGATTTATGCATGAACTTGCACGTATCTCAGGAGGTGAAGGATTCAAAGAGCCGTCATAACTTGGGACTTTGGGAGAAATAATTTTATGTAGGCTCAGTTTTTTTGTTTTTTGTTTTATATAGGCTCAGTTTTAAATGAGGAAAATAATTCTTACCTCAGAGGGGATGATGTAAGAGATAATTATCATTTGCAAAATCCCTCAAGGTCTTGAGATAAAAGGAGCCATTTTGGTGTATCAGACTGTTGTTTTTATTATGGGCTCCTTACATTTCTTTTACAATATGTAGAACACAATCATTTTAAATGAATTGTTTCCTGAGAAGTCTGTGAAGGTGGTTGCCTTACTTCACTGATGGAAACAAACTAAATGATTTGCCCTTGGCCACAGGCAGTATTCCCATCAGTAGAATGAATAAAGAAATTCCTAGCCATGTCGCTTCTCCTTCCTTTCCACTGGATTACTAAATGAGCTTTTGTATTTTCAATTTATTATTTTGCTTTAATTATGCTTGAGTTTTTAGTTTAATTTTATTACATACACTACTCTTGCCTTAGTACACTTTAATAATAGATACATGGCCTGACAAATTCAATTCCAGTCTTAGTCTTTCTTGGGCTGCTGAAAACAATGTACCATAAACTTGTGGTACATTGGGTGGCTTGTAAATAACTGAAATTTATTTCTCACAATCTTGGAAGCTGGGCCTCCAAGACCAGGGTGCCAGCATGGTTGGGTTCTGAAGAGCGCCCCTTCTGGGCTGTAGACTGCCTGCTTTCCATTGTATCCTCACATGGTGGAAAGTGGGCAAGGGAGCAATCTGGCCTCTTCATAAAGGGGCACTAATTCCATTCATGGGGACTCTACCCCATGACCTATTTACCTTTCAAAGTTTCCACCTCTGAATTCCATCATGTTGGGGTTAGAATTTAGAGGGAACACAAACAATGAATCTATAGCATCCACCAATATTTACTGCATACCTCATGTGTTTTAGGCACCAAGAAAAAACTGATGGACAAATGGACCCACTTGCCGATCTCACAAAGCTCAGAGTCCAGTGAAGAGCAAACACAAGAACTAATCATAAAGTAAATATTCCCTTTTAAAGATGACAAAATTATAAGGATGAGGCCTGATATAGACTAACTCCTAAGGATTATAAGGATGAGGCCTGATATAGACTAACTCCTAATAGATTTTCCTACTTCTATTTGTAATAAATGTGATCTCAGATTTCCTCCTAGGTAAGACATTTTAATCACATACTAATTGGTCAGAAACAGTGTATGTAGGTCACAGGAAGAATTCAGTCTCATTTTGTTAGCAATGCTTCTTATTTTCTCAGAGTTTTAATATTTTTGAGGATATGATGGAACAGAACATTCCACCTGTAGAGAAAATTGCAAATGCTAAGATAAAATTGCTTCTTATATACTTGATGGTAAGAATCAAGAGGAAATTAAACATTTTTGAAAAGAAAAATACAAAATAAATAATATTGCAGTAACAAATTTAGGGATAAAATATTTATAAGACTCATTGCAATTCTTGAGAGAACATCTAGTTAGCATTTATTGAATGATTTCCACCTGTACACAAAAATGGCTCAATAAATGATCACTGTGACTATATTCTAGTTGTTAGGCTCATATTATAGTAAGGATTCACTCACATTAGCTCATATAACTTGGCAATGTTATAAGGACCTGCAGAAAAATAAGGCAATCAGGAATGTCAGCCTTGTGATATGTTGATATCACAGGGATCCAGAAAATGGAATGTTCTGGTCTAACGGTAAGAGTAGAACCCTTAGGGGCAGCTGGGTGGCTCAGTGGGTTAAAGCCTCTGCCTTCGACTCAGGTCATCGTCTCAGGGTCCTGGGATCAGAGTCCTGCATCAGATTCTCTGCTCAGCGGGGAGCCTGCTTCCCTCTCTCTCTGCCTGCCTCTCTGCCTACTTATGAACTCTCTCTGTCAAATAAATAAAATCTTAAAAAAAAAATAAAACTCTTATACTTCAGAGACTTGAATAGATGAGAGATTTCTCTAGAGCAGCAATTCTCAAAGTGTGGTCCTCAGATCACCAGCATCAGCACCAACTAGCAATTTGACGGAAATGTAAGTTCTTGGTACCAACCCCTAGATCCGCCAAATGAGAGATTCTGGTGGTGGAATAATCATCTGTGTTTTAACAGGCCTTCCAGGGGAGGACAGAAAACTGTTTCTGAATTTCCATCCACCTTACTACACAGGATGATTTGGCTACCAATAACAGAAGTTTCACTTAAAGCAATAAACAGAACATATGGGCTGACTTAATGGAAGAGTCCAGAAGCAAAGACTGCCTACACAACTTTGAGAACTCCTGCCCTAGAATTAAGGTAGATACTTGACCTGGTTAGCTCAGTTGGAAAACCTTGAGTACAGGACCCCAACAGTTACATGACTCAGCCTCTAGTGTCTTCTGGGTTTTGCTTTCATAGCTAAACACTTATTCTGTTTTCTCTGTAGCTCAACTCAGGGAGAGAATCTGATTGGTGCAATGTTGTTACCATCATTCCTATTGGACAAAGCTCTAGAACCAGGCCATTTCATAGGCCACCTGCCAACTGCCTTTTAGTCCTGTGCCTTCTCCTGATCCAATCAGCCTTGGTGGGAAAGCTAGGGCTGGGGAAACTGAAAGGGCATTCATACTGAATGAATGGCCAGGAGCTATTTCTTGCAGTGAAGGGATCATGTGAAAGGCTCTCTTTAGAAAGGCACCAGAGAGGGAGACAAACCGTAAGAGACTTTTTTTTTTTTTTTTAAGATTTTATTTATTTATTTGACAGAAGAGAGATCACAAGTAGGCAGAGAGGCCGGCAAAGAAAGAAGGAAGCAGGATCCCTGCTGAGTAGAGAGCCCGATTTGGGGTTCCATCCCAGGACCCTGAGATCATGACTTGAGCCAAAAGCAGAGGCTTTAACCCACTAAGCCACCCAGGCACCCCCATAAGAGACTCTTAATCATAGGAAACAAACTGAAGGTTGCTGGAGGGTGGGGTTTGGGCGATGGAGTAACTGGGTGAGGGACACTAAGGTGTTGTAATGAGCACTGGGTATTATGTAAGAGTGATGAATCATAGACCTGTACCCCTGAAACAAATAACACATTATATGTTAATTAATTGAATTTAAATTATAAAAAAAGAAAGTAAAAATAAAGGCACTGTTGGTTCCTTGCTTTTTTCATTTAGAAATACTGGGTTATCTTTTTTTTTAAAGATTTTATTTATTTATTTATTTGACAGAGAGAGAGATAGATCACAAGTAGCCAGAGAGGCAGGCAGAGAGAGAGAGGGGGAAGCAGGCTCCCTGCTGAGCAGACAGCCCGATGTGGGGCTCGATCCCAGGACCCTGAGATCATAATCTGAGCTGAAGGCAGAGGCTTAACCCACTGAGCCACCCAGGTGCCCCTATCTAGCACAGAAATGACCACTTCTGATACAGGTCCAAGCCTGAGCTGGTTTGTACTGAAGTAAGTGTGAAGCTGTTATAACAAAATCCCTTAGATATTATTATGTCTGAATACATAATAACATATTATTATGTACAGAGGACTGTATATTCATTGGACTTTCCACCTTCTTCTCAAATGAACATATCATGTTAGTTGTTAGGCCTTTGAGGTAAGAACCCTGAACATTCTCTGGCAAATAGCGAGTGCTTAATAAATATTTGTTGTATAAATGAATAGGTGGGCCAATGAATGAGAAAAAGGAGTCCATCTATTTGTAGGGGACGAAAAGGGCTAAATGTTAAAAAAAAAAAAAAGCCAACAAAAGCCAGATTTTGAATTCTTTTGCTCAGGGTCCCCAATTTAAAACTTTTGGTCCAACAGTCTGTATTTGTATAGATTGTTGTTTAGGACATTTTATACAGCTTTCAAACAAAATAACATACATAACATTTGTTGCAGTTTTGTGTACCATAGCTAAAGGTTACAACCTAAATAACTCTCTATAGGAGCTTAGTTTAGGGCACCTGGTGGCTCAGTTGATCCAGCCTCTGCTTTAGGCTCAGGTCATGATCCGGGGTTCCTGGGATGGAGCCTCAATTTGGGCAACCTGCTCAGCAGGGAGTCTGCTTCTCTCTCTGCTACTCCCCCTGCTCGTGCTCCCTTTCTCTCTCCAAAAAAAAAAAAAAAAAAAATCTTAAAAAAAAAAAGGAGCTTGCTTTAATAAATTACAAGACCAAAAAATAAGATAGTTTGGAGCTGTTCAGTAACTTTTTTTTTAAAGATTTTATTTATTTATTTGGCAGAGAGAAAGATCACAAGTAGCCAGAGAGGCAGGCAGAGGGAGAGGGGGAAGCAGGCTCCCCGACGAGCAGAGAGCCCGATGTGGGGCTGGATCCCAGGACCCTGAGATCATGACCTGAGCCAAAGGCAGAGGCTTAACCCACTGAGCCACCCAGGCGCCCCATGGAGCTGTTCAGTAATTTTAAATGAATTTCCTCAGAAGCCTGTGAAAGTGTTTGCTATTGTTGCTTCACTCCACTGATTAAACAAGCTTAATTCCTCCCTCTGTTTGCAGGTAACAATGAAATGAAGAACAAAAAATTCCTTGCCATGTTGCCATACTTAAGCAGCTGAAATATTTTCTGATATGGAATAAACTCTGAAATGTATTTCTAAGCAAGAGGCTGACAGCACATAACACCATTTTGTAAACAAAATGTATAGAATCTATGTATAGAATGTATACATAGAATCTATACATAGAATGTATAGAATATTCTATGTATAGAATCTCTTAGGAAGTATACACAGTAAGTTGAAATATGTAGTTAAAATGTTTCCTTTGAGGAGGGGAGCTGAGGAGAGGGGACCTAGATTCTCCTTTCACAGTTTACCCTTCATACTGTTGGCATTTTTGGAAAAGATTTTATTTATTTATTTGAGGGAGAGAGAAAGGGAGAGCTTGGAGGTTTGGGGGCCAGGAACAGGAGGGGGTTGAGGGAGAGGGACAAGCAGATTCCCCACTGAGCTGGGAAGATATGGCGCTGAGGACCTCGAGGACCCCAGGACCCCGAGATCATGACCTGAGCCGAAGGCAGACGCTTAACCAACTGAGCCACCGGGTCATCCTCCTGTTGACATTTTTAAAGAAAATACATGCATTTTGACTTATTCAAAATTTCATAAACATATTTAAGGCATTAACTCTTGGAAGATTTCACTTTAAAAAATTCAAAGATGGAGCTTGCAGAAGTTCCACCATATTCTGATTTCCCGCATGCAGCTATACTTTTAGAGGACAGAACATGGTTTCTGGATTTTCATCACCCTTATTTCCTATGACGATGTGGCCACCGATTCCCGAAGTCTCCGTTTAAACAATAAACAGAATGTATGGATTAACTTACCGGAAGTGTCCAGAGACAGGGTGAAATACGCTCTGATTGTGAGGTCCACAGTGTTCTGGGGCTCCGCCGCTTTTTTCCTTTCAATTCTCTCAACTCCGGCCTCCCCTGGATTAGCACTGGCCCCCGGGGGGGGGGGGGGCGGGAATGACAGATGGGTGGTAAAAATGGTCACTGCTGCTCCAGGTTCCGTATCTGCAAGGCTAACACACAGCCCAGGACGCAGGGAGTGTCAGTCCCCGCGTTCCCCGTGCAAGGCCTGGGGTCACGTGTGCAGCCCTGCGCCAGTGGCCGTGGCCAGGCGAGCTGAGTGGGCCTATTGGCTGCACCTGGGTTCCCTGCGCCCGCCTGTGGAGGATGGCGTTCACTGCCCGGGGCCAGAGCTATCTTCCGATGGAGGCTCAGGGCTGCCTGGAAGGAGGAGAGCGGGAAGTGGAGGCTGGGGAGACAAGGATGAGGAAGGGTCTCCGAAAGGTGAATTTTCAGGCTTACACCACGAGGACTTGGCAACCTCTCTGCACTTCGTCCCAGACTGGTTACACTTTTTATTCTCTGGCAGTGAAGATGTCTTGGCCATCGGTCCACTGGATGGGCTTCGGGTATCTGAAGTAATAAATACCATGCGTGTCCTTGAAATAAAAGGACAAGACTGTTTTCATTCCTGAGACTTGTATTCTTTAATACCATGCACACGAGCGCCCATCCCAGAGGAGCTTGCTGGCTAGGACGGGATGAGAACCCTGCCCCCTCTCGGTGTGGCTGAGGTAGAAAAGTGCCATTGGGATTCTGCTGCTCAGTGGGAGGGGGTGTCCACTATAGCAGTCAGTTTCTACCTAAGATTTTGAAACAGAAATCACAGCTCTGAATACTGCCAAGTCCGCTTGGTCTTTTCTAAACCCGGAACCTGGCGGAGCCAGCTGTGCACGAAACGTGGGTTGCAGCTTCGGTCCTGAGGCTGGTTTGTGGTTAGATGGATGGAGAGGTCAGCAAGCCAGCCAGCCAGGTGGTAAGTACAAACCGTGTCCTTGCTGTGGGCCGCATCCTGGGCCTGAGCTGGGAACCCAGGAGTGAAGAAGACAGGGTCCCAGCCCCCCTGGAAATTGCTCCATTAGCAAGTGTAGTTATTTCAACAGTTAAGTAATTACAAACTGTAGAGACCCTGGCTGATTTGCCCCTGCTCGTATCTTCCAACTTATCGAAGATGCTTTCCTCTTCATTTTCCGAAAGCCAGACTCCTGGATCTTAGATTTCTTTGAACTAGCTGTTCCCTTCCACCCTTTGAATACACGCTGTTCCCTGTTCAGGAAATACCCTCCCTATTACCCCAGAGTCTCAGTGTCCTCCACGGAGTTAATATCTCCTTTTTGGATTTCAGTGTTAACCACATTCCCTGAAGGAACCCTTCCCTCAGATTTGATTAGGTGTCTCTACAGGATCTTCCAGCCCCATCTGTGTATTCCTCTTGTCATACAGGCCCCTTCGGATTTAGATATCTATCTGGGAGATATTTGATTCCTATCTGTCTCCACAACCGTGGAGCTCTACATACCGTGAAGGTAAAAGCACCGTCTGTTGTTTTCACCTCTGTATTTCCCTGCTGACCCAAATATACGCCCACCTCGGGGCTTTGCCCCTGCCATTCCCTGTGCCCAGACACTGTCTCTGGGACATCCTTTCAGTCCACTCTGTCACTTCCGTCAGGTTTCTGCTCAAAGATAAACTTAGCCAAGAAGCCTCCCCGATCCATAGCAGAAGAGCCCAATGTGGGCCTCACAATTGCCCTTTTTTCCATTTGCACAGCACCTATGCTATTCAAAGATTACATTCTCATTTTTGTATTGCTCCACTACAATGTAAGCTCCATGAGAATGTAGAGCCTTTGTCTATTTACTTGCCTACTTTTCCTCCAATAGCTCAAATGCCTGACATGTACTAGGTCAATCGGTGATAGGGGCTCAATCAATATTTCTTGAATGAAAGCCAGAATCAGTTCCCAGCATTTAGCAAATTGTTGGTACATAGTAGGCACTCTGTCAATATTTGGGAAGGGACGAATGCAGGAATAAAGAAGTATAGATACCAATGAAACAAATACAAGACATTTCACCTAGCTGGAGGAGTCAAATAAGGAACACAGACTAAGAAAGAGAGGGTTTCTGCTATTTTTGATGGCTTTAATCCACTAGGGCAATGAGTCAAACTTCATTACAGTTGTCAGTAAGGCCAGAATGTAGGAGCAGGGATGGGAACTCTGTTCAATCCTTCCCTCCTCAGATGTCCATGTGACTCCCCCCAACCCCCTCTTTGCAACCTTGGACGAATATTCGCTCAGCCGGCAACTTCCGTCGTGCTGTATTTCCACGCCAAGAACGGAGATTGAAAATGTCCCATAGAGAAATCAGCGTCAGGGTTGACCAACTGGAAGCCAAACCCTGCGGCTCTTTCCAGCATTCCTCAACTCCCCAGAGGGCCAGAGAGGAAAAGGAGCAGAGGCTAGAGGGCAGGGTTCTAGAAGAGTCCTTGTCTTCCTTACAAGACTGAGTTGTATGGGTAGAAGAATAATGTATGGTGTAGGGCAGAGAGTCCTCTGTTGGAATCTTTTGGGAGATGAATTCCCTCTGCCCCTTTAAATGTTTTGGCCTTTCTGTTACTGATGACACTAAGAAGCTATAGGCTTTCTTCAGGAGCTGCGTTAGGATTTGCTCCATAAATTACCTGGGAGGATGCCATATGCAAATAGAAGGAGAAATAGCAGTCTTGATATTCATAGTGACAGCTTAGTTATCCTCAAGGGGAAGGGAAGGAGAAGTACATCTCTTTTTTTCTCAATAAAGTCTGTTCTATCAACTCCTGGATTACATGATTATTCTTGCTTAATAACAGCTTGGGACCATCCTAGAAATTTTAGTAACAGCAATTTAACCTAAATTTCAACATAACCCCACATAATAGTTCTAGCAGATTGCTCTTCTCCTTTGGAAACTACGTTAAAGACCTCTTCACAGGATACTGATCCGAGGATGTAGAAAGCAAAGTATGAATATAAAAATGTGATTGTTATCTCCCCCAAACCAGATCATTTTGCTTTTTTTTTTTTAAAGATTTTGTTTATTTATTTTAACAGAGAGAGAACACAAGCAGGCAGAGAGGCAGGCAGAGGCAGAGAGAGGAGCAGGCTCCCTGCAGAGCAAGGAGCCCGATGTGGGACTCGATCCCAGGATGCTGGGATCATGACCTGAGCCGAAGGCAGCTGCTCAACCAACTGAGCCACCCAGGCGTCCCCAGATCATTTTGCTTTTAATGTAATGATCCCTGGGTAGGTCAGCAACACTCAGTACAGATACAAAGGAAAAAGAGAAGGAAGTGTACATTCATCATCAATAATCATGATTTTTAGGCTCAGTGACAACTTATCGAAGAAGCGTTTCACCATAGCTGAAAGCAATCCTACACACAGGTTATGAATGAGGACAGTGAATCGCAGGCAGGGTATAAAACTTGCCTAAATATACATCATGTATGTCACCATATATGACAGCACGAGGCTTTGGTTCTAGAGCTGCCAGTTATTAAAGTTCATGCTCTGCAGCAAGGTACATACTGAACACTGGTTTTCATAGAATATTTAAATTTTTTGCTTTGTACATTACACTGTATACTCCAGCACATTCTATGTAATTTTAGTATATCACAGTTTTTTAAATGCTGTCAGAGTATTTTTTTTAATTTAGGTAAAATTCACATAACATAAAATTCACCCTTTTAATGCACGTAATTCAGGGGCATTTAGTACATTCACAGTGTTGAGCAATCATCAGCACCATTTAGGGCTAGAACATTTTCACCGCCCCAAAAGGAAATCCCACAACCATTCACAGCACTTCTCTTCCTGCTCCCCTCACCTCCTTGCCTCTTGATAACCACTAATTCACTTCCTCTTTCTATGGATTTGCCTATTCTGGACATTTCATATAAAAGGAATCATAGAATATGCTGTCTTTTGTATACAGCTTCTCTCACTTGACATCATGTTTTCAAGGTTCTTCCGTGTTCTAGCATGTATCAGTACTTTGTTTCCTTTTATAGCTGAATAATATTCTATTGTCTGGATAACCACATTTATCTTTATCCATTCAGCTGTTGACGGACATTTGGGTGGTTTCCACCTTTGGCTGTTGTGAATGCTGCTACGAACATCCATGCACAAGTTTTTGTTTGTGCACTTATTTTCAATTCTTTTGGGTCATATATACCAAGGAGTGGAATTGTTGGGTCATATGGTAACTCAGCGTTTAACTTATTGGGGGACCATCAAACTGTATTGCCCAGTGTCTTTATCATTTATTGTTCCACCAGCAACATATGTGTTCCAATTTCTACACATCTTCATTTGTCATTTTCCATTAAAAAAAAATTCTACCCATCCTGATGGGTGTATAGTAGTATCTCATTGTGGTTTTGGTTTGCATTTCCCTAATGACAAAGTATACATTTTTCATGTGCTTCAGTGTTTTATAAATAAGCTGTTAATTTTATTTATCTGTTTTTAAAAAAGATTCTGTTTACTTATTTGAGAGAGAGAGAGCACGAGCGGGAGGAAGGTCATAGGGAGAAGCAGATTCCTTGCTGAGCAGGGAGCCTGAGGGTGGGGCTCAATCCCAGGACCCTGAGATCATGACCTGAGCCAAAATCAGATGCTTAACAGACTGAGCCACCCAGATGCCCCAGACTGCTAATTTTGGAATCATTTTAGATTTACGGAAAATTTGCAGAGATTATACAACCTTTTTATTTTTATTTTTATTTTTTTTAAGATTTTATTTATTTATTTATTTATTAGGAAAGAGAGAGAGTGAGAGAGAGCATGAGAAGGGAGAAGGTCAGAGTGAGAAGCGGACTCCCCATGGAGCTGGGAGCCGATGTGGGACTCGATCCCGGAACTCCGGGATCATGACCTGAGCCAAAGGCAGTCGCTCAACCAACTGCGCCACCCAGGGGCCCGAGATTATACAACATTTTAATAACACAGTCTTCATATCAAATATACTGAAAGACATCTCTCTATACCTCCTCTACTTCTTCTACCTTGGCTTTTGAATTTTTTGATAGAGAGATATGTTAGTATAAAACATTGTAGTTATTTTTTAAAATATTTTATTTATTTATTTGACAGAGAGACAGAGCACAAGCAGGGGGAGTGGCAGCAGGAAAGGGAGAAGCAGGCTTCCCACTGAGCAGAGAGCCCAACATGGGGCTTGATCCTAGTACCCTGGGATCATGACCTCAGCCAAAGGCAGACGTTTAACCGACTGAGCCATCCAGCTGCCTTATTATAGTTATGAATAAAGGCTCTGATGCATTGTTTATTTTGCCTAAAAAACTATGGGGTAGCTAGTATTACAGTGGCATTAGACATTAATAAATGGGGATGCCTGGCTGGCTCAGTTGGAGAAGCATGTGACTCTTGAGCTCAGGGTTGTGAGCTTGAGCCCCATGTTAGGTGTAGAGATTACTTAAATAAGTAAGTAACCTTAAAAATAAATTAATAAATTGAGGTACATGGCACAGTTATTAAAAATAAGATGTTAGGAGGTGCCTGGGTGGCTCAGTTGGTTGAATGTCTGCCTTTGGCTCGGGTCATGATCCCAGGGTCCTGGGATTGAGCCCCATGTTGGGCTCCCTGCTCAGCGGGGAGCCTGCTTCTCCCTCTGTCACTCCCTCTGCTTATGCTCCCTCTCTCACTGTCTCTCTCTCTGTGTCAAATAAGTGAATAGAATCTTAAAAAAGAAGAAGAAGAAGCAGCAGCAGCAGCATCTACCAACACCAAGAGCAGTAAAAATCACAGATCTGGAAGCAGAGAAACCAAAGATCAAATTCCAACTGATACTTCCTAGTTGTGTGATTCTGTGCAAGTCACTTAGCCTGGTTAAGTCTCTGTTTCTTCATCTGGAAAATGGGAATGCTTATGCCCCCTGCCTCATAGAGTAGAGAGGTTTAAATAAATACAACATCTAAAGCATTTACCAAAATGCCCAGCACACTCAAAAACTGTTAACCAATTTCTATTTTTGTTAACCATTTCTACTATGGTCATGATTTTGATTAACACAAAGACAAATTAGTCTAAAAATTTAATGAAATAATAAACACAAAGATTTAGAGGATTTCAAGGCATTTTGTAAATATGCCTCAACATAAATGTTATTTTTTATTTGTTTTTTAGTCATTTAAACATGTAAGACCATCCTTAGCTCACCGGTGATACAGGGAAAGGTTAAGGAGTGGATCTGGCTATGGGCCATATTCCCCTTACATGGCGTATCCTATGCAGAAAGAAGAAATATGGTTTCATGAAACTTTTGTTTCAAGCACATGTATATTTGTGTATGTGTGCTGGGTAGTGAAACAAAATGCGTTTCTTATTCTGAATAGCATTCAAAAAAATTTGAAAACACTAGCCTAGAGAAGACTATCAGCTGTCTATAGACCAGCATCAGGAAATGCCAGTTTGCCTTAGCAAGTGGATCGTATAGCTTTAATAGTTTTGGGCTTTAGTGGTGTCAGTTAAAAAAGTGCAGTCAGACTGGGATGATACATTAAAATCCAATTAATAACTGAAGGGAAAGTTGGGTCTACTGTGAAACAGGGTAACGGAGGATTTAAGTGGAAAAAAAAAGAAAACAAAAAAAGATTTGCTATCTGTCCAGTTTCTGCTCCCATCACTCAACTGTGAGTGTTCCCAGAACTCTCAGGATTCTAGAGGAAAGGTCACAAGATCAAGGTCAAACATCTGAAAAATGCAGATGCTGTGAGTTTGGAAGGGGAAACATTCCCAAGCGTATGCCAGCTTGTGCTTTCGCTAAAGCAGAGGGCTAACTTAATAATTAAAACTGCAGTGTCTTCCAACACTTAGCTTAATTCAGCAGTTCCCAACAGCATGTAAAATCCTTGGGGTACCCAAACTTAGGCATGCTGAATTTCTCAGCCAGTTAGTGCCAGGAATGTCCGGAATACAAGGACTCCAAATTTGGGCACTGACTCCCTGGGGAGGGGGCTGTTGCTCATAACCACTCTGAGTTTGGCTAAGGCTCCCCTCACCTGGGCAACAGTCCATAAAAAGGAGTTTAAAATTCTAGGAACGTGCTACATTTGGAAAGCGAATAATGCATTTTTTGGGTCTTCATTCGTCTGGGTATAAGATTTTCTGGGGGACAATTTTCCAAAGATGGCACAGTGCAAGGAGTAAGGTTGCTCAGATTCCAGATTGCTTCATTATCCTGAGTCATCTTCTCAAACCCCACCTAGCGTTTGCTAGATCAGCTTTGTGGCAAGATAGAGTTGTGCGTTATGGAACTATATATTCGCATTGCAGGCGACTGAAACCATCTGAGAACCCTGTGAATGGCTCCATAAAACACACAGTCAAGGACCATAATGTGATCACAAAGCTGGACTTTGTCTTTCAGCTCTTAAAATACCATTAAAATAAATCAGAGGGGGAGGAGTCAAGAAGTTCTCCTAACAATGGCACCTTTAATTTCTGAAGCCCTGTTTACAAATTATAATCCTCCCTTATAAAATGTCCTTCAGGGGGCGCCTAGGTGGCTCAGTCAGTTAAGCTTCCATGTCTTGGTCCTTGCTCACATCATGATCTCAGGGTTGTGGGATCAACCCCCCATTGGGCTCCAATCAGCAGGGAGTCTGCTGGAGAGTCCTTCTCTCCCCTCTCCCTCTGCCCCTCCCATTGCACCTTCTCTTAAAAAAAAAAAAAAAAAAAAAGACATCCTTCAGGATCCCCTGGGCAGCTGTTACTGAACTTACCAAACAGTATTGAATTGGTCTGTTTTTTTTCTTTTCTTTCTTTCTTTTTTAATATTTTATTTATTTGATAGAAAGAGAGAGATCACAAGTAGGCAGAGAGGCAGGCGGGGGGTGGGGGGAAGCATGCTCCCTGCTGAGCAGAGAGCCCGATGCGGGGCTCGATCCCGGGGCTCTATCCCGGGGCTCGATCCCAGGACCCTGAGATCATGACCTGAGCCGAAGGCAGAGGCTTTAACCCACTGAGCTACCCAGGCGCCCCTTCTTTCTCTTTTGAATTTTCTTTTCTTTTTTTAATTTTAAAGTAAATTCTATACCCAACATAGGGCTTGAATTCACAACCCCTAAGATCAAGAGGTAGGTTCTACTTACTGAGTCAGCCAAGCGCCCCTGGTCTGTTTTCTTATTTCAGGATCCAATTAGGAGGCAAGCTCCCTCCAGGAAAAAAAAAAAAAGTGTGTCACTTAGTTCTGTACCATCAGTGCCTAGAAGAATTGACGAAATAAGTATTTAATCAACATTTGTTGAATGAATGAATGGAAACAATCTACCAGCTGTCGTGGCCATCTTGGAATATTTAATTCTCTTTTTTGTTTTGCCCCAGAAGAACTCCCTTCAGAACATTTGGAATTGATGTTAGGTAGTTTAACAACACATCTGTATTAACCAAGTCTCACACCTGACTGGCTTCCTTTGTAAAGGGCTCAATCCTGCACTGTTGCTGGCTTTGGGATGTCTTTGAAATACTGAAATGTGGGCCAACCACTGCCGCTTTGGTCTGAATCAAATTCCTACAACGATCTGAATTCTTGGAACTCTGAGCTCACTGTAGAAAAGGGGATCATGGTAAGAGCCCACAGAGGAACCCAAGTTCACACACACCCTGGCCAGGCTTGATCAGGCAGCTAAGGATGTTTGTGATTCACTTGTGTTTATTGTCGAAGCTACTGAAAGGTAGGCAGATTCTACCTGTACTCTGAACAATTGAAACTGAAAGTTTTTAATGTAGACTGAAATTTCCCTGTTTGCTTTTTCCATCTGTGAGTGAAAATCTCCTTCTGGGATTGCTAACCTTGCATAGTGAGAGCTGCTTCCTGGGTGTGTGGAGAAGGCCAATCTGTATTGGTAGGAGGGGATGAGGGCAACTGAGGAAAGCAGAGCCAACAGACTCAGGGGGAGAAAGCCAAGAGCATTGCCTCAAGCCTCTTCATGGAGCAGTGCTGAAAACTAGTTTCACCTCTGGTCTTGCAAGTTCCATGAGGTTAATTCACTTACTTTTTTGCTTAAACTAGTTCAACTGGGTTTCTGTCGCTGGCAACCAGAACATCCCAATCCAAATGATTTCTTTAGGCCCCCTCGGAATCTTTAATAATCCTCAACAGGGCATTGGTTAAATACCTTTTGGAACATTGAAAGAATAAAATATTATTGAAAAATAAACAAATATTGTTGAGCGACTGAAAGTGAAATAAAGGTTTATGTTTACAGATAGGAAATTGATGGTCTATTAGTGAGTGTAACAGCATAAAAAGGATGACTTTATTCCATAAATTAACTGTAAATCCCAAGTGGAAAGAGGGAGAACTTAAGAGGGTAGATTCTGTGTGTGTGTGCATGAATGTGTGCTTGTATTGGCCATAGTCCAGGAGAAGATGCACTCATATGTAAAAAGTTATCTCTTGGGAATATAATTTCAAATGACTTAATGCTGCCTTTTTATTATCTATTTTAAAAACTGTTCTGGGATGCCTGGGTGGCTCAGTTGGTTAAGCAGCTGCCTTTGGCTCAGGTCATAATCCCAGCGTCTTGGGATCAAGTCCCACATCGGGCTCCTTGCTCTGCAGGGAGCCTGCTCCTCTCTCTGCCTCTGCCTGCCTCTCTGCCTGCTTGTGTTCTCTCTCTGTTAAATAAATAAATAAATAAAATCTTAAAAAAAAAACTGTTCTGCAAAAATGAATATTACTCAGGTATTTTTAAAAATATGGGCATCCCATGGGGCGGGGCTTGAGTGGCTCAGTTGGTTGAGCATCTGACTCTAGGTTTCAGCTCAGGTCATGATCTCATGGATCATGAGGTCAAGCCTGGTGTTGGGCTCTGTGCTCTGCAGAGAGTCTACTTGAAGATTCTCTCCTTCTGCCCCACTTCCCCGCTCATGCTCATGCACGTGCACACTCTCTCTCTTTAAATAAATAAATAGGGCACCTAGGTGGCTCAGTAGGTTGAGCATCTGCCTTCTGCTCAGGTCATGATCCCAGGATCCTGGGATTGAGCCCTGCCTTGGGCTCCCTGCTCAGCAGAGAGTCTGCTTCTCCCTCTCCTTCTGTACCCCACACCCGCCATCATGTATTTCTCTCTCAAATAAGTAAAATCTTTTAAAAAATAATAAATGAATAAATCTTTTTTTTTTAAAGATTTTATTTATTTATTTATTAGGAAAGAGAGAGAGTGAGAGAGAGCAGGTCAGAGTGAGAAGCGGACTCCCCATGGAGCCGGGAGCCCGATGTGGGACTCGATCCCGGGACTTCGGGATCATGACCTGAGCCGAAGGCAGTCGCTCAACCAACTGCACCACCCAGGGGCCCCTGAATAAATCTTTTTTAAAAAGCAATGTCAAAAGACAGAAACATTTGTTTACAAAAAATATGGGCATTCCACCCTTGGTTTCAAAGTATGTTTTCCTCTTCTCCCATTCAGTTCTGTTTTAGCACAGTAAACTGTTAAAGATCTAAAATAAAGAAGAAATATAGAGCATGAACAACTTCAGTAATAAAATCCTGTGTTATTTAAGCATCTACTGTATTCAAATGACTGTATTTTCAGAGGTGGGAAATAGAAAGGAGATACACACTTCTGTTATCAAAGAATGCAAATATCCTGTTCCCAAGGAAATTAACACTATCATCAGGTATATTTTCAGGGGAATTATGCAGGATGATACTTCGTGTTTTATATAGTTGAACCTTTCGTGAAATTTTAGGGGAAATTCCCATGATAAATTCTTAGGTTTCTCTTGGATCCTCAAACCCAACATCAAATTTCAAATCTTATAGTTATCAGTATTTATTTTTCACATGGAAGCAAAGTACAACAGTAGCCAGGATTAGACCCTCTTCCAGGAGTTACTCTCCTGGGGGTGTTAAAAGAATAGTTCATGTGCAATATCTTGGAAGATCCTAAGAATTAACATTATATTTATTCATGCCTATCTGGAATTGCTGAAGGGAGGAATACCACAGTCAGAAAAAACCACCCAGCTGCCTCCCTGTGCGGAAAAGAACAAGTTATCAAGTAAATCATAAAAGTGTCTTCCACAGATGACTAGGAAAATGGCTCTCATTGCCATTTCCCTTCCTTCTCAACTAATGGCTTCAACCTTCTCTGTTGGTCTTCCACTCTAAATCACCAGCATGGAGTCAGTTACCTTATTGAATACAGAGTATTTATCCTGATATCTATAATTTATGCCTCTTGATGGCATTCTTCAGAAATTAAAAGATAATCGATTTATAAGTCCTCCTTTGCCCCAGAGCTGACCAACTCATTTCCCATCGTCACATTATCAGAAAAATGAAGTATAATGTCACTTTAGATTGCCATGATAAATTTCCTTAATCACAACTGGAAAACTTTAGGAAGAAACATATTTGGGAGAGAGAAAAGAGACGCACATATTATATTCGTGTTTTTTTTTACTTTTTCTTTGCTGAAATTAGTTAGGTGAAAATACGACCTTAATTTGTGTAGAGTTTATTGTGTTACAGTTCAGGTCTCATCTGAATCTACTGCGTTTATTAAGATTTCATTGTTGAAATGCTTGTGCAATAACAGTTTAAGGATGTTTAGAATATCACCTGTACACGCTGCCCACAGAGCTCCAAACAATTTAGGAATGTTTGCAAATTAATCCTCTTTACATCCCAGTACATTATTCATGTTGAGTCCATGGATGGGGAACAGGAGATCAGATTCCAGAGTGAACCAGCATATTCTATCACATTATAGGGAAGAGATAGGAGGGTGACTTACTTGGGATACACACACTATGTGGCAGATTCAGGGGCAAAAAAAAAAAAAAAAAAATGCCATTAGCCAAGTATGCTAAAGGGCAGATGGCCACATCCTACACTCTCACAGCGCAGTGGTTCTGAGGATGGACTTTGGATTATGCCCCTGGATTCATATCCCAGCTTCGTCACTTCCATGTTTGGGAGCAAGTTTCTTTACTTGTTTCATGTTCCTCAATTGTAAAATCAAGGTCATTCATGTAAAATCCAAGTCAAACGTACCTCACACAGATGTGATGATTAAATAAAATAACACACAGGATGATCCTGGCAAAGTTAGATATTTTGTGGTATTATTTTCTCCACTGGAATATATTGCTGAAGTCATAGCATAAGTGAAAGAAGCCAAAACATTCAGATCCCATTTTACTTCTATTCAAGGAAAATCTACTTCAAGATGAGATAACTATAAGCTCTTTCAAGAAAGAAGTCTATAAATAGCTTAATTCTAGTCACCAAATCTAAATGGATATTGTGTCAAAGGTCACATACTTACTGTTTAATGTTACGCTTTTTTTTTTGTAATCTCTACACCCAACATGGGGTTCGAACCCACAATTCTGAGATCAAGAGTCATATACTCTACCGACTGAGCCAGCCAGGTGCCCCAGTTTAATGTCATACTTTATCCGTGCATATATGTACTCATTCAACAAGAGTGTATGGGGCACATTCCAAGCAAGGCATGGGTTTAGGTGCTGAGGACTCAAAGTTTGGATAGACTAGATACGATTTCTGCCCTGCTTCCAGGTTGGGACACAAGAAATGGACCAGGTGTAACAGCAGAGATAGAAAGGGTCAGAGAAGGAGCAGAAAGTTTGGGAATATCATAAACTTAGTACCTGGAAATTGGTGGTTTTAGCTGCTTTGGAGGGTTGAGTTATTTTTTTTATGCTCCTGGATTTATAATGTGTCTCTCTATACCTCTCTGCATCCCACCCTCTGTATCCTCACATATCCCTTCTTTTCTGGGCGTTATCCCACATCTGAAATCTGAAGGATGCTAAATTCCTGGTCCTTTCCCCTCCTCAGCAGCAAGGACACCTGGCATCTTGGAAAGGGAAGATGGTACCGCTGCCATGGGACGGCCTGTCAAACACTTGGCCTCACTCTTCCTTTAGACTGCTCCAGGCGGGAGTGAAAGTGGAATAGGGAGGTAGTGAGTCACTGATTCCAGGTAGGTGGGGAACTCTTGGTAAGCAGACTACTAGAATATGGAATGGGGAAGAGGGGAAAAACACATAAGGTCAAGCTTACTAATGATCTGTAGGGGCATCTGTGACTCCACCTTAAGGTGGTATGCCAAAATGTGCATTGTTATGGGGAGATTCATTCACTGAATGCTTGAGCATTAACTAAGTACAAAACATTGTTCTAGGAACTGAGGACATGTCTGTAAACCAAACTGCTGAAGTTACTGGCCCTTCTGGAGTTTATAGTCTAGAGGATGATGTGAACCATAGGTTTATTCTCCAAAAGGTTCTGTGTTTTAAAAATGCTCAGGAATCAAGAGGCTAGACCTGAGGTCCTCAGTGTTGTGTACCAACACCACCACAGGGGGATCTTCAAAGTCCAGAGGAGAGAGAGCCCATTCCTGAGATTCTGATTGGATGGAGCTGTAATTGGGCTTGGGAATAAAGTTTTAAAGCTCTCGCTCATTTTGATTCAGTTACGTTTGAGACAAACTGATTGCTTCTTTGAAAAGAGAGTGGAGATGAAATTTCCCTCACTAAGAAGAGGAAAAATTGGCCACCTCCTTCTTTCACAAATACTAGGCAATGGGTTTTTTTTTTTTTTAAAGATATTTATTTATTTATTTAACAGAG
The DNA here is from genome assembly GCA_028533885.1 of Nasua narica. NCBI lineage: Eukaryota > Metazoa > Chordata > Mammalia > Carnivora > Procyonidae > Nasua > Nasua narica. The sequence goes on along the minus strand of CM052799.1, from coordinate 28,951,745 downwards.
AGAGAAAGAGAGAGAGAGAGAGATCACAAGTAGGCAGAGAGGCAGGCAGAGGGAGAGGGAGAGGGGGAGGCAGGCTCACTGCTGAGCAGAGAGCCCGATGCAGGGCTCGATCCCAAGACCCTGAGATCATGACCTGACTTGAACGCAGTGGCTTAACCTATTGAGCCACCCAGGTGTCCCTAGGTAATGGGTTTTTCAGTTCTGAATATCCCAGGAGAGAAGCACCAATATTCTTCCTTTATTTTTATTATCTTAGAATAGCACCCTACAAACAGTACTTCCAAAATATTAAAATGTGGGCCTATATATTTTAAGCTTTAGAAAAAAGAGGAGGAATTATCATCATCATCTAATATGAGACTCCAAATGATTTCCTAATTGTTTTTCCGAATACTACTACTGCTAATATAAGTTTTTATTATACGCCACTTTACAAGTATTCTTACTTTACAAGCTGGGCATTTTACAAGTGTTCCATGTAATACTCCCCCAAACCTTGCAAGGTATTGTTATACTTACTTAGGGCGGAAAGGAAGGCTCTGAGGGGTCAAGGAGATTGGACTGGTGGGATCCTACGCCATAGGCTGGCTCTCAATCCCAACATCCCTTCCTTTCTGAGTCCCTTCCCCTCCCTCCCTTGTTTAGCACTTGGAATCTTTTCTGTGACCAAAGATGAACATACATGTTATAAATCACTGAGGAAAAGAGATTGCTTAGGAGGCTCTCCATTTGGGGAGGGTAGCCTTCCCAATTCAGGGTATTCTTTCTGTCTGCAGCCTCTCAGCTCATTCCGAAACCTAGAGGTGGTAGACACTCGCTCGGCTGGAAACCCAGGGCTGCACTGATCCCGGGGCTGTGAATTCCGAGAGGTGGCTGCCTAGCCGCCGCCCCCGCGGGCGGGCCGGGCGCGCCTGGACTGGGGTGCAGATCGAAGACCAGCGGATGATCTTAATCTCGTCGTCCCAGGGTGGGTCCGAAGGATTCTCAGCTCAGTCAGGAACTTGAGCCTGGGACAGATGACTGGCTCCAGAAGTTTTTATCTGAAAGACAGTTAAAAAGCTAGGTCCCTTTTAAGTTGAAGACTTGAACCCCCTACAGCCATTTGGCTTCTTTCCTGTGCCTATAGTTTTCCCTGTGTCCTAAAAAGTTGGCTCCAAAGTTTAAGGGGATCCCAAAGTTCACAGGGACCCCAGGTAGAGGGCCAGGGGACCCAGACAGAGACACTGGCAGTCCCAGCTCCAGGACCCAAACCGGTGGGCACAGGCCAGCTAGGATCAGGCGCGCGCCTCCAGGTCCGGTCCAGCTCTGGGGTACTAGAGGGAAGTACCGCGGGGGATGGGGGGCGGGTGTGGACTAGCCCCGCAGGGTGACCGACAGCGTGGCCAGCCACTGGCCGAGGGCGGTGAGGAGGCTTAGGCCGGCGTGAGTGCGTGCGTGTGTGCGTGAGTGTGAGCGCGAGGGTGAGTGTGTGAGTCTCCCCAACCCCCACCTGTTTGAAATGGTTTTAAAACGCCAAAGCTAGATTGACCATATTTCAAAAGTTGCAAACAGTAGGGGTAAAACACGTGCACATATCCCTACCCCCAAGTGATTAGCTGACTCGAGGGCAAGGAAAGAAAAGGAGGAATAAGAAGGGGGCGTAGAGGGGGCTTAACCCGCTCTGGAGGATCGGTTTTAGGACCCAACGGGAAGCACACTGGAATCACTCCCTTCGGGAAGGAGAGGTGGGGCGGGCCGGCCGGCAGGCGGCCGCGGGGCGCATGCGCGCGCGTCTCCTTTCGCCGGCCACTGCGCTCGGCGGCGCGGAATAGAATGAACTGTAACAAAACAAGCTGAGCCTTTGTATCTGCTTAAAGGGGCCGCAGGCACTTCCCTCCTGTCCCCCCCAACCCCCGCTCGGCAACCGCGTCTCCAGGGCTCCCAGCAACTGGCTGGAAGGGCTTCCCTCACCCTCAGGAGCAGCCCGCCAGCGAGGAAAGGCGAGCCAGGCGGGAGGCAAAGAGGAGACACCGCATTTCTAAGAGGCAAGAAAGGAAGGAAGGGAGGAAAAAAAAAATAACCTAAGCGGCGCAGAGTGGACTCTGGTCCGGGAGAGAACATTCAGGCGCCGGAACGTGGACCGAGAAGCACCGGAATGCAAACAAAGCTCGCGGGCGCCTGTGCAGGGCTCGCGGGGGAGACCAGAAAGTTTGTTTTATGATGGCTTGAGTGCGCGAGTGTGTGCAGGGGAGCGAGGCTGCCAAGTTTCTCTCTCCCGTTGCGTTATTTTGGGGGAGATGTCTCTCCCATGAACCAGCGGGGGCTTGGGGACTTGTGCTGTGGGGGGCACCTGTCTCATTGTATTATTATTTTTTTGTGTGGGGGGGGAGGAGGGGTGTAACGCATCATGTCGAGAGTGATCCAGAAGAAGAACCACTGGACTAGCAAGGTTCACGAATGCACCGTGAAGCGGGGACCCCTGGGTGAGCTGGGGGTGACGGTGCTGGGGGGCGCGGAGAATGGGGAGTTTCCGTATGTTGGAGCGGTGGCCACGGCCGAAGCGGCGGGGCTTCCCGGCGGCGGCGAGGGCCCTAGGCTGGGCGAAGGGGAACTGCTTCTGGAGGTGCAGGGGATCCGGGTGTCCGGCTTGCCCCGCTATGACGTGCTGGGAGTCATCGACAGCTGCAAGGAGGCCGTCACCTTCAAAGCCGTCAGACAAGGTAAGACGGGACGCGCCTCCGGGAGGCGCCCGCAAAACGGGGAGAGGCCTGTGGAGTGTCCCCCGCCGCATCTCGGTTTCCCGCGTTCCTCTGGCGAGCGCAGCTTAGAGGGGAAGTTGGGACGGTGCGCCCTGTCGTGGTGAAATAAGCAAAGTTGTTGAGAGATGGTGGGTTGTTTGCCCACCTGCGTTGGAAAGAGGGGGTTGGATTTGCGCCGGGAAGCGGGGAGACTTTTCTCAGGCCTGGTTTGCCAACCTGTTATTTCAGCCACCAAGTGCAGCGCAGCTTCGCCTGCGCCGGGAGGAGAGTTGGGAAACTGAGTCAGGGGCAAAGTGGACGGTCTCTGGGCCTCTCTGGGCCCCTCTGGGGAGTGATGCAGCAGCCGCAGCCGCTGCGTTCCTTTGCCACTTATTCGTTCACAGACCCGGAGAATGGGTATGAACGAGAAGAGGGGTCTGTGGTTACTGACCTCCTCCATCAGGAAATCGGCTTCACCCGGCATCCCTCCAGGTGGGCTGGGGTACGACCGCCCTGCCCAGCGGTTCCTGTGCCCGCCTCCTGAGGATCCTGCATTCACCCCAGAACTGGATGACGCATGTGTCTCGGTCGTGTGGCCCAGCCCCAGGAGTGGGGGGAGGGAAAGGAGTATTTCTGTCAGCGCGGATCAAGCCCAAGTTTATGCTGCCTCCACCACCACCAGCACCACCACCGTTATCCTTGATAATGATAATGGTAGCTACTCTTCACTGTCAGGCTCTGGGTTGAATGCTTTCCTTGGCTGTTTTGTTATGATTCACAATTCTGAGAGCAAATTGTTTTTATAAACCCCAGGTTACAGGTAAGGAAACCGGGATTGACATTGGATTAAGTTACTTGCCCAAGGTCATACAGCTATGGGAAGTGAGGGTTTGAGTCCTTGATGCAAGTGGAGGGATGACCCTTCCGAACCGGAGGGCTCGATTTCTGGGGAGGGAATGAAGGCAGATTCCTCTCTTAGAAGCCTGTAGAGGAGTGCCCAGGTCTTTGATGACTGCTGGTGGTGGGATGACCCTTGCCTCTCAGTTTGGTGCAGACAAGGGGCTGTCCCTATATCAGTCCAACAGAGGAGGACTTGAGTCTCCTAAAGGATCACTTGCACCACCAAGTACCATGACACAGGTTCCTCTCCTTGAAAGCACCAGAGGAGGTGGCAACGTTGAGCGTGGTGAAAAGTTCCCATATGTGCCTGCGGGCCTGGAAGAGCAAGCTGCAGCTGGAGGAATGTGTTAAAGGAAAGGATGGCTGGGCTGGGCTGAGCAGATCCTTGGAAACAGGCCTGTTCCAGATGAAACAGAGGAGGGGGCAAGAAGGCATTGTCAGGCCTTTTGGTAGTTTGAGGAGTGATGGACTGACACTTATGAAAAGCTCCTACCATTTATGTCCTCATCTACTTGGACACCTCTTCCAGGAAGCCCTCCAGCATCCTGCCATGCTGAACAAACCCCTCTTCCTTTGGGCTCCCCTAAATGTGTTTTGTAGTTTTTTACTTACTCTGAACTATGAATTAGGCCCCTCTTCTCATTTCCGTACAAGAGACTGTATGACCTTATTCATTGTGCATTTCCCCAGGCTTTGCTTGAGGTCTAACACCTTCTTTCCCGGGAGGATGTCCTCATCAGTAACCTGGCTTGCATTTAGGTATTACATAAGCTAATAAGTGGAAAGTGTGCAGAACAGGGCCTGGCACATAGTAAGTGCCCAAGAAAGATGAGCTATTATTGTGTTTAATTGAATTTGACCAGTAATTTATTTCTAAGCCTAGCTTTTGGTGTTAGGAACCTGGATTATGAATTCAGTGCCAGTACCTGGATTGTTAGGACTTGATAGAACTGTAGAGGAAACACCATGTCAAAGCATTTGTTGGAAGCAGCCACAGGTCTCAGTGCAGGGGCGTTTTGGAGAAAGGGTTGGTGGAAAGACAGGCAGGGGTAGCTATCCATCTATTATCTGTCTAGTGGGCCCTGTATGGGGGCTTGTTTTTAATGTGCAGTATGCTGTGTGTGCCTTAACCTCTTCTGTCTGCCAGTCATCAAAGATCCAAGAGCCACTGTGCCTCATCATGGAACTTAGGAAGGGTGGGTCAGATAATCAAGTGTGTTCCGAATCAGACACCTCTGGATGGAAAGGAAACTGTAGTGTCTCCAAATGTTATTTCCCTTCACCCAGAACCATTCTGTGTGCTGCACAGGACAGTTCCTAGCAGGTGTGTGTGTGCGTGTGCGTGCGTGTGTGTGTGTGTAAATCAGGATAGCATAAAGATGTGGATGGAATCCCCTGCAGTGTGAAAGCTAGTATTTTATGTAATAATTACATGGGCACAGTTCTTCCAACATCTTCATTACAGAAACACTAGGAAGCATTTCACTAGTCCTCTGTTCCCCTTCATAGCAAGAATATGATTTAAATTATACGACAGAATTGCTCTTACTATGTCTTCATTACTGTGTTGTAATCATATTAGGTAGACTCCTCCTGGGTGTGTGGCAAAGGAAAATGTAACTTTTGTGTTGTCTCTACCCTGAGCTAGCCACTCCCAGGGACACAGGGCACTTTGGGTGCTGTTGGTATGGAAATGTCACGGTCTTCTTGTGGGAGAAAATTCTGCTGTTTCTATTTCATGGCAGCTCCCTGGAAAGATGCACAGACTAAAATAGTCTGTAGCAAATGGTATTATATGAAGCAGGACTGAATTGTGAAGGAACCAAGCTAAATAGATGTACCGGTTTGGACTTGGTTCATTTTATTTTATTTATTTAGTTTAGGATTTTATTTATTTATTTGACAGAGAGAGAGAGGGAGAGCATGAGCAGGGGGAGCGGCAGGCAGAGGGAGAGGGAGAAGCAGGCTATCTGTGGAGCAGGGAGCCCAACTCAGGGCTCCAGAACTTGGTTCATTTTAGATGGGGAAGACAGTCTTTTGTCACAAAGTGCCTAAAAAAATTTATAGATACATATATATGTTACATAAAACATGTTATTTTGAAAAGGATGTTATTTGTATATTATATATATAATATAGCATATACTTTATACTTAGTAAATATATATTTACTTGTAGTGAAATACACAGATCTTTAGTATATAGTTTGATGAGTTTTGACAAATGTATATGTTCATTTTATTTTTACCCAAATTAAGATATAGAACATTTCCATTACTCTAGAAATTTCTCTCGTGTCCCTTTCAGGTCAGTTCCCCACATCTCCTCCAGAGGCAAAGGCTATCTGATTTCCTTCATCATGGATTAATTTTGTCTATTATTGAAGTTCATATAAATGAAATAATGCCATATGTACTCTTTTGTGTCTGGTTTTTTTCACTGAAAATACTTTGCAGATTTAATATTGTGTCATTATTTTTTTAAAAAGCTTATATATATATATACATATATTTTTTTTTAAGTAATCTCTTTACCCATCATGACCCTCTAACTTATAACCCCATAATCAAGAGTCACGCGCTCTAGCAACTGAGTCAGCCAGGTACCCCCTCATTGTTCTTTATTGTTAAGTACTATTCCATTGTAGGTATACGTGTATATGCGTGTGTATATACACACACACCAGTCTTTTTTTTTTTTTTAAAGATTTTATTTATTTATTTGACAGAGAGAGACACAGCGAGAGAGGGAACACAAGCAGGGGGAGTGGAAGAGGGAGAAGCAGGCTTCCCGCTGAGCAGGGAGCCTGATGCGGGGCTCCATCCCAGGACCCTGGGATCATGACCCGAGCCGAGGCAGACGCTTAATGACTGAGCCACCCAGGCGCCCCTACACACCAGTTCTTAAAATATTTTTGCTTGTCATTGGACTTTGGACTATTTACTGTTTTTCACTATTGTGAATATAGGTGCCAAAAATATTCCAATTGCCCCACATTTTTGCCAGTCTTTAATCTCATCTGTCCTTTGCATTATAGCCATCCTATTCTATGTGGAAAAAGAAAAGGTAAAAGGTTAAAGGAAAAGGAAAAAGGTAATTAAGGAAACTTTGCTAAAGGGTATAAGCTAAGCACTTGTTTTAGAATGTGCCAGGGCCTTGATGAAACTAGTACTTTATGGATATTTTGTTTTTTATTCTTCGCCCCTGGACGCAGGTGTCAGAAACTGAGGTCCGCAGAGTTTGGGGGGCCTTTCCCAGAGTCATACGAGTAGCAGAAGTCAAACTGGCAGGCAGCTGTGTTGCATGCCAAAAGCCCCTGCTCCTCATTCCTGGGTCAGCTTGTCTCAGAGTAGGGCCCCCAGACCAGTGGCCAAAGTGTCACCTGGGAACTGGTTAGACATGCAAATTCCTGGACCCCACCCCCGCGGGGCTGACTCCCAAACTCTGAAACTCCCGGAGGCCGAGCCTATGGGGCAGTTTCAAATTCTAAGGCAGGCTCGTGCTCGGGTTTGAGAATCATTGCCAGAAGGGATGGACTGACATTGAAAATATGACCCGTGACACAGCTGACCTGGGTTCCAGATCAGGCTTTGCCAGCTAGTGCTGTCGCCTTGGGCAAGTCACCCTCTCTGGGCCAACGTCTCTTCATTTTTTCATGCCAGAAATAAAATGGACGTGTCCTGTAGGTCCTTTGCGCTCCTAAAATGCAGCACTTCCGTGAGTCACCCTGACTGCAAAAGTTTAAGATGGTGGGATTGTAGTTTCCCAAAGTGGTGGCATCGAGGTCTTGCTTACACATTTTTGTAGGTGAAGTCTGTGGTTTTGCAAATTGTCCGGAAGCCGAAACTGCCCACGTTTTAGACAGAGCAGGGACAATAAATAAGACACGGCTTGGAAACCACACCACTACCACCAGACCCTTTTCCTCACTGAAATGAGGGTAATATGACCACACACAATTGAATAGAGTTCTTTGTGCCTTTCTGTGTTTTGTTCTGATGTCTTTATTTTTGACCACTTGGAATATGCTACAATAGCTCTGCGACAAAGTGATTCTCATTTTATCTTATTTTATTTTTTAAAGATTTTATTTATTTATTTGGGGGCGGAGAGGGGGAGAGGGAGGGAGAAGCAGACTCCCTGTGGAGCAGGGAGCCCGAGGTAGGGCTCAATCCCAGGACCCTGAGATCATGACCTGAGTGGAAGGCAGATGCTTAAGCAACTGAGCCACCCAGGCGCCCCAGTCATACTCATTTTAAAACACAGGGCCTTGTTTTACTTGGTGTCGTGTGAATTCTGCTTCAGGGTCTCTGGGTTTGCTTATTCATCCCCTGAGATGGTCACAAGATGGGTTCTTTTCCTTAGTGTCCCTTCAGAGAGAAGGTCATTGAGCTTTTCTTCTCATGGTAGTGTGCTGCTAGATGGTTGACAACCAGCCCTGGCAGAGGGGAGCCTCAAATCTGTAGCATATCTGGAGTGGGGAAAAGATGCATTTAATCCATTCTCTAGAGCCAGCATGAGCTCGGCCCAGCATACCACTGACCTCCATATAAGACAGCCCTTGCGTTACAAGCCATCCCCTCATCCTGCTTTGTGACTGCATGGCCTTGTCCCAACTTAAAATGATCTTCTGTTTCTTCTTTTTTTAAAGTTAATTTTTTTTTTAATAATCTCTACACCCAACGTGGGATTTGAACTCACGACCGCAGATCAGGAGTCACATGTTTTACCTGCTGAGCCGACCGTGTGCCCCTTGTTTCTTCTGTTTGTCTGTCTCTCCTCCCCTGAGAATGTAAGGTCTGTGAAAACAAGAAGCTTTTCTCACTTGTTCACCCCTCTATTTCCCAAGGCCCAGAACAGTAAATGCCCAGAACGGCAAATCCTAGGTGCTCATTAAAATTTGCTGGACACGCGAATGGATTTTCCTTTGTTGCATCTCATTCGTGTGGTACGTGCAGACTAGGCCATCTACATCCTTCCCCCTTTACTGCCTATTCATCTTTTATTTCTTCTGACTTTGGATCCTAATATGTTCATTTTCTCTTCGCCAGATCTTCCAATCAGCTGATTCCCTGTGTCTAATAATTTATACTGAACTATAAATAAGTAAATGACCGACAAGGCTTAATGAATTATATTGAAGTATTTCTGCTTGTTGACTCCTCCTGGAATTTAAGAAGTGAAATTTCAGATACTGAGCAGGCAGTTCGGTGGGGGGCTTCTCTGTTTTTTGTTGATACGGGGTTGCTGTATGTCAGCATCCGTAAGAATGACATCTTACCTGTTTTTTTTTAATTTTTTTTTTTTATTAGAGAGCGATCACAAGTAGGCAGAGGCAGGCAGAGGTGGGGGGGAAGCAGGCTCCCCGCTGAGCAGAGGGCCTGAGGCGGGGCTCTATCCCAGGACCCTGAGATCATGACCTGAGCCGAAGGCAGAGGCTTTAACCCACTGAGCCACCCAGGCGCCCCTTACCTCTGTTTTTTTGTACCATTGTCCCTGAATACAATTTTTCCAGCCAACAGCAAATCAGGTCTTTGCTGCAGCAAACAGTCTGATTTTTGTTCTCTCTTGCTCTTAAATTGTGCTTTGTGTTTATATGTCTTTTTTTTAAAAATTAAACTTTCAAAATCAATCTTTTTATTCTTCGTGCTAAAAGACCACTCTCCAAAGGGTATTTTTAGGTTACCCTGTGGAATATTCCACAGCTTTTAGAAAAAATAATGCAAGGACAGGCAGCCCAACTTGTCCATTGTTTCCAGTGGCCACCCTTTGCCAATGGCTGTGTTCTTTAAAAATAGATTAACTTGACCTCATGACGCAATGGCATACAGTTGGCTCACTGTGTATGTTGGCATTCGTTACCCAGCTAGTTTAGGATGGCAGAATTGATGATATCCACCAAGGGGAATTAAGTGGTTTATAAGAGAAAACATTCTGACATATCCTCACCACAAGGGTTTACATGAAGGATGTTGCTTTATAAACGATGGTTATTTAATGCAAAACACCGGTCTCTGATGGTAGTGGTCCCTTCCTTGAGTTTGTATATATGTGTAACAGGATATACTGATTTTGTATACGCTGAGAATAAAGGCTGTCAAATTTGTTAAGGGCTGACATTGACATCCTAAAAAAGTAGGTTACTGCATTCTTGCCTGTCTTTATGCAGCTTCTACGTGAGATCTATAACCTTGAAAAATCCCTCGTAAACACCAGAGCTTTGCTGTACTGCGCCCCTACGGATGTCTGCGTCGATCTAGTATTTCTTGTGAATTTGTTTTGGTGTTTCCACAGCTGCACCCCCATGGATGTCGAGGCCATGCCTGTCATATTGATGCCTTCTTTATGGTAAAGTGTCCTGTGCAGAGCCCCAGCGTGTTCTGGATGCAAACCTTCCTGAAGGCATGCCGCAGAATTAGAAGATGGAATTTGAATAAGGTCTTTCATGATTAAATAACACTCTTCTCTTTTTTTGGCCAAGTAATGAAAGAATGGAGTAATCCATTACTTGTAATCATTTCTTTCGTCCTCATCTCAGAGTGAAAACTGACGTCCTCACAGTGACTCACAAGTCTCTCCCCCCCATCTGGCCCATGACATCCCCTCGACAGCCCCCCGTCCGTGGCCTGCTAGTTCCCACCTCGAAGGCTTGCTCCCTCCTGAACTTCAAGTCTTTCCCAAATGTCACCTTCCCCGTGACACCTTCTTTGACTACATTATTGGAAGCTGTAACTCCATGCCGTTTGTCATCCTCCATAGCCTTTCTCTGCTTTATTTCACTCCATTTCAGGGAGATTGCTTCAACATAAGTAGAATCCCTATTTTGTCTCTCCTAGAAGAGAAGCTCTGGGAGGGCAGGGACGTTGTTGGTGCACTTGCTGCTGCGTCCCCAGCTCGGAGAGCAGGGCCTGGTGTGTCCTCGTGGCTCAAGGGTCTGTTGAACCTCTGCTGTCAAATGGAGAACTCGAATATATCTCCCCTGAGCTCGGTTGCCTCTGAAAATTCCCATATTTGAAAATCTCTGAAAATGTGGGTCATTCATGATGGCTCACATTCACCTTGGGGAGGGCTTGTCTTTTGCAGTCTGTGAGTGTGGCTGAGTAGAACTTAGCTGATTGATCGAGGAATGTTCTTGAAGGCAGCATTGGCAGCTGGTTTTGGTTGGTTGTCATGTGACGGGTTTCGGGCAGCCCCTGAGTGTGTCAGGGCACTTGGCAAACGCTCTCACCCTCAAACGGACTGTGGGAAGTTCTCCTGGGCACTGCCAGCTGTGCGTATGGACTGCTTCTGTTATTACCTCCATCGTAGTGAGAAAGAGTTCCCTGAGAGAATTACATCGTCCCTGCTTGGGCATCGACCCCACCGTAATTGCCATCAGAGGCATTCGTGTGTCCCTTCAATGGGACACAGTTAAGTTTTCCACAGGAAGACTAATCTTTCAGCCTGTCATGAGACAAGACTCGAAGCTCTCTTTATGGACAGTGGCCCGGTGGTGCAATTAAAAGGCGATTATGCCCTGGTGCTGAGCCATGTTCCAGAGTTATTGCTTTATACGTTGTTAACAGGATGGCGAAGGTGATTGTAAGTTAACCCGCCAATATCAATTTATTGACGTGTTATAGATGTGTGTAGGTTTTGGATTTAAGCTGGCATGGATTAGAACCCAGATTTTTAAATTGGCTAGCCAGGTGACTCAGGGCAAAACACTTCACCTCTTTGAGCCACGGCTTCCCCTTCTGAAAATGGGGATAAGAGCGGTACCTACTTTCTAGAGTTGATGGAAGAATAAAAGGAGGAGGTTTAAGGAAACCACATGGCAGAGGGCCTGGCCCATAGCTCAATATATGTTGGCTTCTGTTATTGCCTGAATGTTCCTCATTTGAAAGCACTCCAAAGAGAAGAAAGAAACTCCTGAGAGATAGAAATTGTGGTAGAAGTTTCCTGGAGAGGTTTTTAAAGTCTAGTAAAAAGCTTCAGTTTTCTGCATGGTTCAGATGCCATTTTTTTTTTTTGAAACGGCTGTGGTTGGATGAATTCAGACAAGAAGGAAACTCTGGACCTCACCGTGTGTTGGTGGAACTTCTCTCACTTTGTCTCCAGTGGTGACATATTGATTCTAATTATTGTCATTAGGTCCCAGGTCGCATGAAGGTGTAGGGGAAGGAGAAGTCCTCTATTTCCTGAAAGTCCCAGGGAGAATGATCCTGGAGAACTTGACACGGAGGCCCTCTGACCTTCCTGGCACTGGATTTGGGTTCCCACATCACGAGTGGCAAGGGAAGCAGTGGGACTTTGCGGTGGGACGTTGCAGCCTTATAAGGCTTTGGGGTCAGACTGGTTGGGTTCAAATCCAGGCTCTGCCTCTTCTAGCTGAGTGACCCTGGGCACGTTAACCTGCCAGAACGCCATTTTCTCAGTTGAAAATGAGAGTAATGCCTACCTCATTGGCTGCTCGTGAGGGTTAAATGGGAAAATGTACCCAGAACACTTAATCCTCTGCTCGGCATATAGGCAGGGCTTACCAAAATACCTACGTAATAGTAACTGGGATGATTTTCAGTGGACAAATGGTCACCCATTAGTGAGTTCCTCTAAAGCAATGATTTAAAAGGGAGGATGGTTTTGTCCAATCGGGAGACATTTGGCAATGCCTACAGGCCTATTTAGTTGTTACAACTCAGGACCGGGGAGTGCTGCTGGCCCATAGGGAGTGGAGGCCAGGGAGACCGCTGAACATCCTACAGTGTGCAATACTGCCCCCCTCTCTCCCAAGAGAGAGTTATCCAGCCGCAAACGGCCAAAGGCTGAGGTTGAGAAACCCCGCTCTAATGTATAACTTCAAGGTTGAGACCAGGACTCTGAATTAGGAGCAGTAAACTAATCCTGTTATTTATGGAGCTTCTGATAGGTTGCTGAGACCCAGGTTAGGGTTTTGCCTGGGTAGATGATGTCATTCTCATTTTAGCCATGAGAAAAATGAGCTAGGAGAGGTCACGTCATTTATCCTCACGCTCAGGCACCTGACCCGGGTGAGACTCAAGTTCAGATCTGCCTGTTTCCGAAATTTGTGTCCCAGGAATGCGTTGACTTCGTAGCCGGGAGCCCCTATGTCCTTCTACTGTGGGGGTCGCTGTGGATGCTGCCTGAGAGTGTGCAGTATGCTTGGGGACCCCACTGAAGACAGGCCTAGAAATAAAAATGGATTCCCAGAGTGTTAATGGGCCAGAATGCGCCGCCGCCTATCGCCAGGCTCTACTTAACTTGCCTTCCTCTGTTTGCCCTGTTCTCCGTCACCAACACTGTCGATTCTTTCCTCCTCTGCGCCCTCCTTTTTCTCCCCCACGCACGTCATGATTTCAAGACAATACTGTCTCGTCATTGCCGATTTGCCTGTCTGTCTCCCCTACCAGATCATGTGTTTCTTGAATTCTCGAAGGCAGCATCCCTGTTCCGTTTACCCTCTCTACCTTCTGTAGGTGCTCAAGAAATAACCTGCTCAATTGAATTCTTTGGAGGGTCACAACGGGTAGGCATAACTTTTAACTAAATTAAAAAAAAAAAAAGTTCTTGCCTAAGATCTTGTTGGCTAGAAACTCCGCGGCTTCTTTTTAAGGCATATTAAATATACTTAGCCATATGTCTGACTTTTCCGTGATGATTTAAGATGGTTCTCTGCCAGTTGTTGTAGCATTTTGAACTGTGGGGAAAATATTGAATTAATTGTGTTGAAGGTCTTAGAGGGCCTGTATTCTGACCAGATGTGTGCAGGGATTAAGCCTGTTGCTTATGTAATGTGGCCGCAGAAGGCGTCACTTCGCCTTGATTTAAATAGAGTCAGTATTTTACCACCTGGATTCTTGGCCAAGCGTTAGAATTTACATCTGATAGGGAGCGCATGCTCATTTCCTCCTCCAGCTATCAGCCTGTTTAAGTCTGTGTGACTTGGTTAAGAATTCAGAACTCCAGATCAAGTTGTTAAAAAAGAACTTTCCTTGGTGTTAGAGCGTGTGGGTTTTTGTTGTTGTTGTTGTTGTTGTTGTTTTTAAACCAAGCATCGGCATCTAGATTTTTGGTTTCTAATATTTTAAAAAACTCAAATATTATTGTGACCTTGAAGGCCTGTCGTTCACTATTTGTAGTTGGTGTGTGCTCCCGCAGCTTATGTTCTCTTCGCCTGTGAAAGTTATTTCTTTCCTCATTTAAACAATGTGTACAATACAGAAAGATGTGCATGGGAAAGGAGAAGGTATCTATATTGTCTGTCATCCCACTCAGAGAAATAACACGTGTTCATACTCAGATCCAAACACTTACTCTCTCTCTCTCTCTCTCTCTCTCACACACACACACACACACACACACACACACACACACACACACACTTTTTTTTGGTAGTTTTTTTAGGAGGGTCTTTTTCTTATGAAAATTGGATAATACAACACATGCTGTTTTGTGGAATTTTTTTGTGTGTGTGCTTAACAGTATATCATGGATAATTATTCTGTATGACAAATATATCTATTTTGTCATTTCAATGGCTGTAGAATCATTTCTGGTTGTGCAAGAGCAAACCATGCTTTGAGGATGATCATTGATCGTTTAGGTTGTGTTTCTTTCCTATTTTATGCAATAAATTGATGAATATCCTAATACTTACATTTTAATGAACCTCTAAAGATATTTTCTGTGTACTGATGTCCAGAATGCTTGGTTCATAGGGATTTTATCTTCTTATTTATTTATTACAAGATTTTATTTATTTGAGAGAGAGAGAGCAGGGGGAGGGAGAGAGAGGCTCCCTGACAGACTCTGCACTGAGCATGGAGCCTGATGTGGGACTCGATCTCATGACCCTGAGATCGTGACCTGAGCTAAAATAAGAGTCAGACAGCCATCCATCTCAGCCACCCAGGTGCCCCTGAATTTTATCTTCTTAAGACTTTTATCTTCTTGGGGCGCCTGGATGGCTCAGTTGGTTGGGCGACTACCTTCGGCTCAGGTTATGATCCCGGAGTTCCGGGATCGAGTCCCACATCGGGCTCCCAGCTCCATGGGAAGTCCGCTTCTCACTCTGACCTTCTCCCCTCTCATGCTCTCTCTCACTCTCTCTTTCCTAATAAATGGATAAATAAAATCTTTAAAAAAAAAAAAGACTTTTATCTTCTTAAGACTCAGAGAGGATATCAACTTGTATCCCTGGTGCTTGTGAGAGTCCTGTATTTTTTTACCTACCTTGGTTATAACACATACTACTTAGCCCTGGATTTTTTTTTTTTTTTTAATAGTCGGTATTTCAAAGGACATTAGGGACTGGTGGGGTCTGGGATGAACTGAAAGGACACATTTTGTTCAGAGGGAGCAGTTGCTCCTTTGCTTCAGCCTGTTGCTGCCATGTGGGAACATTGGCCAGTGTTGCCAGATTTTTCAAATTTTCAAGAGAATCCAGAAGCTTGAATTGTTAAGAAATGCACTTTGACAATTTAAACATGTTGGTTCTGGGTTCTTCCAAAAGCATGGATGAACCAAACCAAACACATCTGGGAGCCATATTTGGTCTGGATGATGAGCGTGCCGCCCCTTGTTTATGTGTTTGTCTCTCTCACTTGATGTCTCTCACACTTCATCTGTTCAAGGGCCGTAATCTCATTTCTTACTCCTGTCTGTGTTCTCAGGGCCCAGGATAGTGACCAGTTCACAGCGAGGGTCGAGAAATATGTGTGGAAGTGAATAATCAGTTCCAGAAGTGGTCCGGTTTGTCAGTGTCGTCTGCTTGTGTTTGTGGGAGGCCCAGCTGGTGACAGCTCCCCCATTCTAGTTGAGAGGAGCTGGGGAGAGGGTGTATTTTGACAGCTGATCATAATTCTTGGAGTATTTTGTCTCAGGGTCCTGGTCTGCTGAGTCTTTGAACTGGGTGCAGAATGGCATCTTGACGACATTTATATGAACGCGTACTGGGCATGGTATATGTTTTCTGCTCTGAGATGATTTTACTGGGAAATGTATGGCCTTAGAAATAAAAAAAAAATGATTGAGTTTTAGGTGTACTCCTAGGTTTTAAATATAGCAGAAAAGTCTCCAGTAACACAACTTTCTTGGATATTCTACGGATAAATCAGGATAAATCCCCCCTTTACTCCAAGAGGGGATGCTTTCCGAACACGATTAACCTGTAAGACCAGAGGGTACCTGTTCTTCAGCACCAAGGTTATATGGTAGAATTTTGTTTTTGAGAACGAAGGCGGGCCTTCCTGCTTTTCTGCCTGTGTAATGGCTTCTTCTGCATTGCGTAATTCGTGTCAGGCACCAGGTTTGCTGTACGAGGATGGGGAAGGGGACTTAGGTAATTCAGCTTACAGGTTCAGTCAGTGCAGTTTTCTGTCAAGGAACCAAGCAAGGAAAGACCTCTATAAAATGAAAACTACAGAGTGGGCCGCAAAAGCCCAAGATAGAGTTTGGATTTTGCTGGGTTTGGATTTGGACTGTGTTTCTTTTCTTTCTTTCCCTTGTCCCTGTACCTTCTCTCCATACCTGATTCAGAATAAGAACATTTTTTTTCTTTTTAAGATTTTATTAACTTATTTGAGAGAGTGAGAGAGAAAAGCAGACTGCCCACTGAGCAGGAAGCCCCCGACTCAGGACTAGATCCCCTGACCTGAGCCGAAGGCAGTTGTTTAACCGACTGAGCCACCCAGGGGCCCCCAGTATAAGAACATTCTACTAGACTGCCTAGGAATTGAAATCATAGATAGGATATCCTCTATGTATATAACCCAGGACGTGGGATGTGAGGCAGAATTAAAGAGAGTTTTCATCTTGAGACTCTATGTCCTGATCCACTTCCTTTGTTATGGTAACAACTTTTGGGGCATCCAGAATTCCCCCAAGTTGGCATGAAATTGGGGTTCCTTTCTACTTTAAAATGCTCAAGATTAAGATGTACCTGGAAAAGCTTATATTCCATGGTGTTTTAGGCTGGGTGATCCTTGACAAGATTCCTGAGCTTTGGTCTTTGGTACAAAGGGAAGAAGAGTGTCTAGCCATATTGAATGATACCATAGTGCACTGCCTCAGTTGGGCACCTCCTCAGTGTAGATGAGAAGTACAGTGTGTTATCTCAATGTTGATGTATTATCTATGTATAAATATCATTATTTATAAGAGAAGTCAGACGAGATGCCTAGCAAAGGAAAAATTCATGTAGCTATTGCCTATTTCTGTCTAAGTCCGTGGGAAAATATTGCCACAAGGAAGAGAGGCCCAAGCAATGTGCATCAGTTTCCAATACAGTTTAGCTAAAAATGTAAGCTCAAGGGACGTCTGACTGGCTTGGTCAGTAGAGCATGAAACTCTTGGTCTCTGGGTCATGAGTTCGAGCTCCATCTTGGGGGTAGAGGTTACTTAAAAAAAAAAAAAATGTAAGCTCCAGCTCTTCTATGTGAAATAATTATCTCTAAGGAAGACATTTGTGGGAAGAAGGCATTAATGGGAATGATAGTTGTTTTTTACTATTGGAGTCTTTTTTGGTAGAAGGCGCCTATCCCTGGGGGTTTAATAAAACCTGGTGAGTCATCCTTTTGCCTGAATTCCTGAGGGAAAAGAGACATCAGGAAGAGTCTGTGGGGGGCGGGGAGGTAAGAGGTGGAATTTACAGTCCTGTGTACCTGTTACCAGGCACTTATATTCACCTGATGGTTGCTAACAGATTGCGGGCAGAGCTGCTTGGAGAAAATGATCAGCTTTGGCAGCAGTGGCCCTCAAATTGAGTTGGGGTGAATGGAAAATACATCAGAATTACCTGGGAGAGCTTTCAAGCTTTGGACATCTGGGGTTGACTTCGTGAGTGATTCTGAGTCATGTCTTCCTGCCCAGTGGAGTCTGGATGTCCCAACTCTGGAGAACGGTCCACGGAACGGCCCCTGATTTAGAATCATCCAGGGTGTTTATTAAATGTGGGGATTACTAGGCTCTAGCCCAGACCTATGCAGACAGAATCCTGGGGGGTGGGAAGGAGGATGTGGGGGAGGGGGCTGGGCCCTGTGAATCCACAATATTTAAACAAGTTCTGGCTGGTGGTGGGAAGTCCAAAGTTGGAGGCTCCTGGTTCTACAACATTGACCCTTTCCATTCCAGTTACCTAATAAAGGATGGTAACAGGCCTCATTCTGCATTTGAGTGGATACTGATTGGGGAAGGGAGTCAAGAATAGAAAGACTAGGGGCTCCTGGGTGGCTAGTCATTAAGCATCTGCCTTTGGCTCAGGTCATGACCCCAGGGTCCAGGGGTCGAACCCCGCATCGGGCTTCTTGCTTGGTGGGAAGTCTACTTCTCCCTCTCCCACTCCCCGTGCTTGTGTTTCCTCTCTCACTATCTCCTCTGTCAAATAAATACATAATTAAAATCTAAAAATAAAAAAAAGAATAAAAAGACAAATTGAGTTATTTGAGCTAAAAGTTCTTCTATGGTAGCAAATACAGAGTGTGCGGATATGTGTTTGTGGAAGGTCATTTTCTTGCTTGAGGATTCCAGCGTCAGTTGGATAATTGAGAGAGACCTCTTCCCCAGCACCACAGTTGCCATGTGAAAATAGAAAAGGAGCTCTGGAGGAAACATGGCGCTCTCTGGTAGAAATGTGTGCAGTGATGGCAGTGTTCTTCACCCACAGTGCCCAATGTTGTATCCAGTAGCCCCTGGTGGAGATTGTGTACTTGTAACATGGTGAGTGTGGTTCCATTTCATTAATCACACAATGAAAATGAAACGAAAATGAAAACCTGCATTTTCTTCCCATGTAATTGGTTTAAATCTAACCCTCAGCTGTGGCTAGTGTCTACTAGATGGCGCACCGCAGGAGGCAGTGCTGTCCCAAGTGGTGCTTTGTTGTCACATCCAGTTGCTCCAAGAGGAAGAGGCCAGAGTGACACTTTGGGTTGACGCTTGTTCAGTGTGGAAGCTTGCGATAAGTAGTTTTGAAGTGTCCCTTGATGATTTGGGTCACTGTGTTTATTGACAACATTTTTCTTCAAGAACCTCATTGTATAGCAATGTGCTGATTTCTCCCAAAGTACTTTCTATGGAACAGCTATGTTCTATGAGGCTGGGGAGGATGTTTTTTTCTGGCTCTTGTCTCCAGCACCTTATGTATTGGGATGGTTGAACAGATCATTTCAATTTGAGTATTTTATCCAGAGAGGGAGACTCTGTGTTACCCTGGGATGGCAGAAACCCATTTTACCACCTTGATGCTTTTGGTCACAAGTAATAAAAAAAAACAACTCAAATGGCTTAAACAACAAGGGGGATTAGCTGATGTATGGAACTTAAGGATTTCAGAAGAAGGTGGGAGCTTCAGGTACAGCTTGCACAGGGCATGGGTCCTATTTCCCTCATTTGCTTCAGAGCTGCCCATCGCCCATATGGTGACTTTGTTCACACTAGGAAAAATCTCTCTGGGCAGACATCATCCCAGCATGGTCTGGAGAGGAGTGAATGGCTGTGTGAAGACCAGACCTAGATTTTGTAAGGGACAGCCTCACGATGACTTTGGTTGTTTGCAGATGGGTGACTGTGGCCAAAGGGGGGAACATTCCTTCTTATTCTTTCTTATAGGAAGAGGCCCAGAGGAATGCCCCATACTGTGTGCCGAGTCGCTTAGGTCTGCAGTCTCTATACCAATCCCTGAGTCTTGAGCCCTCACCTCCCCACTTACCATATTCTCTGCCTTTTGGGCTTCAAGTCTGGGAGCGAAAATCAGGGAAAGAAGACAAGAACCCAGCATGCCAACGGTAGCAGATTAGTGCTTGTCATTCATGCTATGCTCTGAAGGCCATATGTGCGTGGTCTTCAGTCCTCCGCGCGAGCTGGGAAGTATATGTCCAAACCTCCTGTTGTACAGGTGAGGACCCTGATGCTTGAGAAGTGGCTCCTAGTGCCAGGTTACCCAGCTGATGAAGGGACAGTGAGGAGCTTCCTTTGCTTGGAGATGCTCCAGACCCTCGCTGGGATGCTGCATTAGTGCCTTTGGAGCTGGTGATGGGATCCCCTTCAGACTGCACTGCTCCCTTGTGTGAATTTGGAGTACAGAACTTTCCGGAACGTGTTCTGAGGAAAGCTGGAAGCTGGGTGCTCTTCCCAACCCTCGGGCAGGCCGCAGTCTCCGTGCCCTGGGAGTCGGGGGTGTGCGGCAAGCCCGGCCCATCGCAGCTGTGAGCTTCTCCCTTTGTCCAATGTCTGCACGGTGAGCAGGTCTAGACATGAGTGTCTGTACCTTTCGGCACTGACCGACACAACTTTCTCCTCAGACACAGTTCTGGGTGAGCTTAGGGACCCGGCAAAGTCGTCATCAACTTTTCAAACGTTGTGGTTAAAATAGACGTAATATAAAACTTGCCATTTTAGCCATTATTTAAATGTATGGTTCAGGGGCATTCCGTACAATCACCACTGGCCTTTCTGTCTTGATAATTCTGACAACTTCTAGGTGCCTTGTGTACGTGGAACCGGACAGTATTCGTTGTGAGAGGCTTATTTCCCTCCACACAGTGCCCTCAGGCTTCGTCTGTGTTGTAGCACACGTTAGAACATCCTCCTCTTCAAAGCTGAGTAATACTCCTTTTTTTTTTTTTTAAAGATTTTATTTATTCATTTGACAGAGAGAATACAAGTAGGCAGAGTGGCAGGCAGAGGGAGAAGGAGGAGCAGATTCCCTGCTGATCAGGGAGCCTGATGCAGGGCTCGAACCCAGGACCCGGGATCATGACCTGAGTCAAAGGCAGATGCTTAACTGAAAGCAGATGCTTAACCAACTGAGCCACCCAGGCGCCCCTGGGGCTGAGTAATATTCCATCGTGTGGATAGACCACAGTTTGCTTTATTCTTTCATCCATGAGTGAATGCTTGGGGGTTTTCCCCCTTGTTTGATTTGGCTTCGTCTTCCTGCTGCCCTCAGAAGCAGGTGCATTAGGCTTTCTTGATACCTTGGGTCTCCTCCCTGCTGAGTTCTTCCTTTGTCCTAGTAGCCTGACGCTTCCTCGGGCTCTCAGGACTCTCACTTCCCTGTCTCCTCCAGCTCTGACAATGGGGACTAGATTGCCCCCGGGGAAGCGTTGCCAGCCTGTGTTCTCGCCATCTCCGTGGGACTGAGAGCAGTTGGCCAAGGGTATGCATGCTGCTCATCTGGTCTTAGGGGCTTTGGTCCCACCATTGGCCCTGCTGTGGCCAACTTCCCACCTTCTTGGGTTGGAGGCCACGTGCTCCACGTGCTCCCTCCTTCTCGGGTGGAGGCCACAGGCTTTGCATCGCCAGCGAGCCGGTTCAAATTCAGTCTGTCTGCTCACTTGCCGTGTGGCCTTGGGTCCACGACCTCACCTCTGTGACTCAGCAATCATAAGATCGCACACCTTGTGCAGTGGTTGCAAGGATGCCGGGCCATGTGGCAGTGAGGGTCTCCGCATGAAACGCAGAGCAGAGGCAGCGTTGGATAAACGGTAGTTATTATTACATTAGGTTTGTCAGTTTTCCTCTTTTGAATAGGATAACTTTTGATTTTAGGTTTGCGGAGGCGCCGAATTGACTGCGTAATTGACTCAAAACACTTCTGTTTCACACTCTGGGTTTTAATCTTCTTTCTTGGCACCACCACCTCCTCTTAGATTTTATGGAGCTGAATTTGTTGGACCAAATTATATGGAGCAGCTTTGATGGAAACACATTCTAGACTCTCTTTATGTCTTCATGTTATTTCCCTTAGATTTCTCGCTTAAAGTAGAATTTAGTCACCACTCTGTAGGAAGCTAACCAATTATTACAGAGCAAGTAAATGATTCCTGGATCTTTAGAATTCGAGAATGATTGGTGTAAAGATAGAAGGATAGCAAATGCATATAGGCATTTTCCAATAAACCTGATGCCAGGGTAATTGTCTGGTTTGGTCAGTTTTCCTTTCTGTTGATTCTTCCAGCTGTGAATAGTTTCAAAACAGAGCCACTAGACATTTATTGCTTACAGAAATTTTTATATACTTTATCTCCTTTCGTCCTTAAAAGCCCTGATTGTGTGCTATGCTGTGCTGTAAGGGCAGGGTATTAATTCATTTCCTCCTCAAACAACTCTATGAATGGAGGTACTGTAATCATTCCCATTTTACAGAAGAGGAAACTGATGTTCCGAGAAGTTGTGATGTTCTCTGCCCTCTGTCAATCACAGAGCCCGGATACAAGCCACATTCTCAGGTCCAGGAATGATGGATGTTCTTATCGGCCCTGGGAGGCTGTATCTTCGGTTATTAATGAGGAAAGGGAACATTGCAGGACGTAAGGTCGGCTGAGCCAGTGCTTTCTCTTTAGGTCTTTGATGCTACATCCTGAGCTGGTTTCGATCGACCACAGCTATCCCCTTATATCAGTTGGTACGTGTACATGATATCTTTTCACTTATATTTTTCCCTATCAAGAAAGACCATGGACGATGACAGGGGCAGTTAGGAGAAGCCCTGCAAATGGTACAAGAAATCAATGTGGCTTTGTGGGGAAAACATCGTACTTCCTGGATGTCTCACTTCATATCTTCCTTCAAGCGATTCGGGACTCTGCTGCTTTACGATGCTTGTGCCTCAGTCTCTTCGGCTGTAGAAAGAGTAGAGTGCTATATTTATATACCTGAAGGCTAACTCCTAGAATTCAGTGAATATTAATTATTTGTTTATTTAAGATTTTTTTTAAGATTTTATTTATTTGTCAGAGAGAAACACAGCAAGAGAGGGAACCCAAGCAGAGGGAATGGGAGAGGGAGAAGCAGGTTCCTGCTGAGCAGGGAGCCCGATGCGGGCAGACGTTTAACGACTGAGCCACCCAGGCACCTCAGTTTATTTAAGATTTTTAAGAAGGATTTATTTAAGTAATTTCTACATCCCACATGGGACTCAAACTCATGACCCTGAGATTGAGAGTCAGGTGCTCTTCCGACGGAACCAGCCGGTCACCGCTCGATGAACATTTATTGATTGTATGTCTACCCGGCCCAGGCAGGCTCTCATGAGAACATGATCTCTCTGCTCCAACCGTGTCAGCAGTGTCCCTGTGGGGTGAGACTTTGCGGGGATCCACTCTGGGCCAGGCAGTTCCTGATCTGATGCTTTTGTTCAAGGCTCACTGAAAGGCCCAAACTGCCATGATGCCTGGTCACGTTTCCTGTTTGGGGCAGCACATTGCAATGGGACTCTGTGGATATATGCTTGGATCTGAAGGCTTCCATTGGGTCAGGTCTGGGATCCACTGACCTAGAAGAGGCCCTCACTGGGCCTCGCCTTGGAGACCTGGCATTCCTCCTTTATGAGGTTGTCTTATTTGTCTCTGCCCTCCGGGCTCCTTTTATTTTAAAGTAAAGATTTGGTTTCATTGGAGGAGAGATCTGGTGGGGAGCTGGATGAGTCAAGGTTAGGAATACCCCAGGAGTGATGGCATTAAACAGCAAGGTTGTCCCCCTTTGAAAATCTAGGCCTACTGCTCTAAGGGCATTTATATTCTATGACAGATTTGTTTGCAAGTAAGGCCAGGAGATTTTAGGACTCTGTTACTGCTTCTTTCATTTACATGATACTTGATCAGCATCAGGTACTGCTTGAGGGCACAGACTGTATAATGTTTCAAGGGTAGGACTCTGGAGTGAGGGTCTGAATCCCCCATCCCCTCTGGCCTGGGGTAAGATTTGTAACCTCTTCACAATTCAATTTTCTTATTTGTATGGTTCCTACTTTCCAGAGTTGTCTGTGAGGATCCAATGAGATTATGCATGAGACATATTCTAAAGAATGCTTAGTACATAGTAAGCACTTACTGCATATTAACTTTCATTATTATTGATTGGTCCAGTGAGCAACTGTGATTAAACACGGTGTTCAACAATCACATATATGGTATGATTTCTGTGTGCAAATTACTGTGCTGGATTTGCCTAGGACTTCGTTGAAGGAAACATGCCCTCAAAGGACCAGTCGTATTAAATAGAAATAAATCATTAGCATTCCTTTATCGTCTCCTCTGTGTTAAGGGCTTTCTATACATTTGCCCATATCATTTTTCAACATCATATAAAAATGCAGGTACTTGGGGTAGGTACTATTTTTAAATCCCCGTTTTACAGATAGGGAAACCGAGGCCTGGGAATGGGGTCAGCTTATGTCTGTGTGACTTGCTGCCTGTGCGTGCCCGTAACTACTTGTGTCTGAGTCCCCACGATTTGTCTCCGTGACTTAGGGGAGACTGTGGACTGTGAGTCAGATTGCGCGGTGAGGGTGCAGCGAGGGGAATGACCAGGGTTACGGGAATCTCCAGGAGGAAGAGATGGTATGAGGACAGTTTGCAGTCAGTCAGACTTGGGACGGGCCCGTGGAGGAGGTTGTGTTTGTTATGAGTAGGATATTTATAGTGACGGTGTGGAATGTTATTGTGCGTGGAGGGAACAGCAGGAGCAAAGGCCTGGAGAAGTCCAAGTACGCCCACGGCCCAGACTGTCTGGAGTTAAGAGAACATGCAAAGCGAGAATGCGATGAGCCAGCGTGCTGCCTTTATCAAGCTTGGCAGAAATTCAAGAGTGTTCATTAAACTCTTGGTCTTGATACGACTTCTTGAGATAGACTTCTACGGAGAGCTTTGAGGACGAACCCATCAAAAACGGCAACACTTTGACCTAGCATCCCCACCACCGGGAGCCCATTCTCTGGAAATACTCAGACCCATATAAGTTACGTGTTCTCTCTCGCCCGGCTCATAATGACCCAAATCTGAAGCTGACGTTTTAAGTGTGGCGGGTGACTGAACAGTTATGGCGCCTCTCATCGTGATGAGCGTGTTCTGGGGATTCGTCAGCTTCTGCTGCGTGCCCTGGTTTATCCCTAAGGGTCCCAACCGGGGAGTTACTATCACCATGCTTGTAACCTGTTCAGTTTGCTGCTATCTCTTTTGGCTGATTACAATTCTGGCCCAACTCAACCCTCTCTCTGGACCACAGTTGAAAAATGAAACCATCTGGTACCTCAAGTATCATTGGCCTTAATGAGGAAGACCTGCTGTCCTGTGCGCCATCATTGAGGTCACGAAGAGAATTCCTCTAGATGCAAAGTCAACTCCAAACCCAGACCACCTTCTTTGACTCACCTCTTTCGGCCATTAGCTGCCTTAAACATTCACAACCCGTTTGAATATCTTATTCTACAATGCAGTATTTTTTCCTGTCACCTTTTTTACATTTCGACGAATTATGTGCCTACTTAAAGCTAAACTGTGTTGACTCTGTACAGCATTCATGCACTCTTCTGAGCTAGAAGGTGCTATTCTTCCAGGAAGTACATTGCTCTCTTCCTGGGAACCTGTGAATTCGAAGACGACTCCTGCCTGGTCACCGCATGGGACTCAGCGAAGTGTCTAACTGTCACAAGACAGAATCCAGTGGGGCTGTCAGTAGGAGAGCACGTTCAGAGGAAATATCTGTCCCAAAAGAATTACACCCAAGTATATTTTCAGGATGACTTTCTTATCTCTGCCATCTACTGGAATAAATTATTTTT
Organism: Nasua narica; assembly: GCA_028533885.1. Lineage (NCBI taxonomy): Eukaryota > Metazoa > Chordata > Mammalia > Carnivora > Procyonidae > Nasua > Nasua narica. Next base: position 28,926,569 of record CM052799.1, on the reverse strand, counting down.
CTGCTTTCTGTGGAAAAAAAAACAAAAACAGCAACACTTTGACCTAGCATCCCCACCACCGGGAGCCCATTCTCTGGAAATACTCAGACCCATATAAGTTACGTGTTCTCTGTCGCCCGGCTCGTAATGACCCAAATCTGCAGCTGACGTTTTAAGTGTGGCGGGTGACTGAACAATTATGGCGCCCGCCCAAAGTGGCGTAGTCTGTAGGGAGTCCATTGAGACAAAAGGAAGTGACTCTGTGTTCTGACACGGAAGCACGCCATAATCTACTCAGTAAAAAAATGCAAGAGATAGAACAGTATCCATAGGATCACCCGTATAAGTTGTTGATAGCCGGCCTAGGTGGCTGTGTTTGTGGGTTCCTTCCGAGTAAAGATGTCTGGAACCACAGAGAACCTAAGGCAACTTGGGCCGTTGTCACAGGTCCCAGGGGGCTTGAGGAGCACCTGATTTTGCACCTGTTGTCCTGGTATCATTAGTACGAGTACCCTCTTTCAGTCTTGGGTGTCCTGGCTTGGACCATGAATTACAGGGTTACCCTAACTATCCTCTGAGGATTCAAAGTGCGGTAGGAGCAACGAACGAGACGCTGCCTGCGACGTAGGTGACTTGGCATAGCTTACAGCATGCAGGTGTTGTTTCTCTAAGGTAAATGGAGGATTATGGCCCTCATGCTTTAGGCAGCGGTTTGCAGCTCAGCCACCAAGCGTGGTCATTACTAAGGAAGACGTTATCTTTTTTCATTTCATCGGGTATCTGAGCATTTACTTTGTTTTACTTAAAAAAATCTTTTTTAAAAGAAGATTTTATTTATTCATTTGACAGAGAGAGAGAGAGAGAGAGAGAGAGGGAGGGAGAGGGAGAGGCAGAAGCAGGCTCCCCGCTGAGCAGAGAGACTGGCTTCAATCCCAGGACCTGAGCCAAAGGCAGACCCTTAACTGACTGAGCCACCTAGGAGCCCTGACTTAACTATATCTTCCATGAACTCAATGAAGATACTCCTTGTCTGAGCAAAGATAATATATTAGCATATGTTAGCATTTGCTGCTAAGGAGCTTTTCAGAGGCCCAGTGGGGATTTTTGCATTTCCTTCTTTCATTTGGCTCCTGGGCCATTGAATTGAAATTCTCCTTTGGGACAACAACACACCTTTAAAAAAAATGTAAAAGTTGTGGCCTTCCCCACCCCCAGGTTCCTCCGACATAAATTTAGACACAATGGAAGTCAAAATTATTAAAGGAGCTCCATGTCAACTATTGGCCTAGAGTGGGCTTTGGAGTTGGCTGGGCTCCTCTTTTCTGAGATCCTAGAGGAAATGGGGACGGGTGGGAAATGGCTAGAGTTGAAACAGAGCAGTGATTCACGTTTACCAGACGTCACAGCCACCTTGGATGTGCCAAGCACGGTGCTAGGTCATTCCTCATCTGTCCTCTCATTTGTTCTTCACCTAACCTCTTCAAGAGTATTACCAGCCCGTTTTATACACGGGCTGAGGCTGAGAAAAGCTAGCACACACCTGACCGAGGTATATGGGACTCAAACTGGGACTTTGACCTTTGGTTTGCGATGTTAGCGTGCCCTCCACTCGCCTGGAGTTTCTTAACCTCGGCGCGGTTTGCATTTTGTGCTGGATGATTCTTTGCTGTTGGGAGCTGTGGTGGGCGTTGTAAGATGTTTAGCCACATCCTTGGCCTCTCTACTCTTTAGATGATAGTAAGCACCCCCCCTCCCCCCACGCACACTTGTAATAACCAAAGAATGTATTTTAGACATTGCTGAAAGTCCCTGGTTGGGGGGCGGTGCAGAATAGATCCAGGCTGAGAATGAGGAGACTGTGCCAATATTGAAGAGCATCATAGAATCCGGACACATCAAAACTCAAGAAGTGGCAAGCCAAGGTCGAGGCTCCTAAAGTTGGCAGCTTGTGTTCTCCTCCAGGTGATGTTTTCTTTGCATGCCATTTTTGTTTATTATCTGGGGAACTAAGAAAGAGTAGCTGAGAATCTTTTCTACTAACTAGTATGAGAATCGTACTAGTTAACGATGCCTCTAGTGGAAATGCTGAAAATGTTGAAAATATTGACCTAGGACATTTCTGAGTTTCTTAATCTCACTCATCCTCTGTTCCTCTTTGCCTGCTCTATCAGGGGAGCGCTCGGACCATGATGGCTCTTATTAACAATTTCTGTATTATTAACAATTTCTGTATGACTCCACTTGCAGTTATAATAGGAAGTGTTTAAAGAACATTCCTTAGAGTGTGCTGTGAAATTTTTTGATGATAGCTGGCCATTATTCCGTACATTTCTTTTTTTTCCTTTTTTTGGCAGGGAAGAGGCAGAGGGAGAGAGAAAGGGAGAATCCTAAGCAGATTCCACACCCAGTGTGGAGCCTGACATGGGCCTTGATCTCACGACCCTGGGATCATGGCTTGAGCCAAAATCAAGAGTCGCGTACTCAACTGACTGCACCCCCGTGCCGGGCATTTCTCCTTAAAGACTGTACCGTCTGTCGCTCAGCTTGTTAATGGCTCGTTCTTGGCTAGTCAATGACTCAACCCCCTTACAGTGAGTTAACAGGGTCTCTCCATCTTCTCCTATCCCTCATCCATTTTCACCTCTGCTTTGTGTAATTACCCGGTTATTATTGAACCTCACAGTCTTTGCTCTGTGTTTCCAGGCAAGGCTCGATAGGGAACTTTGAATACTATCTCTTATATAGATCTATAAATACTATATCATATTTATATTCATAAGAAAAACTTGGAATGAATGTTTGCTAGATAAAGTATAGTTTATGCTATTTAACTGTAATGGATCATGGTGTAATTTCTTCTGTGTTGCCCTTTGCTAAAAAAAAAAAAAATGATTTCTAAGCTGTGAGTTGATTACTCGCCCAGGAGAAGTTTTGTCTAAGTTTTGACAGAATAAGGCCTGTATACGTTTTAAAGTTCACTGTGTCAGGTTGGCGAACTATAGATTGTGTCTGTATTTGTCATTCTTTTTTTTTTTAAAGATTTTATTTATTTATTTGTCAGAGAGAGAGAGCACAAGTATATAGAGTGGCAGGCAGAGGCAGAGAGAGAGAGAAGCAGGCTCCCCACTGAGCAAGGACCCCCCAATGTGGGGCTCGATCCCAGCACCCTGGGATCATGACCTGAGCCGAAGGCAGCCGCTTAACTGACTGAGCCACCCAGGTGTCCCCTTGTCATTCTTTTTTGATTGAAAGGATATAACTTCCAACTTCCCACTTTGCTTTCATCCTAATTAAAACAAACAAAAGCAAATCTGTTGTAGACTAGTTTGTGGGACGTAGGGGGAGTTAGGACTAAGGCAAAAGGGAATGTTAAATGTCTCTTGGGCATCATATCAGCTGTTTAGAAAAATTACCTTTAGAAAAGTTATTTTTTTTCCCGCAGCTTCGCATTTCACTTAACCTTGTAAAAAGGACAAACCAAATAGTATAGTACTGCGCATTGGTCATAGTTGGCCGTGTTCCTAGATGGACAGAGATCACTACACAGGACTTGTGTGAGAGAATGCTCTAAGAGGTCCCCTTCTATGACGGGTTGGCCCAAGGAGAAGTGAGATTTTGAGTCCTTCTCAGTGGACGCCCCAGCTGACCCCCCGGAAGCTCCAAAGTTGAGAAGGTTTTGCAGCGTTGTCCTGAGTTAGAAGAAGACGGTAGACTTGTGCCCCCCACCCCCTACCCAAGCAGCCACTGGAAGCTGCGGTTCTGGAAAGGGGATGTGATGTTGGGGAAGGTGGCTCTCTTGTAGTCAAGACAAGAAGTGCAGGGGGACTCTGGGGGGAGGCCTGGCCCAGGGTGTGCTGCATGGGAGTGTGGAATGCAGGCGAGCCTGTGTGCGTCTTCATTTAATAAGTGCCGCTTTATTCAGTCACTTGCCCCACGTCACGCATCTGGGGAGTGGATGCATTTGGACGTGAACTCACGCGCGACTAGTTCCCAAACCTGTACTTGTGCTGCTGTAGGACTGTTCCCGTGTTGGTTGCCCCAGAAAAGAATACCTTTGGCAGCCCCTTTCATTTCCGTGTGGCTTTACGTCTGCTGCGGTGTGGGGACACCCTTGGAGTTGCTGAATTGGCTTTCTCCCACATACCTTTTGTCACAGGGGATTGAAAGGAAAGGTAAAAATCATTTGTCCTAAATGAATCATCAGCCAGAACAGAAGCCTGAACTCTAGCCCTCTATAATGTTCGCAGCCAAGGGTGAATCTGAGCAAATTGGTGTCTATCCAATTCCCTGGGGTAGCATTTGACTCAACAGGCCCCTTACCATTTTAATACCGCAGGTAACACTTGGCTTCCCCTGAGAAAGCTTTCAGGCCCTGGACCTTCGCTTACAGCTGGCTGGCATTCTGCACACCCCTACAGCGCTAGAATAGGACCAGCCGTAAAATATTTCCTCCGTGCTTTTATCATTGCCTGGAAATCCGGAGGGCAAAGGTGCTTTGTAAATACCAAGCTGGTAGCGACTGTGGTGTGCAAAGAAATTGGAAAATAAAGCAGTTCATGGTTGAAATAAAGCAGGGATTATGCAATTCCTCCAAATACCCCAAACAGGAAATTTTGGGCAGGAAGTGACATTTTATATCACAACTTAGCCCTTAGGGACTTTCAGGTAGCTGGGCTACTAAGAATACTGGACTCCAGCCCAGCCCAGGGGAGACCTCTCTTCACTAGACGGGTGTCACTCCTGGGAAGTACACCTGTTTCAGCCTTTCTTACCATCCTCTTGACTCCGAGGGCCGGATTCTTTGAGGGGACAGCTTCCTTCATTCAAGCTCTTCCCCTGTAAAGATTTGAGTGCAACAGGCCTTGCTGGGCATAAGTGAATGCTGTGCAGAGTCCTATGCTTCAAAGGAGCTTCCCGGTGAGCGGGAGAGCCCTCTGTGAATTGCCCACTTATTCCCAGTTGGAGCCCTGAGGAGTCAGGAAGCCTGCTTAGAACCTGCGTGCACACTTATGCCTGAGAAGCTGTGTATCCTCTCTGCACTTCACTGTAAAATGCGGTCGATTCTACCCACTCCGTAGCGTTATTGTGATGACCGAAAGAAAGAAATACTAAAGGTGACATGAGGGCTTAGCAGGGATCTTAAGCATTTGCTACATGCCTTTTTTTTTTTTTTATCAAAGAAACCATTGAGTTTAGCATCAAAAGTAAATGTGCCCATAAGGGCAGGTTGAAAACCACAGCTATGGAGGAAAAGAATGTATCTTTCCTTGAGCACCTGCTACTGTTAAGTGCCGCACCCTGGGCTGGCAGACTCTACTTTGTTTCATTCAATCAGTATCCTTGGATATGTACGTGTTATTTTGCCCTTTGAGGAAAGAAGGCTCAGAGAGGTTACCTTGTCCTGATGGTGGTAGAACCAGATCTGAATTCAGATATTCCTTACTTCCGAGAGTTAGTACTACTTGGCCCCCTCAACAGCCTCCGACAGCCGTCCAGGCTTTGTGAATATATTCCTTCTGCTTCATTGTTGGAGCACTGCTTGCCTATTTTCTTGGTAGGAAAGGGGCTCAGTTTGTCTTGGTTTGGTGGGAGGCAAGATATTAGCTTAGGGTCATAAGCGAGGGACGTTAAATTGTACAAACAAGGGGTCTGGGGTCTGACTTTTGCTTCTTTTTCCCCCTAACCTTATATAACTGGCTTAACACCTGTCAGGGTGCTTCCCTCTGTTCTTAGAATCAAATCCTTCAAACCAAGAGCCTGCATGGTCTGGCCACCGCCTCCCTTGCCAGTCCCAAATTTTCACGTGCTGTTTTCCCTTGAATGTGTGGTGCTCCTTCTCACCACAGGACCTTTACATATGCCTTTCCTCTCTGCTTGAATTAATATCTAGCATCTAGTGTCACTCATCGTGCAGATCTCAATCTTATCATCACATTCTCTAGGGAGCCCTCTCTGACAGGGTCTGATTCCTTGTTTTTGCTCTCACAAGATCACAAACTTCCCCTTTGCAGCATTCATCACATGGTGGTCCTTTTCTGTGTCTTTGTGGTTGTAGGAGTCCTGTCTGTCCCCTCAGTGGTCCAGTGTAAGCTGCACCAGGGCCAGGAGAGTCGCTGTTCTCTCCGTCACCGCTGTATCCATAGCGCTGGCCGGAGAGGTACCTGCACGTAGCGGGTGCTCACATTTTGGAGATGAACCGAAGGAAGAGATGAAGACAAGACAGAGCTATCTGGGTTCACTGGTGGGGGGGGCAGGGCCTAGCATAGCAAAACTACGTCAGTTGGCTTGGGGTACCGATGCTGCATTGGGAGGCCCAGGCTGGGCATCTGGAACGAGCCCCCAGGTGGTGCTGATGCTGGCCCCGGGACCACACTCTGAATTGGAAGAGTCTGCGGAGCCAGCAGAGACCCAGAGAGCAGGGATGGACTGCGGGGCTTTACTGGCCCCCCACCCCGCTTTTGTACCTTTGATTCTCTTCTGCTCCTGAGGAAGGGGCAGCGGATACAGCGGTTTCCACCACCCATGGCTTGTCACATTCAGTCCTTCTCTTTCTCTTCTTCTTCCTTCCCTGCAGTTTATTTTCTCTTTTGTATGAAGCTCATCCATGTCGCCATCCCAGCCCCTTTGCTAAATGGCCCTGAAATGCTTCCTGCGAAGCCCAGCAACCACAGACCTTCCTGACAGCAGCTTTTTCGGATGCAGTGACGAATTTCTCCTTAGTATCTCCGCTGTTGTTCTTAGCCCTGCACAATTCCGCACTTGAGCTCCTCCTTCCTCTCATCCTCTCCATCACTGGTGGACTGTGTGGGTGCCATGCTCTGTCAGCTGCTGATTTCTCTGGCCCCGGTCAGGCCTCCGGAGCCACTGATGATAGGGGGCTCCGGGAATCCATTGATTTCTGCTTACCTGGTGGCAGGATGTAGTGGCCAATCACAGACTTTAGTGACGGGCAGCGTTGACTTGCCGCTTTACCCGCTCCTGACCTCTCTGCATCTCATTTGTCTCAGCCTTATGGAACTCAAGGAAATCCAGAGATTCTAAGTGACCGAGTCTTGGGTGCATTCAAGGAAATGAGTCTGGGAGCCAACTGAGGAATCGATTCCAGTCTTTCATCTCTGGAGGAACATTTAGAGGAACTCTGGTGGTTCTCTTCTGCAACACTTAGTGTCTTGCCTTTTTCTCAGTAATTTCGCTCTAGGTACCTGGTAGATCCCTCAGAGGCGTCCTCATCACACATTCCTTGTTCTTTACCACATCTCTCCATGACCTCACGCCACCCTTCCTCTTGTCTCTTCTTCCCTCTCATTTATCTTCTAGTTGTGACTTCGTCTCTCCCTTTGCTTACCTGCCCTCCACTCATACACGCTGATTGTCTCACTGTGCCGAGTAAAAGAAGACAAGACAAGTAGAAGATTTAGGAACGGGGTTAGCACTGAGTGGGCAATGCCAAAGATTCTCTTAGCAGGTGAGGAGAGGCAGAGAGGCTGTGAGTATTGATGGCTGAACAACCAAGGTGGGACTGTTACTTATAAAATAAGGATATTATCAGCTCAGTACCTGATTGTGGTGGTGATCCTGGTGAGTGATGGAACCAGAAACCTAGAAGGTGGGCCTGCTACATCCTTAAAACAGAAGAAGAAGCTGGAGTCTGGTTCTTAGGTTTAAGAAGGTGAAGTAAAAGATACTGAAAATAGAGGTATGTGCTCTTCACTGCCAGTCATTTCCCCCGCCTCCCCTTTCCTGCTGTTCCAGAGAACAGGACTGCGAGGAGATGCTGCATTATTGAAGGCTGAGGTCTCCCTTGCAACATGTCCAAAGATCCATAGGTCACATCAGCTCCGAATTAAACCCAACCCACGACTTTGCATATGGGGCTGCTTTATAAACAGCGGCCGTCTGTGTTCCATTAAAAATAAAAAAACCTGTTTAACATAGTGAATTCATAGTTTTGTAGATTTCATGGAATTACAATTCAGCAGATTTCTTAATACTTTTGAACATTGAGATCAAATGTCAATGGGACACAGAAGGAACCAAACTGTGATAAACAGCCAAGGCATATAATATGTTTCAAGGACCCTTCTAGTTGTTATCAAGACTGGTGTTTGTAGAGGATTTAGAGGCAGCTTGGGGGGCTTCTGTGGCTAAAGGCCACTTCCTCTAGCTCTTGGCGATGATCTTTTGCCTATCAAAGTGTTTGCTCTAAACCTCCCATGGTCAAAGAGACCTGGGACCCAGATATTTGTATTTACCTCGTTGGTGGGGTGTTTTTTCTGTCAGCATGGCAGATTGCCGTCTGCAGACAGTTGCACAACCGTCTCCCATCCCATACATTCGTCTTCCAAGACCTTGACTTCCCCCACAGAGTGGAGAGGGGGCGTCTGTGTATTCCCTCCTCTTGAACCTGGGCCGTCTTTGTGACTGTCTCAACCAACAGAGCGTGACCGAAGTCACTCTGTGTGATATTTGAGGCGAGATCGTACAAATGCCGTGTGCTTCTGCCTTCCTCTCTTGGGACGCTTGCTCCTGAAACCAGCCGCCATGCTGTGAGGAAGCCCGAGCTGGCCTCTATGGGGAGGGTCCAGGAGGGGCCTCGTGTGGCCATGGCCGCTGGTGGCCGGCCTCAGCCTCCAGACATGTGAGCAAAGATGCCTCCAGATGTTCCAGACCCCAGCTGGCAGGTCACCCCCTGCCGAGGCCCCAGATGTTGTGGCATCCAGCCCATTCCGTGGAGCCCCACCTGACTGCCTGAACCCCAGGCTCTCTGGGCATAAGAAAATGGTTATTTTATACCTCAGAGTTTTGGGGTTGTTTGCTCTGGAGTATTCCCTCTATATTTCCTTTTTGGAAGCATAAAGCATCACCTTGTAAATTGTGTTAACTTACCCCTCTCCCCCACTCCCAAGTATAAAGCATGGTCAGATTTTTAAAAAGGCAGAGGTAGACTAATGTGATGTACTCACCTTCTCTTGATACTTTCTATTATTAGAAACGAACAAAAAAGTGAGAATCTGCTCTAGGCGGTGACCAGCTTAGCCTTCAAAACAGTTGGGGCTCCTCCTAACAGTTGGGGCTCCTCCTAACTTGGACCTTGAAAGCATTTGGTTTCCTGACATCCCACAGGACCTGTTGTGTTCCTCGCTTTGATTTCCTATCTTCCTATGAAGATCATTTTCCTAAACCAGATTTGACAACTATCTGGTAGAAGAACATTTTCTGGTAAAGAGTCTCGGGGCTACAAGGGACCTAAGCGCGCACCTCATCTGTTACTCTTCTGTGACAGAGAGAAACCCGTGCATGGAGAGAAGTGACTTACCTGCGGTCACACAGCGAGGGCGCGGGGAAGCTGGGCCTGGCACTCCGGCCTCAGGGCCTCTTCCTGGAACACCATGCTCTCCTTCAGGGGGACGTGATCTCAAGCTGGACTTCGCGTCCATGAAGGCTCTCTGCACCCATGGGAGATGTATGGGAACGATTGTGTTCCCTTCTTTCCTAGCACAGAACGGAATAAACACGTTTAGAAAATTGTATCTGTCAGAGCGCCTCAGTTGGTTAAGCATCTGATTCTTGGTTTCTGCTCAGGTCGTGATCTCAGGTTTGTAAGATCAAGTCCCACGTTGGACTCTGCCCTCAGCATGGAGTCTGTTTGAGATTCTCTCTCTGTCTATGTTCTCTCTCTTTCTCCTTCTCAAATAAATAAATAAAAAGAAAGCAAATTGTATTTGTCTGTAAGCAATAGTAACAAATAATATGACAGTCGATATCCCCCTTTTCTCCAACATAGTTTTCTTTCATGTCTACCCCCTTTTAGCCTTAGGAATCGACAGGCACATCTACACTTTCCGTGACCCTGTGGTTGGATCGCCATTGCTGTGGTCTGTCCTTGTCTTCATGCACAGTGGGAATAGTTGGCAAGGAACGAGAAAAAAGGAGAAGAAGAAGAGTTTGGATTAGACTTTCTGGCCCTCCTGTGATGCCACTGTTCAAGGGCAAAAGGGCTTTACAGTTTGCTGGTGACCGTCTCGTTGGTCTTCACCATTTTTGCAGACATCAAACCTTCCATAGGTTCGTGGCAAACAGGTCAAAGGAGCTCAAGGGGACGTTTTGCCCAATAAATGAATGTGGATCCAACACCCTCTGTGTGGGTGTGTTTCCTGTTCATTCCAGCCCTGTAGTGATTATCCTGGTCCTGTCAGTTCTAGATGTGATATACCTACCTGGGCAAGTGGACCTTCCCACGCCTGCTGTACCTGAACACAGGAGAGGCTAACTTTGAAGCGCAGGGCATGAGAAAGATAGTCCACATGGCACAGGTGAGTCTTAAGGAGCACTCACCTACGTAGGAGAAGACCAACATCTTCTTCCCTCCTCTGCAGTGACTTCGACATTGGCTCTTATTCTTGCCTCTGACCTGTAGCCTTACAAAAATATTGACGTTGTAGTGCTGTCTCCTGTCTGCTCCCGTTCAGAGGAAGCAAAATGTCAAGTGAGGAAGATTGGTCCCGGGGGCGCCTGGGTGGCTCAATTGGTTGGGCGTCTGCCCTCGGCTCAGGTCATGATCCCGGGGTCCGGGGATCGAGCTCCACGTCGGGCTCCTCCCCCCAACTTGTGTTCTCACTTTCTCTGTCTCTCTCTCAAATAAATAATCTTAAAAAAAAAGAAAAAGACAAGAATATGGGTCGCTTGAGGAATTCTTTATTGTAGAGACATCTAACGCAGTGAGTTCTCACTCCGCCAGCCAAACCTAATTTCTCTCTTCTGCAGATTTGCCCTTTGTTTCCAAAAATGCTAATTAAAAATGCTTTATTTCTGAGCTACTTATCGACATTAATGTTTCGTCTGAGGAACCCTGGGAGTCCCTTTACCAGCAAGAGATTTCGGTGCTGGCCATTTGTTTTTGTTTGGGAGCCTTGCTCTACGAAGGGGGGGCAGCGATCCACGTGAGGTGGCCTCAGAGGCTCAGACACCCTGGAGGCAGGAAGTGGTTTAATCAAACCTGCTCTTTCTTTTGGGAACAAGTACTGAGGCCAGGGGAAGATTCGGACCTTGACGGTCGTCCTAAAGGGAGCTTTTTGTTCTGTAGACATGAACATTTTCAATGTGCAGCTTTCTTTAAGGGCTTTCACAGCTTGGCCTGTGGGCAAGCAATTATCTCATTAAAACTGGCACAGATGGCCAAGAGTTTCCATTTTTCTTCAGACTGCTTGTTTTTGATGAGACAGATGCATTTTTATGAACTGGACAGGAGACAAAATCTGAAGGGCAGGTAAGAGCCATCTTTAACGGCCCTGATGATGTCTCTGCAGTCTAGAAAAATGAAGTCCGGTCGTTTACTGGCCGTGTTGTGTAAGCTCTCTGAGCCTCCGTGTTCCCCTCAATAAAGTAGAAAGAGTGAGAGGACCTACCTCCTTCAGTTGTGAGGCTCAAGGGAGACCCTGCCTGTCAAAGTGTTTATGATATGCCTAGCACGTGACGATCACGACAGGCTTTAGCTGTTCCACATCTTTTTTGAATATTCAAAGTTGATTTCAAAATTTTCTTAGTGAAAGCCCCATTGAGGTGATTTCTTTCTTCCTGGGAGGTCTTCCTCTCTCCTTGTCCCTGACTCCAATCAAACCAATCCTTCATTGTCCTTCAGATACTGAGGACTTGGGAACCTCTTGGGACCAGCCTCGAGGCATGATCTAGACACCCTGGACTTGCGTCTCAGTTCTTACTACTTTCATTTACTGTCTGAAAACCTTTCTGTGTTCTCTGTATGATATGATAGCGGGACCCTTGAAGAAAATAATCCTATTTTTTTTCACATCACCATCCCCGACGTCAGGACAAAGTATCTTTATCCTGTCTTCCTTCATACTGAGTATGACTCTTGGACCCTTAATTTCCTTCTTGATCACTGGATCCTTGGGATGAGTCAATGAAATAATGGGGTATGAAGCACTTTAGAGAGGGCTTAGACTGCAGTGGATTTTCCTTCACGGGGGTGGACTGAGAGAATAAATAGTTGCTGTCTTTTTATAAAAGCCTGATATAGAAGATTTAGCCCACGATACAGGGCATTGCCCTGTTGCGGACAGGGAGTAAACCTTCACAAAGGACCTGCTTGGGGCCCAGTCCCTTGTGTAAAGTCCTGCCTCTCCAGAGGTCACATGAAGGTTAAAACAGGTTCTCAGCCCACCTGAATTGTTAGTTGAAGTTCTCAGGTTTGGAACACCTTTCATCTTGTCTGGTGCTTTTACATGGTCTTAGGTTTTATTCCCCACAAGGGCCATCATGGGCCATTATTGACTCTTGGTAAATAACTAGGGTAGAAGCATCACAGTATGTGTACTGGGAGTATTTTTGCCTCAATCTTATTGTTTGGGTGTTTTCGTTTTTGTTTTTTAACCTACTTTTATTTCAGCAAGGAAATTGAATTGGGTTTGGGAGAAAAAGAAGGGGAAGGAAGGATTAAAACTCAACATTGGATCCCAACCTGGTTTCTTAAGTCTCTTTGAAGTCCTTAAAAGGCCTTTGAAGGAGGGAATCTCAAGGTTTTTTGTTGTTGTTGTTGTTGTTGTTTTTTGGTATTAAAAGAGAACAAAACCTACTGGACAAGAAGAGTACATTTTCTAAAGATGTGGTTACTTAGATTAACTAAAATGTCAAGTTTTTTTGCTTTTAGTTAGCACTATTTCAAGTCTTTTGGTTACATTGGCTATCTCAGGGGCAGATAAGCTACTCATTAGTTCATACGTGCGGTGGGGGAGCACAGACTTCCATGACTGGGTATATTTGTGAAACACGACGCACATAGGTCTTGACAGCAAAAGGGTTGTAGGCCACTGGTATATCCTCTCAGCGCTTAAAAAGGAAATTAGAAACTTGATAATTAGGAAGGGAGTAAACCAACATTACTATCATGCATCAAAAAGTGATTGGAACTTTCTGACATAGGAAGAACAGTAGAATTCCCAAAGGGGCCTGGAATGCATTTTGAATTTATCTGAATTTTAGGTCATTAAAATATATGTTAAAAATAGACTTTTTTTTTCCACAGAATATTTCACCATATATTCACCATAAGGCCTGGATACTCTGTTAGGTGCTTCTCCCATATTTTTTCACACTTGGAGGGGTGGAGGAAGGCATTGATAGATTATAACCATCTGCACATATGAAATTTTGTCATTTCATATGCTTAGCACATACAAATTAAGCATATCAATACCATAGATGGGAAACATATTGGTTTCATATTTTATTGGTCCTGTCTCCTGTCTGTTCTCTACCCCCCTAGAAATCGTAATTTCATTAGAAAGGGATTCTTTTATAGCCATTGGCTTGAGTGATAAAGGGTCAGAATGAAAAGTTACTTATAAAATGTAACACGGTTTTACCCCCATTTAGATGTGATTCTTTTCTCTGTTAAGAAGTGAAGTAATTGTAAATACAATATTTAAGTGAATTGTAAAACCGCTTACATTAAATGTTTAAAGTAATGGAAATACATCAACAGTAACCCTATGAAGCTATATGCCTTAAAAGTTTATAGCCTCAATTTTATGAGCTTCAAGGCTTTTTGCACTAGATGAAAGGAATACCACCCTATAAAAATTGGTATCTTATGAGCTTGAAGCTTTCACCACCGTATCAGGACAGGAGAGGGTAAAAAAATTCCCATCAGCAGTTTCAGAGTACGATCTACCCATGGAAGAAGTATTCATTATCTTTTGGCTCTGGTTAAATAAGAAAGGCCTAAGACATTTGTCTTGGTCTCCTAAGTCCCAATATCTGAATGTGTATCCTTTATTACCCAAAGGAGTACATTGCAAAGCAAAAACCAGGCTTAAAACTCGGTGTCTTGCAGGATTGTCACAATTAATGGATTTTTTGAAAGTACTAAGTATAGTGGAAGTTTTCATTTGATAATTTAACAAATACAAGTCGATAGGCTTGCCGTATCTGTCATCTGTTGGCACAAGAATGCTGTGTAACCAATCCCCCCAAAGTCTGTGTCTTTCAACGTAAAGTATTTATTCTCACACTCCCAGGTCTGCAAGTTGACAGGGGAGCTCTGTTCTGTATGTCTCATTCTGGGGGCAGTGATTATCTGGGGGCAGGTTCATTCATTCATTCATTCATTTGAGAGAGAGAGAGAGAGACAGCATGAACACGGGGAGAGGGAGAGAATCTCAAGCAACTCCGTGTTGAGTGCCAAACCCGACATAGGGCTCAATCTCATGACCCTGAGATCATGACCCTAGCTGAAATCAAGAGTCACATGCTTAACTGACTGAGCCATCCAGGCGCCCCTGGGGGTAGGTTCTTTTTGTGAGAGAAATCAAAGTTCCTAGAGGGGCAAGCAGGAACAAGCTTGGTTTTTGAGCTGACCTGACGTTCTCATTTCAGCACATACCCAACGCACGTTAATGATATGTATGACTCCCATGTACATTGGAGGAGAAGGAGGGAGGGCATATTTGCCAAGAAACAATGGAATCCACCACAACCACTCTTTGCTTTGCCTTGTGAGACTAGAATGGACAAGACTGATGGAGCCCTGGCTCTATGGGTCTTGCATTCTCGTTCTGGGGTGTGGGAGGGGGTTGGTGGATGGAAAACATCATACACACAAAGAGTTCAATAAGATAATTTCAGATAGTGGGCAGGGTGATACGACTGCTTGAATTGTAGCATCTATATTTTGTCATTTTTATTGAGTTCTTTAGGGCTGCTACTCTTTCCTTGCTAGTATGACGTTGCTGGAGTTTTGTACATCTTGGCACATCTGAACTTTGGTCTGTGGATAAGTTGGTGGTGGTTTTAGTGGTTTGGCTCTTGGGTGCAGTTTCACGTATGCTGGGGGGTGTGAGCAAGGAAATGTGCTGGCAGACACGCCCATCAAAGGTGTGTACAGAGACACATTTCTTTTTTTTTTTTTTAAAGATTTTATTTATTTATTTGACAGAGAGAGAGATCACAAGTAGTCAGAGAGGCAGGCAGAGAGAGAAGGAGGAAACAGGCTCCCTGCTGAGCAGAGAGCCCGATGTGGGGCTTGATCCCAGGACGCTGAGACCATGACCTGAGCCGAAGGCAGAGGCCTTAACCCACTGAGCCACCCATGCGCCCCCAGAGACACATTTCTAAGTACTCCTTAGATCAGAAGCTATTCTAGGGAGTATAATATGCAGGTAGCAACAGAACCTGCAGAAGAAAACCTAAAGAACCATGTAGCCCAATTACATTTCTGCTTCCACTAAGCAC
>CM052799.1:28804172-28911241 GCA_028533885.1 Nasua narica | reverse complement strand
TTTTTTTTTTTTCCCTCCTTAGTTTTTCATTTATAGTTATCACTAAATATATTCCAATGATGGAAAATTACGGCTTTTTACTTGCCATTTGGCAGCTGTGTCTGTATCTCTTTTTTAGGTTTTGGTGTGTATTTTAAATTCATTTAGACTTGAATGGGGTGGAATTATGAGACTTAAAAAAAATGAAGTGTCTCACTGTTAATTTAGGGTTAAGTGCGGTATAAAAAGACAAGCTATAATAGTAGCTATCAATTATTGAGAGCTTATGGGGTGCCATGTTCTGGGCAAAGTGCTTGACTGACATGATATTTTTTTTTTATTCCCACCACCCTATGAGGTGGGTGCTATTATTATTGCCATGTTACAGGTGAGGTAACAGAGGCTCAGAGAAGCCCAATAGTGGCCCGATGAGTGGCAGGTCCCAGATTCCAACCCACACTTGTATGGTCTGGGTCCCAAATTCTTAGAATTGGTTAATTTTTTTTTTTCTAGAAAGGAGAAAAAGAACTTTTTGAATCAGTGCACAAACTTTTATCTGAAAGAATGTATTCCCAGGATTCCCAGGGCATGGATTTAGAAAGACATTGAGTACTATGGAAACACATGCACCTGAATAATGACAAATGGGAATAAAGGGTCAGCAGAGCCCTGCACTCTCAGCTGGAAGAGATTACGGGAGGTTGTTAAGTTGGCCGTTTTAGGAATGTACTTGCTGGTTCCTTCATTTCCCCTCCTTCCCTGACTATAACTGGAGTAGGATTCGAGTTCAATCTTTGGAGCCTAGTGACTCACTTTGGATCTGACCCCTATCTGGAATATACCTTTTTTTTTTTTAAGATTTTATTTATTTATTTGAGAGAGAGCGAGAGAGCGAACGAGTCTGTGCGTGAGCTTGGGTAGCGGGAGTGGCAGAGGGAGAGGGAGAAGCAGATTTTCCACTGAACAGGGAGCCAGACACGGGGCTCGGTCCCAGGACTCCGGGATCCTCACCTGAGCCGAAGGCAGACGCTTACCTGACTGAGTCACCCAGGTGCCCCTGGAATGAACCTTTAAGAGAGCTGTAAATCTCTACATTTACAAAATGTAAATAAAAAATGAAAAATGAATTTACAAAATAAAATTACAAATGTACCATTACAAAATGAAAAATGGGTGCAAAGCATGTGTCCTCTCGTTTGTATCAGCTGTGGTGTTTAAAAAATACTTTCAACTTGAAATTAACTTGAGCTTTCAGTGGGACCAAGTCTGTCTTTTATTATTTCTTGGCTCCCTGTGTTGGGACAACTTGAGCCCATACCTCCTAATGACTTACTGTAATTATTGGCCATGTTGGCACCCCTTTGGATTGGCACCGTCTGTCTGGTAGCAAATCCAGCCCGAGATTGTATTGCATTTGTTATTTATGTGGCTGCTTATCTTAGCGCCTTTATGGAAATGTTTCTGTTGTCTGTCTGCCCTGGAGAGACTGAAGCTAAGTGACTCATCAGAGGGTCAGTTCCATACGTGTTTGGTAACTGGAGTGTGCAAACATGGGGGTCAGTGGGGGACAAGACAATGATCTTGCCCCCTGAAAGCTTATACATTGATGAAGGAAGGGGCTTCTTGTCTAAGGACTGTTTGGCCCTTACATTTAGCCTCTGACTAGTTACCCTGTTGTAGGCGTGTCTGCCCAGCCTGGGCTGCTCCGGCCATTCTAGCCAGGACCCCAGGTGGGTGAGTGTAGAAAGCATCTTGGGTGGACTAGCCTCATCAGACGCCATCGGGAGCCAGGATCCTGCTGTTTGCTGTTCTGACTCCGAATGGACAGAATGGTGAGAAATAATGAAATGCTTGTTGTTTCTTCTAAGCCACTAAGCTTTGGGTAGTTTGGTATAAAAGCGGTAATTGAAACACATGCATTCAGGAGACATGTAGCACCAACTGGGAGTCCATACCTGGGATGGTCTATCTCAAGGAGCTTATTGGTGTATGGGTTGGAAGAAAGATACATTTTTTTCAAAGATTTATTTAGTTAGTTTAGAGAGAGAGAGAGCAGGAGGGGCAGAGAGAGCGGGAGACAAGCCGACTCCCTGCTGAATGTGGAGCCCGAACCAGGGCTCAGTCCCAGGACCCGGAGACTATGACCTGAGCCGAAACCAAGAGTCGGTCGCTTAACTGACTGAGCCACTCAGGCGCCCCAGAAGAAAGATATTTGATAATTGTTTCCAAGTTAAAAATCTTTGGAAGGGGTAGTTGGCTTCTCCCTGGGTGCTGAGTTCTAGAGCATTTGGCGTTGGAGTGTTCGCTTAGGCTTATCAGTGGCCCTTTTATGTTTGTTTGACTTTGTCCCAGCTGTGGGTTGTTCTCTGTTTTTTTATGAGATGAAAAACTTGAAGGCAGGTAGGAAATTGCTTTTTCTCCCAAGAGGAGGGAGCACAGGCTACAGATTAAGAGCATGGCATCTTGCAATCAGGCGAGATTTTGTTCCGTTTCCAAGGTGTTGGCGTTTACTAGCAGTGTTACTTGGGAGTTTACTTAAGTACCACAGGAGTAGGGTGAGTGTGTGTGTGCGTGTGTGTGCGTGTGTGTGTGTGTGTGGGTGCGTGTATGATCTCTTAACTACAAATGTTTACCTTGGAGTCTGAAAATTAAGATGATATAGTACAAGGTCCGATGAGATAATATTTCAAGTGCCTAACTCACAGGCTTGTGGGGATCAAATTTCATTCAATTTAATGAAAAAAAAATGAAATGTCTATCAAAAGTGTAAAAGGCTACTGTGGTGATCAAATTTTCAGGTTCAGTCCATGGAACCTAGAATAGTGCTTGGCACACAGTTAGTGCCTTGCAAGCATTTGTTGAATGAATGTGTGAAATCTATTTGGATGTAAGTTACTCTTGGTCATTAGGTATTCAGTAAGGGTTTGCTGAACTGTGGGTTCCTGCGGCCGCCCACTAGCCTGTAGCTACGTGGGTTCTCAGGCTGCTGACGTCGGGCCACACCCCGGGTAATGGCAGACCTGTCAGTTTGAAGCATCCGTGGGGAAACTGACATCAGACGGGTTGCTAATTAAATTGTGGGAAGTAAGCAAATTAGTAACGTCATTGCAACCAACGTCAATGGGGCCTGCCACAGTGGGTCTCCATTAAGTGGGATGTCCTGTTAGGACACTTCATTCCCTGCCTGGACCATCTGGAATTAAAGCTGGAATGTTGGCCAGACTCTCAGAAAGAGGAAGGAATTTGTGAAACCCTGCTGAAGTCTATGCCCTTCCTTTCCTTGTTTTCCTCCTTGGATCTGGAAGGTGTTGGTGTTATTTAGGGTGTGGCTACTTAAAACGTGGTTCGTGGACCCAACGGCAACTGCAGCATCTCCTGAGAGCCTATTAAGTACAGTATCTCCGTTCTCTTCCCAGACCTATTAGATGAGAATCTGCATTTTAACAAGATCCCCAGGTGGTGCCTTGGCGAATTAATAAACCTGTGCTTGGGTGGGGAGGTCATTGGAAAGTTGTGGTTCTGCGGGACTGGTCTTGAAGGGAAGGCAAAGCTGGAGTCGGAAAGGGAAGAGGAGCACTTTGGGACAGACAAGACGCAACTACCATACAATGAACTTCGATCACAAAGCTGTTCACCGTTTGTGCTCAGGTTTTCTGCAGAACAAACTGCACTCAATCCATGTTATTTCATTACCGAGAATGAAGGGTGGTACTCAGGACCTGGGGAAGGAGAGCAAATACTTGTCCTAAATTATTAATGGAATGAACAGCTTTGTCAGGATGTTGGCGAGGTGCTGTTTCCTTGACTGTGTAACTGGCCGTGCTCTTCGAGAGAGGGAACGAGGGCTGACATTTACGAAGTGGCTGTTTTACGTCAGAGTACAAGGCGTCTTCTGTGCATTATTTCATTTATTCCCCTTAGCACTTTCTGAGGTCGTGCAGGTTTGCGAGGTTAATTAACTTGCCCATGATCAAACTCCACATTTCTCCGGCTTCTAAATCCTTCTATGCCGTAGTCCTGCACGGTTCTTTCTAATGGCATTGGGATATGTTTTGTTTTTGTTTTAAAGATTTTATTTATGTATCAGAGAGAGCACAAGCAGGGGTAGTGGCAGGCAGAGGGAAAAGCCAGGTCTCCGCTGAGCAAGGAGCCCCATGCAGGACTCAATCCCAGGATCCTGGGATCACAACCCAAGCCGAAGGCAGCAGCTCAACCAACTGAGCCGCCCAGGCATCCCTGGGATATGTTTTTTTTAAACTGATGTCAACATACCACTTAGGGAAGAATCAAAGCAATAAAGAATTGACACCAAGTCGCCCAGAGCAAAGTCTTAAATGCAGTTATGGTTGGTAAATATTTGAATTTCATTGCACCAGAAGCAGGCTAGGAGACAGTCTGCTAGGATTAGCTCATCCAAGTTATTTCTGCAGTTTCCTGGGAATGAGAAAAAGTGAGGTCTCGTTCGGCATTTCCAACACCTACATTTCGTAACTACACTGAAGCTGTAGAGAAACACGTTTATAATGCAATTGAAGAAGACTAAAACATGGGATCTGAAGCAGAAGTCCTCAAATGTGGCAAAATCACGATTTTTGCCATGTTCACCGATTATGACTATATACGGTTGACCTTTCCTCGGATAGTGATTTCACTTTTAAAAAATTAAGTGTATCTTAAGAGCAAACTCTGCATCACCATAAGTGGCAACCTGCACTGTTTGCTGTGAATAGTGCTCTGCTCATAAATAAAGGCTTCTGAACCCAGTCCTGTTGTCCCTTCATTAAGAGTGCAATTAACTACCAGTAGGTGGAAAAACCCCCAGTAGTTCCAGACTGTGACCTTCTGAGATCCAGAGTCGGCCAGGTTGAAAGAGAAAAGGAAAGGAAATAATCTTCTCAAAACGTGATTCATTATTATTTATTTCTGTTTCTGCATACCATCTAAATTCTTCTTCTGCACCTTGGCAAATGTGAGTGAAGATACATAAGTCTTTATAGTTGAGACAGAATTCTCTTTTTAGATCATGTGGTCCAGTCTACCTCACCTGGGCTGACGGAGTATGTTATATTTGAGTTTATGCTAACCAGTTAGGAGGCCAGCTGGCTCAAAGAACATAGGGCCGTGGCAGCAACTGAATTTAAAAAAATGAAACTTGAAGCATGTGCTCTAGAATGGCCTGACAGTTATGCTCATATGGTTTTAGAAGCATCGACAATGGGCGCCTGGGTGGCTTGGTGGGTTAAAACCTCTTCCTTTTGCTCAGGTCATGATCCTGGGGTCCTGGGATCGAGCCCCACATCGGGCTCTCTCTGCTCAGCGGGGAGCCTGCTTCCCCCTCTCTGCCTGCCCCTCTGCCTACTTGGGATCTCTCTCTCTGTCAAATAAATAAATAAAATCTTTAAAAAAATAAAAAAATATTTAGAGAGAGAGCATGAAAGTGTGTGCATGTGCATGCAAGAGGGGGAGGGGCAGAGGGAGAAAGAGGGTGAGAGCATCCCAAGCAGACTCCATGTGGAGGCCAGAGTGTGTTGCGGGGCTCGATCTCATGACCCTGAGACCACAACTAGAGCTGAAACCAAGAGTCCCACACCCAACCAACTGAGCCACCCAGGCGCCCCTGCTGGTGATGATTTAAAAAAAAAATGACTTCTTGGTAATTATAGAATCTACCCCATACTTTCACTCTTGGACTGCTCAGAATGGGACAGCTGGGCTTGTCTTAATGCTTGAACTGAACAGCGATTGCTAATTACAACTACAACAAAAAAACACAAGCTGGTCTGATTATGGTCTCTAGAGGTGAGACTACCTTTCACTGTATCTCATTGTGTTTATTCTGTTTTTACCAGAGAGGATTTGCTCTGGATTTGCCCTCACTTATGGGTGGTGTCCTTGGAAGTTGTGCGTTTCCACATTATTGGTGGAGATCTTGCTTTGCGGCGGTGATCATGGTTCAGATGGGGTTATGTGGGCGAAGAGAGACACCCACCCTCCCCGTCTCCCACTGGATTTCTCCTTTACTGCAGTTAGTTCTTGACATGGTCAAGAACACAATTATGCCTGATTTAACCTTCATCTCGAAAATAGCTGGCCACTCTGGCTTCTGGGAACTCAAGGCTGAAAAAAAAAAGGGATCTCATAGACATAAATGAATATCGAATTTCAGGACGGGTGTAGATTTGAGTGATCTGGAGAGTTTCCTGAATATTTCTGTTACTTACTGACTTAGGTTTCTTACTTGCCTGGAATGCTCTAAGTCCCCACTAATAAGCTAAAACGTCGAGAGGTTTTTGGTTTTGTTTTTCAAACTTAGAAAGGTATGCAGATGATAACTTACACCTGTCTTGTATTTTCAGTGCATTTTCAGTTCCATGATCTCATTTTATCTTTATAACACTATGAGGTAATTGGGAAAGGAATTTCCTTGATTTGCCACAAGTGGTGGTGGCAAGTGAAAGGCCAGCTTTAGAGAAGGGTGTCAGAAGTTAAATGTTTTGAATCCTGGTTTCTGCCACTTATTAGCTGTGCCACATGGGCAAATTACTTAACCTCTCTGAGCCACATTTTCATGGATTATAATAATAGATGATATGGGTATAGGAAGAATAATAAGGAAACATGTGGAAAACATTGTAAGTTAGCACAGAGTTGCTACCTAGTAACTGAGGGTCAGCTGGTTAGATGAGGGGTGTGGGTCAGAGAACTAGTTAGTACACAGGACTCCAGATGTTTGATAATGTGCTGAGTACCATTCATTGCTCAGTTATTGGTGCCAGCCCTGCTGTGGACCATCCCTGGTCTCTAGAGCTTACCCTGCCCTATGTTTATGCTATTTAAATGTAAATAATTACAATTAAAGGAATTAAAATAAAATGAAAATACAAATTTACTTCATAGTCACATTAGCCACATTTCAAGAGCTCAGTAGCCACACCTGGCTGGTGGCTACCATATTGGATAGTGTGGCTATGGAACCTTTCAGTCATCCCTGAAAGTGCCATTGGACAGCGTTGGTCTAGCAGGTGGGGGAACCTTACAGCCCACAGTTTGCTTTTTTGGGGGGTTTGGTACAACAGGTCCTTTAAGAGGATGATCTTAGAATTATGCTAACTTCCTGGTATCATCTTGGCTTCTCTGATTATCTGACTGACCTTTGACAAACTACTGAACCTCTTTGAGCTTCATTTTGATCATCTGTAAAATCGGGAAAAGGGAAAAGCCCCCTTACCTACTTGTAAGTATTACATGAGATATGGAAGGTACTAAGTTACTCTGGGGGTGGTATATATGTGTTTTATGAATAACTTAGCCCTTGTCCCTGGCCTCGTAAGTGGGGGCCTGTGGCCGCCTTCAGAGTGCCACCCCTGACTCTTCAAGCACCCCAGCCCTGCAGCCCCGCCCTGTCCTTGCAGGAGTGGAGACCTTAATTATGTAATTTAAAATATAAGCAAATAAAGGGATTTTTTTCCCTGCATTACCATTTTTGGCTGGAAGGAGATTTAATCTGAAGACAGGTGCGTGCCTCTCTTGGCTGAGTCCCCTGGGCACCTGGCCCTTTCCTTCAGTGCTTTGGGAGGAGGTCTTGACTAAGGGAGAGGGTTTCCATGACCACTTCAGCCACGGGCCAGCCTGGAATTTAATTTTCACCCCCTGCTCTTGTCTAGGGCTAACGTCAGGCAAGCCGCATGCTCCTTGTCTTGTGCTAGATCGTCATTCGCAAGGTGCATCTTCAAAGAAAATACATCTCTTCAGTGACCTTTCTCCTCCCCGGAATGAGCTGCTCTCCATCGCTAGTCATGTGCAGAAGTCAAGAGATGCTGGGCGGCTTCCATGGTCCATTCATAAAGGGAAGAAAGGCCAAAACACAGCTATAAAAATGATGGTCTATTTTAAATATTTACGCCTAATAAATTAGTGCTTTTAATGCAAACGTAATATGCTGTGTGGAGTGACCACAATTATTACATAATTATGATTGTGTAAAAATTATTACCCGTGTCTTGGAGGATGTGTGGTCTGGTAATGGGACTCATGTGTAATGTTGTAATGACTGCAGGGTAATTTCAATCCAATCAGTAGATTATAGTCAACTGTATGTCAAAGCTCAGTGTTGAGACAGTGCTGGAAATCTGAAGCTGAAGCCTTCTGTGTCTTGGACGCCCGGGGACTGAAAGCTCTCAGAAGCCCTCTTGATAGGCCCTGAGAGTTCAACTTCTACCTCATAAAAACTTAAAAGAACGTTTTAATAGCAAGGACCTTGGATATTTTCATGCATGGAGTTTCTTAGAAAAGAGGAAAAATCAGGGGTATATCATGAAGAAAAACTCGTTTGCTCACGGGCATAAATATTTGCTTCTCTTTTCTTTATTTTGTGGACTTCCTACTTAACTTCCCTCATCTTGCTTTTTGCTTCAGTCGTTACTGATTTGTGAAACCGTGTTTACTTGCGCTCGCCTTTGAAGTTGGGAAAATTAAACAAAGTCCTTGCCTCCGAATAATGTTGAGTGCAGCATGCTTCTCCAAGGTCTCGTGTGAAATGCCTTTAAAACCACTGGTGAGCGTTGGACTTCTGGATTTTTTTGTCTTTTAAAATTTGCTCACATCGTTTAGATTAGAAGAATGTGAACAGACAGCAAGATTTAGACAGTGTGATTCCAAATGCATGTTCTTCTATAAATACCCCCCCTTTTTTTTTTAAGATAAATATTGTGTCTGTTAAGTCACGTTGAAGGGTTTGGTGGCCATTGCTTTATCCCTCCTTATTCTCCTCTTCCCCCCAGCTATCCTCTTCTTCATTCACGCCTGCACGCACAACCTCATTCAGCACTCCTAGAACAGATGAAACATTAATTGGGTGTATTTCCTACATAGTAACTTTGCCAGAGGGGCTGAGGCCTAAGGTATTTAAACGATGAGTCTGGTTCTCCTGCAGTAGTCCTTTTAACCCCACTTCTAGTACTGATGGCCGTCCCATCGTGTCCTCATTTGTTGAGCACATGTGACTTTCAAAAGGCTTTGTTCCTGTCGAGTTCCATGATGAATTAGATGGCTATGCTCTCATCCTGAGCATGTAACTAGAAGCATGCTGACTCTCGGATAGAATTTTGAGTGTTTCAGAAACATATGTTGGGTTGTTCTTAATATCATCTAATAGGAGGTGGCAGGTCAAGGAAGGTTTCCTGCAGGAGATGGCATTTAAGCTGAGATCTTGTTCATGAATGGCCGCAATGACCACAGAGGCCAATTTGTCAGCCTGACCATTTTGGTCATATGCAGGGATAGTCTCAATGGCTGGTTGGAGCTTAGTGGTGTACGGGCTCCTTTTTGTTGGAAACGTACATGATAACCAATCGCAAAAAGTTGGAAATGCATATCTGTCCCAAGTCTCCCTGAAAATTTCTGTAGTTATCACATTACAAAGGGCTCAAAGGAATTAAAGATTTTTGGACTATAAGACTAATATCCTTTGCTTTCTTTACCCCTGGCACATTGGGAGACTAAAATAGACTTCATTTCCAGTATTTGATTGTTTACTACCTATTTGAAGGAAATATCATTTTGTCTCAGAACAATGGGGGCTGTGGTCACAAGAGGGTTGTGAGTTAACACAGTGAGTTGGGAATCGACCCAGTTTGGCTCAGAGTTTTTGCATCTCTGAATGTAGGTGAAAAGGAAAGCTGTACTGCGGAAAATTCGGGAGAACTGGAAATGGAAAATTGAAACAGTGAAACAATTAAAATAGAGCCCATTTTGAACATACTCTATCAGTTGATCTAGAACCGTTAGTCAAGAAGATATTAAATGCAAAGACGTCTACCCTAGTTCATAGATTCCTTATCCTTCACTGGCTGTTAATTTCCTTTTTTTTTTTTTTAAGATTCATTCACTTATTTGAGGTGGGGGAGGGACAAAGGGAGAAGGAGAAGGGGAGAAGCAGACTCCCTGTTGAGCGTGGAGCCTGATACAGGGCTCCATCCCACAGCCCTGAGATTAGGACATGAGCCGAAATTAACAGATGGGGGCTCAACACACTGATCCATCCAAGTGCCCCCATTGGCTTTTAGATAATCAATTCAAGGAGAAGGGTTTAGGATATGTGGAGCAAGTTAGATACATACATATCATTGGTCATTGCCTTCCCAAGCCCATGGCAGTGACCCTGAACAATCACAGCACATTTTCCCACCAAAGGCATTGGTTTGCAAAATTATTTGTAATGTGTTGGAATTGGCACATGAAATCAAACCTTTATACTATTCATCACACAGACGTTGTTTTTTTCTTTGATGTGGTCCAGATTTTACCCCTATTCAGTTAACTTACAAACAAATGATTGCCCTTAGTAGGAGAGTTAATATTTGCAGAGATCCTTAGGTTCAGGTGAAGAAATAGATTCTATAAATACATTTACAACCTATACTAATTTTATCCATAGATGAGTTGGGGGTGTGCACCTGAAATTTGTCTCTTGCATCTGAATCGGGGCCAATCTCTAAGTTCTATTAGCAGAAGTATGTAATTAAGGTAAAGGGATTTGAACCGGCCAGCCAGTCCTAAAATTAGCACTTGCTTTGATGTTCTCCAGGTGCAAGTGCACCCATCCCGGGTCCTTTCACCTTTAATGCACTTGATTTCTTTTCTCCAAGCATGTGTCTGCCTTACCAGGATTGCAGCAAGTTTGGTTCTGGCTCAGATTGGGAAACTGAGATTGTTTTCTCCTGTGGTCCATTAATCACATTTGAGACGTCATTTGGAAGCTTACAAGTTTAATTAAGTATTCTTCTAAGGATAAGTGTGCTGTTACTTATGTTAAGCTATGGTAGTCCAACAAGCTGTTTCTTTTTTCAAGCTGGTTTTGGGCTGACACTTTGAGAATTATGTTGTATCCGTGAGCAGCCCTTACTTTTAAGTGAAGGTAGACAGTACAATCAAGGAAGGGTTTTTAAGTGTCCCCGTCCAGGAATCCTAGCGAGGCTACAAACTCCACTGTGGCGACTTTGGGGGGTGGGGTCCTTGGACTCTCTGCTCTTGTTGGTGTGCACCTTGGGCTGGTTTTGCAAGCTGTCTTGTGCTTTCGCACCCCAAGTAAAATGGAGACAATAGCTGTACCTCTCTCATAAAGTTGTTATGAGGAATAAATCGAACGACACAGCAGAGGTGAGTACATCAATTGGCACATGACGCTTAAGATGTAAGCAATTACTCCACAGAGATGAGATGGCGGGGCAGGGATAAGGGTGAGGCCGTTGAGGTGCTTGCCTTGGGCACGAAATTTAAGGCACTAACAACTTCAATAATCAAGGTAAAAAACAATTTAATGCAATATTTTAGAAAGTGAAAAAATCAGGAAAAGAATTTCATGACGGAGAAAAAATTAAACATTTTTAATTTTTATTTTTTTTTAAAGATTTTATTTATTTATTTGACACAGAGAGAGAGATCACAGGTAGGTAGAGAGGCAGGCAGAGAGAGGGGGGGAAGCAGGCTTCCTGCTGAGCAGAGAGCCCGATGCGGGGCTCGATCCCAGGACCCTGAGATCATGACCTGAGCCGAAGGCAGAGGCTTTAACCCACTGAGCCCCCCAGGCGCCCCTAATTTTTATTTTTTAAAGATTTTCTTTATTTGAGACAGAGAGAGAGAGAGAGCACACAAGTGACCCTGGGATCAGTCCCTGAGCTGAAGGCAGACACTTAACCTACTGAGCCACCCAGGTCAAACTTTATTATTTAATTCAATTTTTATTTTTTCAAAATATCAAGTATGTAATGAAGTCCGCAGCCAAGCCTGCACCTGTGTGGCCCCACCTCAGTGCTGTCACTCTCCTCCCAGTCCTGGCCGTCAGTCCGGTCACCCAGGGCCATGGGCTTGGCAGCTTTTTCAGGAATGGCCATCAGTTTGTGCTGACCAGTTCCTCTTGAGTCACCGACACATACTTTCAGGCTGACTCTCTGGGGCCAAGGGTGCAGCCGAATTCTGGAATACTGCTGAGCTCACAGTTTGTAAGGAGACTGATTGTATACCCTTGGTCTCGCGGCCTGGTGCTCGGCCTGTCGGAGCTACGCAGTGCCAGATGTCGGAGTAGATGGTGTGTCCTAGTAACCCAGCAGCTCTTCGCTTATGAAGAACTCCTTTGGACCCTGTATCAGATTTATCAGGGAAGATTTATCACCTTCCTTAGACAGGTGAGGTACAGTTCCCAGTTCCTCATGCAGACTTGTGCTCTGGAACCAAAGTGAGGACTAGGAGAAGAGCAAGAACATTCCAGAAGCGACATCAGGTTTTGCTCAGATTTCTCCGGGTAGTTTGAGGCTGTGGCGATATAGAGGTGTGCCTTTACAATTCCCTGAGGTGAGGAGAGCTGTGCGTTGTAGAGGCACAGATCCACAGAAGTGAATCACGTTTCCTTTGGGTTGCTGGGCTACCTTGCTGTGAGGAAAAATAGCTCTCCCCCGAAGAGTAAGGATAGCTGAATCCACATGTCCCGGTAAGCTCTCAGCCAGCTGCTCCTGAAGGAAACTGCAGCTAACCGCTAGAAAGGTTTTTGTTGGATGGTGTTTTGATTAAGCAACAGGCTACTTCCCAGACCCAGGAATGTGATCTCTTGAAGATAGAAATACTATGGCGCTAATGGAAGCTGGAGTAGCAGCAAGGGCTTGGAGGCTGAGGTTCGCCTCGTTGGATAAGTTGCTGTAAACAGATTGGATTGGGCTTAATGTTCAATTCTTTTTTTTTTTTTAAGATTATATTTATTTTTTTGACAGAGACACAGTGAGAGAGGGAGCACAAGCAGGAGGAGCGGGAGAGGGAGAAGCAGGCTTCCCACAGAGCAGAGAGCCCCATGTGGGGCTCGATCCCAGGACCCTGGGATCATGACCTGAGCCGAAGGCAGATGCTTAACGGCTGAGCCACCCAGGTGCCCCTTAATGTTCAGTTCTTATTTATTGTTGCAGAGCTCTTGAGATCTCTGTGTATCGCCGTGGCAAAAAACTGGCTGTTCTCTCCAACTTGACTCTTTTTTCTGGAATTAAAAAAAAAGAAAAAAAGAAAAAGGATTGAGTAAGTCAAATGGATATTTGGGCTCTGAAAAAAGAGATGCTTCCTGGGACCTTAAAATCACTGCCCTATGAATGAAAGAGTGTAGAGCAGAGTTTCCTGTGTTTTATGATTTCACATTATACTTCAAGTGAAGAAACTGCATACACTGCTGGGGTGGAGGGTAGGATCCTTGAGTTAGAAGGATTTGGGGGTAATAGGAGAGTAACTACTCCCTGGTTAGGGAGTGAGTTGTCTTCCCTCCTCTAGCTCTCTCTTTTAAGCATTCTAGGCTCTGGGAGATTCAGCACTGAGTAGGACAGAGAAGGTTCCCCCCTCTTATGGGCAGGCAGCAGGATACAGTGAAGAGCATGGATTCTAGAGCCACATACTTCTGGATTTGAATCCCAGTTTTTGCCACTGAGTAGCTGTGTGTCTTGGGTGAATTAATTAACCTTTCTGTGCTTTAGTATTCACCAAATTGGGTTGTTGTGAGAACCAAGGTACTTAGAAATATGCGTGGCACCTATTAAGTCCCTTGTTTTTATGAACTACTATTATTATAGACCTTATATGCTTATGTGCACACATATGCAGGTGTTAGGTGTGTTAATGAATGCAGACAAAAATTCCAAAGTGCCACAGGGGATCATGGGATGCAATGCTAGATAGACTGGTCAGGAAGACCTCCTGGAGAACTTGATCTTTGAGATGGGACCTGGATCCCAGGGAGTGTGCCTTATGATGATCTGGGGAGCAGAGGGATCCCACAAAGACGCTGAGGTGGGAAAGACCTCTAGTGAGTTTGAGGAAGAGCTAGGAGACCGTGGTGGCTCCAGTGGCATATGATGGCCGATGGCTCGAAGTCCAGGCAGCGGCCAGATCAGGTAGGGTTTTATAGACTTTGCAGGTGAACTGGGATTTTATTGTTAAGGATAGTGGTTCCTCAAGTGAGCAGCGATACAGTTTGGTTTTGAAAAAGCTACTCTGGAAACTCTCTCCCTGTGTGTGCTCTCAGGATGAAGTCACGTGGTGTGCCTGCAGGTTGAGGGTACGCAGGTTGAGGGTGACTTTGACCCTGGAAGTAATGTTGACAGCCTTCCAAGTATGCCATTTGTGGGGGTGAGGTTTGGGGGGGCATAGGGTTATGAAGAACCTCTGATCTTTCCCATGCTGAGATGCACACATTAAATGGAAGGAAACCGTCTAATGCCACCTTCACCAGTAAATAGGCGTTGAGCATCACTGTGGGGCCCAAGGTTAAATGCTTTAATTGACATTTTGGTTTCCTGGAATTAGAATTTGAAAGATTGCCTCCTGGAGTGGTTTCCATTTCTTGTTAACTTGAAATAGTCAACCGATTTCTGCTTCAAAATGCCTGTGAGGTATACCACTGAGAGTGAAGGTGGTGTTTGAGGAGGCCTCCTGCCTTTGTTTCTTCCGAACAAAGCAAGTGTAAACGTGCATGATTTGAATTAGAGCAGGAATAAAACTTCTGCTAATTGAGGATCTCGCTGCACAACTTGGAATGCGTCTTCATGGTTTACCTGTCCTCTAAGCTAAGTATTTTTTGATTGATTTTCACATGTAATTGAGTTTGGTTCAAAAGAGTAACAAAGTCAAATGCGAGAGTAATTAACTCTAGAACACAGTGAAAATTTTTTACTAGCAATAAATCGCTCATGAGAAAGGTCTTTTACATAAATTTTGCATGACCCCCCCCCCCCCCCGATTGTTTGAAAGGTAGTCAGGTATGATAAATTCCATCATTTGAAGGTTTGGGTGATGGTTTACTTTAATTGCAAATATCTTGTGACTCTTATAATATCCTCTGGTGTCACATAGGGGCTGAAGGGAGGCACAGCATGGGGTGATAACCCATACAGAGATAATGTTGAGTTTCCCAAGTGCTACTGGCTTCATAGCACTCACAGCAGACCGATGATGAAGCACTTGCAAAGGGCAAGTGTGAAGGCACCAGGATAGAAAGCAGCCATAAATAAAGACCGCTCTTTGGGATAGAGACCCTCTCCATCGTTCAGCAGCTCCTGAGTTCAACCTGATCCTTGTTTCTCCTTAATTCCAGCCTAGAAACATAATTTGAAGTTCTTTGTATTAATACATGCTGGCCACTGCCGCCATCCTCTGGAAGCATTTAAAACAATGAAGAATGTGCCAAGTAAGGATATCCAAGGGTTTGGTTCAGTCACGGAAGAGCTCAGAGGCAGGAGAGTCAACATCTGTCAGTTACGACTTAATTTTAGTCCAAGTTTGAGTGACATTTGAAAACAGATGCAGAAACAGAGAGAAATCAATGCAAAGCTTTTGGTGCCATAAAAACCATCTTCCAATTCAGGCTCGGGTAATAAGGCATTCTAGAGAAGTGTTTGGTTCTATTTTATGCTATACATAAAATGCGATGTGTTTATATGAGGGTTGGAGATGAGAGGCCATTTTGTGGTCTGAACTGCTTTTTCATTTAAGACCAGCCTTTGCTCCAGAAAAAGAGAGATGTGATTTTGGAAATTTGCCTTTGGGCACTGATGTGTTTGCTGAGTCAAGCTCTGAATTTTTAGATGAAAATCACCATAGCTATGAGTTGAAAGTGAGGCAGCAGGAATATTTCAATCATTTTTGGATCAAGAAGAAAATCAGCACTGATATTTCTCCTGGGTAGTTACCTTTTCTTGTTTATAGATATGTCCCTTTCTACCTTAGCAACATAACACGAATGGTTTAGGTAAGTTTTTGCAACTATGAGAAAATACCTGCCTGTGATGTGATGTTAATCTGTCGGTGTCTGAGCTTGAGGGCAGGATTTGCAAGATTTGATGATTTCAGAGTTTATAGTCTCCATGATATAGTGATTCCTGGTATCTCTACTCTGGTCCTGTTTTCGTCCACACTGCCAGGGTTGGTCTGTGATGGTAGGTCACTTCTAAGATTACATTAGAAAAGTTTGCTTTCCATCCTGGGCATTCTTTCTCTTTCTCTCTCTCTTGGAGCCCTCATTCTGGGGAAATCCACAGTGAGCAGACCTATGGAGAGGCCCATTTGGTAAGGAACTGACACCCGTGCCAATAGCCACGTGAGTGAGCTTGGACGAGTATTCTTCAGACCTAGTCATGTTGTAGATGACGACAGTCATCTAACGAACCTGCTAACTATGAGATAATAAATATTTGTTGTTTGAAGTCAGTAACTTTGGGGCAATTTGTTACACAGCAATAGGTGACTAATACAAACATAACATCAAATTGGTTAACTTATGCACCCTTCATCTACCCATCTGTCCACCCACCCATTCACCCCCCCATTCACCTATCCACCATTACAAACATGCACCCACTTCATCCATCCATCCATCCATCCATCCCACTCTTTGTGCTTTCAACAAATGTTTGAGGACCTGTGCTGTCCTTGGCACTTTGCTGGTGATGAGGATGCTAAGATGAATGCCACAATTGATGTTTTCAAGGAACAAACTACCTAGGTTTCTCCAGCAAAACTGTAGTTGAATGCTACCTTGCCACTTTTCCTAGGATGAAATTGAGGGTTTTTTTTTTTTTTACTGATTTTTTAAATTTGAGTTTTGAAAGTAAACATTTTAAAAAAGTTTTTAAAAAAATTTTTTTATTTTTCTGTATCTTTCCTTTTGAAGTGTTTTTTATGCTATTCAGAACAGGGAACAATAAACATCAATTTAAATCGTGTTTGTTTTACACCAGAAAAATGGATTTCAGGTGAAATTGATGCAAAATGTATTTTGTGGTACCAGTATTTATAAGTTGTATAATGCTTTAAGCAGATTTTTCACATTCATTATATATAATTTTTCCCTGATTATAATAATTGTTCCATAAATAAAAAAAAGTTCTAAGCAATTTGAGAAAGAAAATCTGATTTGAGCCGAATCAATACATAATAGTAAATACTGATATTGATAGAGCACCTTCTCTATGCAGCTTCTGTAGGAAACAATTCATGGACATTTCTTCTACTAATCCTCCCAAGGGATTGTAATTATTATTCCTATTTCGTGGGTAATGAAACTAAGGTTTAGAACAGTTAATTAGAACAAAATCCAAAAGTCGGTAAGAGTTGAAGGTGAGTTTCAAACCCAGGTCTTAAGATCTTACTGTGATGTATGTAAATGTGTATATGTTTGTGTATTGATGGACAATACCATACTAAATGTTTCAGGAGTTTGTAGTTTCCCCAGGATACAGTCAGTTGTAATGTTTGCTACATGTCAAGAGTGCCTTTTAAGCATGGTTTGGCCAAATTTGTATCAAAGTATCATGCGGACTGCCAGAATCCGAACTGTCAGTCTATTAGTCTGTCTGCTTATCTATCTATCTATCTATCTATCTATCTATCTATCTATCTATCTATCTTACTTACTTACTTATAGTCAGAACTTTAAATGGGGTATCTTATCACATTCTTTGTAACCCAAAGGAACTCTCTGGTTCTTTCTTTATAAAGGTGCTAAAGTTTGGGGGAAAAAAGAGAAAGAGAGAGGTTACTAGATGAGAAAATACGAGATTAGAGGTTTCCTGAAGATTTATTTCTTCTCATTAAATTTCCATCGCTGCTACGACAAGAAGCAGAGATGAGTGGACTAATGTCTTCTGGGAAAAGGACAAGTCCCCTTACCTTTTTTCTTTAGAAAGCCTTATTCACATACTTAATATAAAAATGTTGACTGTTAATAGTTGAGTAGAGGGTCACTTTTCTTGATTTCCCCCCCTTCCTCTTCATCGTCACCATCATCATTGGCAGCCTCTGTCACCTAATCTGAACCTTTCAGAGGTTTCATAATTATTTTAACAAGAAAACATGAGTTTTCAGGTTGGACAGAAACTTTAAATAAAAATTTAGAGAACAAAATGGTTCTAGCCAAGTGATGGTCCGATGGTGCTGACGGCCCAGGAAGTTACGGAATAGAGACTGAGTTAAAAGGAATACTTACTTACTTAATTCATTTACAAGTTAAATAAAAGCAGCAACAAATGTGCACATCAAATGCATACAACATACGCATAAGGGTAATGGAATGTTACTGTACCCGAAAATGTTTATAATTGCCAGCAAAATTTCATCTTTTGGTGAATTTCTTTCTTAAGTGTTTATCGTCCCTGATCCTTTTTGCCATAGCTAATCATTTGAACGTAAAACAGTGGCATTATGGCATAAATCTTTCTTTCAGTGATCTCTCTTCCATGTCTTTGCTGTCCATGTGTGTGCCCCTCCTGTCTGCTGCCTTATGTCCCTGTCAGTTTTCCAAATAAGGGCTGGGAACTGCTATGCTGTGTGAGGTGGCAGAATTAGGGACTGCTTAGGCTGCACAGATAGAGCACATGAGCCTCAGAAAGCCTCAAATAACTTCCCTCTCTTCCCCTAGAATCAGCCTTTTCCCAGCTGCTATCCCACTCATCCCCTGGATAGAGTCTTTTCCCATTTGGCCTTGGATTTCTTTCTGCTCCTTGCTGGGCATAGCATGATGGAGTGTGCCTAGAGGAAACTATAGGGCATAGCAGGGTAAGAAGTTTGCTCTTTAGGAAAAAGAAATCCAAACCATTCCCCCCTTTGATCATTTGGTATGGGAGTACGGGGAAGCTGGAGTAGGGCACAGAGCCGGTTAAAGCCCAAGGAAGGACATCGGGTAAGAAGCTGGGTTGGCTTCCTTCCAGCAGGATGCAGGAGGGCCTTTGTATCTTACAGAAGAGATGGTAGGCCTGCGTCTCCTTCTTGAATCTTTGTGGACGATGACAGAGCTTCTGTGCGTTGTCCGATTATTCTTGGTTTGGTTCCTTTGAATTGCATAAAAACATGTGCTTGCTTGGATGCAAATTTTATTTCCTCCCTGGGTGAAGGGTCTCAGATAGTAGAGTGTGTTGGCTGTGAGCTCGGAATGACTGCCAGGGACTGCTGGAAGTAGAAATTTTAGAAGGAGAATGCTGAGTGAGGCCTCAAGTGTTTCAGGGAACATTTCAAGTTGGATCCTTTTGAAATGAGATGGTCTTCTGGGATGATGATGAGTTATGAGAAGTGCCAAGATTTGTTTTCCTCAGATTCTACATCATTTAAAACCATAAACCACAAGCCCTAAAGGAATGAAGCACGATTCCACCTTGGACTCACCTTCTTCATGGCTCTGATGCCTGGTGGGCTTTCTCAGTAATGATTCATAACAGTTCCTAGTTCAGGGCATAAAATTTAACAGAACTGGCGTGTCTATCATTCTAGAATGCAGCTGATCCTGAAGCACCTTTGTGGCAAATACTCATCTGTGCTTTGATGATTGATTCTCTTGTGGCAAAGCCCTGATTATTGAAACTCATCGTGTCACATAGCTTTTGCTGTCAGCATGGTGTTGTAACCAAGTGCCCCCCAGACTCACAGCCTACAACAAGAATGTCCTTCTCTCAGTCACCATGTGTAGGGTGGCTTTATGTCAGACTGTGGGTTGGTTGGTCTTGTCTCTGGAGTATGGGATTGGAGTTGGGCTTGGGGTTGGCCTTGTTCTGTTTATTTCCTCTTTTTTCTCTGACTAGGCAGCTGCTCTGACATGTTCTTCTCATGGTGAATCACCAGAGGTAAGAGCCCAGGCCACACTGCAGAAGCACACTTGAAGTGTCTGCTTGGGTCATGTCACGCCTGGGAATATTCTGTGGGCCAAAGCAGACTGCATGGCCAAACCCTACATTAATGGTACAGGCAAGCATGCTCTCTCCTGCATGGAAGACACTGCAAAGTTACAAGGCGAAGAGTGTGGATGTATAATTTAAATACAGGGACAATATGCATCATCAGCAATGGTTCAGTCTACAATTCTGGATTAATACGCTTTTCTGGTTCTTCCTTCCCTCTCCCCTCCCTCCTTGCCTTGCTCCCTCTCTCCTTCTCTTGTCTTCTCTTCTCTTGTCTTCTCTTCTCTTGTCTTCTCTTCTCTTCTCTTGTCTTCTCTTCTCCTCTCCTCTCCTCTCCTCTCTTCTCTTCCATGATAAAATATATATAATGTAAAAAAAAAAAAAGCCATTTCTACCATTTCTAAATGTATAGCTCTTTCTGTGGCATTAACATCATGCACACTGTGATCCAACCATCACCATTATCCATCCCCAGAACTTTTTCCGCTTTCTAAACTGAAACTCTGTACTCACTAACGCTTACTCCTGTTCCCCCTCCCCCAGCCCTTGGTAACTGCCATTCTACTCTGTGTATGAATTTGACTGCCCTAGGTACCTCTTTAAGTGGAATTGTACAACAGTTATCCTCTTGTAGCTGGCTCATTTCACTTAGTGTAATGTCTTCAAGATTGATCTGTGTTGTGGCACGTGTCAAAATTTCTTAGCTTTTCAGGATTGAATAATATATTCCATTATATATATATACTGTATTTCATTTATCTCTTCATCCATTGATGAATACTTGGGTTTCTTTGTACTTTGCTGATTCTTTGTTGCTGAGTTTTCATTTTCCTTATGGCTGGAGCGATCTGACTTTGTCAAATAATCTTTTCCACCCCAGATCCTGGGTCTAGCATCGCCCATTCATTTATTCACTAATTCAACAACTACTTATTAAGCACCTACTATGTGTCGGGAGCTGTTGTAAAGGACCCTGAAATCTCTCGGTACTTAGAGCCATTCTGTCCTATTTGGTAGCCAATAGTTACATGTGGCTAATTAAATTGAACTTTAATTAAAGTGAAATAAAAATAAAAAATTCAGTTCCTCAGTTGCAGTAGCTGCATTCAGGGAATTAATAGCGATATGTGGCTCGTGGTTATTGTATTGGACAGCGCTGACTTAGAGAGTATAGGGACAGCTGTGTAGCAGTGATTTTCTCTTTCTGGAAACCCCTTTTAAACCACAAGACTAGGAACGGGTCATCCTGTGAGTGCAAGCTTGCCGTAGTTTACTTGCTCATGTTTGCACAACAAGCCAGCCAATCAGTGCTGTTTCTCAGCACATAGTGAGGGTAAATCAAACAAGGGATTGAGTTTTCCTAGTTCAGTGGT
Organism: Nasua narica; assembly: GCA_028533885.1. Classification (NCBI taxonomy): domain Eukaryota; kingdom Metazoa; phylum Chordata; class Mammalia; order Carnivora; family Procyonidae; genus Nasua; species Nasua narica. Next base: position 28,890,201 of record CM052799.1, on the reverse strand, counting down.
GCTTGTACCTCCAGGAGGCATTTGCCAATGTCTAGAGGTAGCTTCAATGGTCACAGCCTGGGGGAGAGGGAGGTGTTATGGGCATCTCATCCAGTGGGTAGAGGCTGGGGATGCTATTAATAGTCTACAACCCAAAGGACCATCCCTCTCCCCACCCCAAAAAACTGTACAGTCCCAAATGCTGGATTGGAAACTTAAGATGTGTTCCTGCTCCCATCTGATGGTTACAGCTAAGGGCTGGGAAGTGAGAGCTCTGGGCTCCAGCATTCATAAGAAGCTAGTGTGTAGTCAGAGAGGAGGAAGTGCAGCGATGGGGGGATTCCCGACACGTTTCTAGTCTCCCTTTCCCTGGTCTAGCCTCTTCCCTTTCCTTGGGTTTGGTGAAGGACTTCGGTTTTATAAACTTTACTCTTCCACTTAAATTATTTTGAAATGGGATTAGCCTTTTGCTAAATGTTCCTAATACAGCAAATTATTTAGCGATTCCTTCTTTTAGTTCTTCTAGTTATATCCCATGTCAGCTGGGTATTATGTTCAAAGCAGTCCTATGAAATGTCTAAATCATGTGCGTCGTGTCCTGACAGCAAGTTCAAAGATGTGTTAGGACTCAACCCCAGATAAACTGGAACATTCCCCGTGAATCAATATTGTTTCAAACAGGCAGTGGAGCCTCATATATTCCTGGTGGCCTCTTGGCTGGTGATGATCTTAGTTCTACATGTTGTTAGCAGAAACCAAAGGGCTTCAGTCGAATGCCTTTTCAAAATCTTCTCTCAGCAGGCAGAGGCAGCATCTGAGAGTTTTCTGCGTTGTATCACGTGTAGTAACTGAAAGGCGTCTGTCTAGGTTCTTTCTAGGGGCCTGTGATTTTAAAGGAGAGTGAGTTTTAATCACTTGGCAACTGCATGAATTACATGATTTCCAAAAATCAAGATAGCTTGAGACTTTGATTTTATTACTCAAGAAATCCTTGACGAATGTCCATGGGAGTGACACATCTTTGTCCTGGAGATCTTAATCAACAGGTGTTAATGCATATCAATATGAACCTTATAAAGTCCTACATAAATGTAACACTATTCAGTATATGCTACTAATTGTCACATCCCCCAAGGAAATAATTTAGTACAAATTCACCAACAATACAATAAATATACTATGAAACCAAACCAAAAACTGTCGTTTCAGTGGTCCGATTTAGAATATCCATGGTGGCTATGAAAATAAAATGTCCATAAAGAAATAAAATGTTTTTCTTAAAAAAAAAGAATATTCATACATATTTGCTTTCCTTTAAAGTGAAAAAGGAATAGAGATCATTCCCATATGCAGATAGAATAAAAAATTCAAACAGTAGAAAGGATATAGAGTGAAAAGTCTCTGATCTCCTGTCTCCTGCGTTTCTCCCAAATGCAGCCACATTTAATAGTTGTTTTTTTTTTAATTAAGATTTTATTTATTTATTTAAGAGAGAGAGAGAAATAACGAGAGCAAATGGTGGGGAGAAGTATAGAGGGAAGGAGAGAATCTCTAAGCAGACTCCGTGCCGAGTGTGGAACCCAGTGTGGGGCTCGATCTCACAACCCTGAGATCATGACCTGAGTGGAAATCAAGAGTCAGATGCTGAACTGACTGAGCCATCCAGGCGCCCCAGTGGTTTCTTGTTCTAAAAATTGTTTTTACTATAGAAGCATATTCCTTTTCCTCTTCTATTGTCCTCCCTCCTTTTAAAAAAATATGTACAAGAAAATGTATATAGAAAACAGAATGTGTGTGCATGTATATATATATTATATATTTATAATGTATGGTATATATGTGTACATATAGACATGTACGTAACTGGGTGTACTTTTTGATGATATGTATATATCAGTTTCTGCTCCTTGTTATTTACAACTAATATTTGCAACTCTCTTTTGGAGTTCTTTTTATGTTAGTGCTGAGATTGGCTTCATGCTTTTCAGCTACTTGGAGTTTGCCTCCTTGTCAGTGTTCCATACATAATTCATTTAACTGGTCTCCTGCTGATGAATATTAAGGTTCTTTCCAGCCTTTTGTTTTTACAAATCATGCTGCTGTGAGTAAGATATCCTTCCTTGTACCTTGATCTTTATGTACATATAATTGTATTTATAAAATAAAGTCCCAATAGTTTTCTGGTTTAAAAGGCAGACACATTTTATGTTTTTATTATATATTGTCAAATCGCCCTTCCAAAAAAGATGGACCATTTTCTACTTTTACCAGCTGCATATGGACATGCCTAAAATTTCATCCCCTTCTTTCCTCACCATCCTTTCCTTCCCATTTCTCTCTCCAACTTCCCTTCCTACCCTCAGACCCAGTCTAGCATTCGGGATGCCTTCACCGAAGGAGCTTATGTAGATCACAAGTTGCAGGAGCCTTCCTGAAAGACACAAGCCTGCCTCCTTTGTGAGCACTGAGAAGAATTTCCTCCCTGGTAGGGGTTTGCAGTGTGGGACACGGGTTCCCCCTTCCCCCTTCTAGGTGATGGCTCAGCTGCGTCTGGGTGAATTTCCCTTCCTCTTTCATTCCCTGGGAGGCTTTTAAGAGCTGATCCTTCTCTCTAGAGCTCCAGAAGTCGATATCTGTTCACTTGTCTTGGGTGCTTGCCAGTACGTAAAGATAGGCACGGCTGGACCCCTGCATTCTTGCCATTTCAGAAGAAGTGGTATCTGTTTGCATGTACAGTGTCAAGCAACGGTTTCCAGATGACTGCTTGAGTCTGGCATTTCCATTAACGCTTTCAGTCGGGAGACGGTTTCTTTAGCTTAACTGGCAGGGGACCCAGGTTTTCATCCCACTTGCTCTCCTGTATCTTTCCCAGCCTTTGACCCCCAACTGGGGTCACCTGTAACTTGATTCTGTGTGCTGTGGAGTTTAACTGGGACACTTAAAAAAAAAAAAAAAAGAAATCCTTTCAACCATGGCATTGTTGGCAAATCCTCTCTAGTGCTCTTCTATTTTTGAGCAGGAAATGACATTCCGGGCTCTTCCTTGCTCTCCTCCCAGCATCTATTATACAAATTTTAAACAGACAGCACAGTTGCAAGAATTCTATCATGGACACCTGGATGCCTGCTAATAGATTCTGCCATCGACGCTTTACTGTACTTGATTTATTGCATGGCTGTCCCCGTGTACCTAATTTGGGGCTCGTTTTGTGATACGTCTGTGGCATTTCAGAGGTATCTCAGCACGGCTTGTTAGGAGTGTGAGTTGTAGAGCCAGGCTGCCTGGGTTGCAAGCCTGGCATTGCTTTTCACTGACCCTGTGACCTTGGGCAAGCTATTAAACTGCTCTGTGCCTCAGTGTACCCATCCGTAAGAAGGAAATAATAGTAGCACTGCCTTCATGAGCTTTTGTGAGATGAAATGAATTAGTACATGGACAGCATTTAGAACAGAGGCCACAACATACTAAGCATTTGGTACATGCCATAAAGCGCTCAATTTCATGGACTTTTAATCCATTTCAATTTCATGGATTTTTAAAAATACTTTTATTTTTTATTTTTTTACTTTTTTTAAAAGATTTTATTTGAGGGGTGCCTGGGTGGCTCAGTGGGTTAAAGCCTCTGCCTTCGGCTCAGGTTATGATCTCAGGGTCCTGGGACTGAGCCCCACATCGGGCTCTCTGCTCAGCAGGGAGCCTGCTTCCCGCTTTCACTCTGCCTGACTCTCTGCCTACTTGTGCTCTCTCTCCTCTCTGCCAAATAAATAAATAAAATCTTTGAAAAAAAAGATTTTATTTGAGAGAGAAAAGGAGGGGCATGATTGGGGGCAGAGGGAGAGGGAGAAGCAGGCTCCCCGTGGAGCAGGAAGTCCTATGTGAGGCTCAATCTCAGGATCCCAAACCACAACCAGATCCGAAGGCAGATGCCCAATGGACTGAGCCAGCCAGGCACCCCAAAATATTTTTATTGTTAAAAGTAATAGATGTCATGGATTTTAGAGAGAAGCAACTATGTGTTAGACGGTTTATATGTACTGCCTCACTTGATTCTCAGAACAACTTGAGATTATTCCCACTTGTAGATGAGTAAACTGAGGCTTCGCATGTGGCAGCAATGGGATTTAATTAAATCCCAATTTAAATCTATTGTACTTTGATGGTCATAAACTCCTGGCTTTGCCCTTTCTTCTCTCTCTTTTTTTTTTGTTTTTTGTTTTTTTAAAGATTTTATTTATTTATTTTAACAGAGAGAGAACGCAAGCAGGCAGAGAGGCAGGCAGAGGTAGAGAGAGGAGCAGGCTCCCCGCCGAGCAAGGAGCCCAATGTGGGACTCGATCCCAGGACGCTGAGATCATGACCTGAGCCGAAGGCAGCTGCTCAACCAACTGAGCCACCCAGGCGTCCCTTCTCTCTCTCTTTTTAAAGATACATGTATTTATTTTAGAGAGAGAGAGAAAGAGAGAGAGAGTGCGAGTGAGGGGGTTGGGAGGGACAGAGAGAGAGGGAGAGAGAATCCTCAAGGTGAGCATGGAGCCCAAGGCGGTACTCAATGCCAGGACCCCGAGATTATGACCTGAGCTGAAATCAAGAGTCCGATGGTCAACCAACTGAACCACGCAGGTGCCCCTGCCCTTTCTCTTAATCACAAGATGGAGAAATTCCAGGATTGTATAAGGTGGCAGAGATTTCTGTTGTCAGGAAAAAACCTTCATCTGAACTCTGGGAACAAGTGTTGGCACCTAAGCTTTTATTATTTTGGGGTGACCTTGAGCTGTTGAAGGTCAGTCTTACAGAAGAAAGAATACCCTACTATTTTTTCATATCTTGTTAAAATACTCTCCTTGTCATTGGCGTTTCCAGTTCTCGCTGTCTGGAGTTCTGGGTGACCTCGCTGTATAGGAATTACCTTGGGGTTTTCTGGCAGTGCTGTCATTTGTCAGCTCAAACATCTGGGATGCTAGAAGTTTCCCTTGGAAAACTTCAAACTATTCAAGATCATTTGTTAGGAGAAGGGCAGAGAATGGAAATCAATATGATTCCTGACTCTTGCGCAGACCTGGGTGTTTTGAGGACAAGCCTTGCTCCAGTTGGTCCCGTGGGGTTGAAGGTTGTGATCCTGATAGCATTTTTATGTTTGAGAAACAGCCCTCAGGAAGCTATGTTCTGCGTGTACCTCAGGCAGCAAAAGAGAGGTGGAAATAAATCCCTCAGCTTTTCTCTTCTCACTGGAGCTCCTGCCTCAATTCCAAGTCAGTCCTTTCCCCTTTTCCATGAATTCCAAGTGCTGATGTGTCTTTAAGTGCCTTACATGTTTGCTCCCTTTCTAATTGAGAGGCCATAGTTTTTAATGACATCATTTTACTTTCATTGTATTTGCTTTTGGAGTTACCTTATTCTTCTAGCAGCTGATTCTATATGTCTACTTACAGAGGTGATATAAAGTTTCCATTTAAAATACATTTAATTACAGGGGCACCTGGGTGGCTCAGTGGGTTAGGCCTCTGCCTCCAGCTCAGGTCATGATCCCAGTGTCCTGGGATCGAGCCCCGCATTAGTTTCTCTGCTCAGCAGGGAGCCTGCTTCTCTCTCTCTCTCTCTCTGCCAAATAAATAAATAAAATCTTAAAAAAAAATACATTTAATTACATACAGAAAAACTGCCTTTTTTTTTTTTAAAGCAGGATGGAATCATACAATGAAAGGTTCTCAGATGTGGCAAAAGGCACAATGAGGGGATAGAAGTGATAGAGACTTTTTTTTTTTTTAATCTGTTTGAGAGAGAGTGTGTGTGCGTGGGGTAGAGGCAGAGAGGGAGAGGGAGAATCCTTAAGCAGACCCCCCTGCTGAGCACAGAGCCCAGTGCTAGGGCTCCATCCCAGGACCCTGAGATCATGACCTGAGCTGAAACCAAGAGTTGGATGCTCAACCGACTGAGCCGCTCAGTGCAACCCCCCTCACCCCCCAGCCTTTTTTAAACACCAAACAATCCTCAAGGGCTGTCTGTCTAGTCTCCGCTTATGATCTGGGCAGAAGGAACACTTATCAGGTCATTGCATCTGTGTGGAAGGTGCTTGGAAAATCATGTACACCCTGTATCTGTTTCTTGGCTAAGAAAAATAGACGCAGCAGGTTCTGGCCTCCTTGGAAGGTTTTAGAGCAAGCTAATTATGCCTTGGGGCTTTGGCCAAGCATGTTTGTTTTATGAAACCGTCCTTGGTATCATCAGCCCCCGAATAGGTGAGTCAAATGCAGATGTTTCCAACTTCACATTGAAAAAAAATTTTATTTAAAGTGGCCGAATATCCAAGAAATGGGTACTATATATCTTTTAGACGGGGTGGCTTCAGAAGTCAGGAACATCCAAAAGGGGCATCCTTAGGGAGTGTGTAAAAGTAAATCCAGGTTAAGCCCAAGGATCTGTATGATCCTAAGGGATTCTGTTTAAGGGGATAGAGGTATGCTTCTGCTCAAAAAATCTGTCTGAGCTGACTTAGCGCTAAATAACCCTAAGTTTGGAAAGGTGGGAAGGTAAAGACCAAATTCTTGTGTTGGAAAGAGAACCAGGTAGATACTCCCTGGTAAGAACTTGTTGGCAATTCAAGGAGCCCTGAGAATGGGAGCAAATGATCGGGTGTGTGTAGGGTGGGGGGGAGATTGGGAGATTTGTAGGAGTCTAAAGGACAACTCCTTTCTTTGTATCTCTTGGTAAGAGAGGAGCCAGTGATTCATGACCCTGCTCTATGAAGAGTTCTCTTTGATTCCCTCCTTGACACAGGGAGATGAGGCCCTTTGGGAATGTCAAGATGAGCCTGTCTTCCTTTTTCCTTTCCCTTGTTCCTGCTGCCAGCGCCTGATTTGGTAACAGGATGGAAATGACTTTCGCCGGCACTTGGGGGCTGAGGTATCAGCAGGTCATTACTTGGCTTCTCTCAAGACCTGATGTGTTTTAGGTTTCTCCATGGATCTGTGACTCTAAGCTAATGACCATGGGCAGAGGCGCACTGGGAAAGAGACAGAAGACAGGGTAGCGGAAGACACGGGCAGGGCGGTTACTGGGTTAATGGGGGAAAATAGTATCTTTCTTGGCCTGCAAGATGGTGTCTCATGCCTGCCTGGCAGGGATGTGATGTGATAGGGTTAATGTGTTAACCCTCCTAGACGGACCAGACTCATGGAGTGGTTGCATGTGAGGGTTCAGGAATCCTGCTGCCTTTCACTGGAAGCCTGGCTTAGCCACTTAGCAGCCTGTGCTTTCGGATGAGTTTAAGTTTTATTATGAGCTACCTTTGTCTAATACATGAAAAAATATTGACCTTCCGTCAAGAGACGTTCTTAAATACCTACTGTATACCTGGCATTGTGCCCAATCTTGAGATAGACAGATAAAAAAAAAAACAGGCAAAGCTTTCTGTCCTTATGGAATCCCCCCTCATTTACGATTGTTGTGAGGTTTAAATAAAACAGTGTATGAAAGAAAGCTTGGCATAGGCTTTTAAAATTATAAAGTAATTATTATGGAAAAGTTATGAAACGCCCATTCATTGGGCATACATTAGGTTGTCATTATTTAACTCTGGGAACAAAATACTTCATTTTTTTTTAAAGATTTTATTTATTTATTTGACAGAGAGGAGAGAGATCACAAGTAGGCAGAGAGACAGGCAGAGTGAGTAGTGGGGGGTGGAAGCAGGCTCCCTGCTGTGCAGAGAACCCAACACGGGGCTCGATCCCAGGACCCTGAGATCATGACCTGAGCTGAAGGCAGAGGCTTTAACCCACTGAGCCACCCAGGCGCCCCAATACTTCATTATTTTATACACAGTTAAAAAAAAATAACCATGACGTTCTTTTTTTAGTCTGCTCATGAGAGGAAACCTTATTTATCTACCCATTATGTCATGACTTTTTTTAAAAAAGATTATTTATTTATTCATTTGAGAGAGAGAGAGTGTGTGAGAGAGCAAGGATGAGTGGGGAAAGGGCAAAGGGAGAGGGAGAAGCAGACTCCCTCCTGAGCAGGAAGCCCTGTGTGGGGCTCGATCCCTGGACCCTGGGATCATGACCTGAGCCAAAGGCAGGTCCGTAACTGACTGAGCCACCCGGCGTCCCATGTCATGACTTTTTAATCAACATTTTGAGGTAACAAAGCCTATCTTCGTCAACAACTGAGTTGGAAAGTACATTGGGGTGCGTGTGTGTGTGCATGTGAGCGTGCGCGGCTGTGTAGAACTCCTGGGAAAACTTGTCTGATACAGTTCAATGTCCATGAGAGCAAACAAGCTAAATATACTTACTTCTTATCCTGAAACTACTGATATGAGAGAATTAGTAGAAGAAAAACAACCTCTTGATGAGTATTATGCCAACTCAAATCATGGAAACTGTCCCACTTGGAGAAATAATCTTTTCCAAATAATTTAGCTGATTGCTCAGGTGGTTCCCAAGCTGTTAGCTCCAACCAGGCAATTTGATGTAAGCTTCTTTCTCCGCAGCACAATAGAACATTCATGATGTTTATCAGACAGAAACTTTATTAAGGGATGCCTGACAGGAAGGTTGGGGGCAAGCAGAATGGAGTCTGTCTTTATAGGAAAGCTTGTTTTTTGAAACACGTAAAATGACATGAACGGATATAGTTTGGCTCCTGACTATATTGGAAATGAAGATACCTGTTTTCCATAGAGTGCCTTTGAGGGACTGTCACACTAGCCCCTCCTTATCTCACTGGTATCTGCAGAAGGGTTCCATTTCAATATTATTTCCTAAGTTACTGAGGATCACTGGTTTACAAAGGCGTTTCTTCTGTGTTAGCCAGCCATGTAGAATGCACAAAATATGGTTCACAGGATTTTTTTTTTTAATTTTTTTGTTGTCAATTTGCATAAGGAATCTTCAAGATCCGTATTACTTATGGAGTCTTGACAGTAAACATTCGCTTACGCATGCTTAGTGTTGCTTAAGGAACTTGAGTTATTGGGGCGCCTGGGTGGCTCAGTCGGTTAAGCATCTGCCTTTGGCTCAGGTCATGATCGCAGGGTCCTTCTTCTCCCTCTCCCACTCCCCCTGCTTATGTTTTCTCTCTCGCTTTGTCTCCCTCTGTCAAATAAATAAATAAAGTCTTAAAAAAAAAAAAAGAAAAGGAACGTGAGTTACAAATAACTGTAGTAACAGGTAGAAGGAATGGGTTGACTCCCTGAATGAATTCAAAGAGGAAAGGGTAAAAGCATGCTGGTAAGTACTACCAAGCTCAAGGTGTCCTTGATGTCTCTAGATTCGTGTTGAATATATAGAAATATATTTTTGACTGTACAGAGACCAGTTAGTTTCCTGTCTGTTTGTCCTACTTCTGATTCATCTCAGCAAGTGGAAATAGCCTGCTCTAGGGATATACGAGAGGGAAACAGAAATATCCCCACCCCTCCTCATCTGGAAGCACGGTGTCATGGAATTTCAAAAGGTTATTCTGGGATTCCATGTTATTTCAAAGCGGAAGAGGAACCTGACTCACTTCTTCACCCATTTTGTCCCCCATTATTTGTGTGTGTGCCATGTCGTACTGGCCTGTGCTCTGGGCTGCCAAGAACTTATAGCTCAGAGACGAGGTAGAGAAAGTCAGTAAGGGTGGTGGGTTATTAATAGACAAGGAAGGAATGCATGTAACTGGCAGATTTGAACTTTTTTCTAGGAATATTTTTCCTTGCAGCCACATAGGACGAAGGATGGAAAGTGAAATGGAAACCAAGGTGGGGAAATTATATTGAGAAGTGGGAGAACTAAAATGGGGGAAGGCTACCAAAACCCCATGTCTGCACAGTTCTGTCCACGGGCAATCTCGTGTATGTTTGGGTAGACAGCGGGACCCATGATTCCGGCTTCAAACCCGGGTGATTTTCTCCTCTGTGATTTCAGGGTAAAATATTGTAATTAAATCATGAATAGGTCCTCTTTCGCTCCTTTGGAGTCATTCCATCGGACACATCTCCTTCTTGTTTGGTGACCACAGGGATCAGTGACATCCTGATCTTCTTAGAATTGTTTGTACTTACCGGTTTGTTAGAAACCACTCTAAAGACAGATGTCTGCCCACCCTTCCCCCCGCTCTCTTCTGCAGAGATGTCAGACCCCTCATGAGGAATCTGTGAAATGTGAACTATGACTTGGTTATATGAAGTTCAGTGAAATAGCTGGAGGTTTTCCCAGCAGAAGGCTGAAGCAGAATTGTGTAGACATCACTTTCTCTGTATCTAGGCAAGCCTTTCTGGGAGCTTTTCCACATGGGGAATCCAGGCTCAAAGAAAAACCAGCTTGACTGTCTAAAAACCCATCTGGGGTGAATTTAGATCACTCCTGAAACACACCAGGCTGGGGTTGCTGGTTGGAGAAGAACACAAACATATTTGCTTATGTTGTTATTGTTGGATTTGAGAATGTTTTATGTCTGGGTGTTAAGACTTTATTAAGCACCTACTATGTGCAGATGTTGTGGTTTGCCCTGAGGAATTGTAGATGGGCAGAAAAGGGATGTTCTTTGTGGTGAATCAAAGAATTAGGCAGACAAAGAGAATAATGACCATTTGAATAAAGCGCTAATAGGAAAGATAGAGCATTCTAAGGGAGAAGATGAAGGGACTCAACACTGGGGCAGTGGAGGTCAGGGGAGGCTTAGAAGCCCTGTGCTTGAAGTGAGTCTGAAATATATTTGAAACATACTTTTAAAAAACACATTATTTATCTGAGAGAGAGAGAAAGAGAGAGATGGAGGAGTAGGAAAAAGAGGGGGAGGAAGAGGGAGGGAGAAAGAATCTGAGTGCCGAGCCTGACACAGGGCTCGATCCCACGACCTTGAGATCATGACCCGAGTTGAAACCAAGAGTCGACACTTGACTGAGCCACCCAGGCGCCCCAAGTCTGACATATTTTTTAAGAGGTACTCAAACGAAGGGGCCAGAGAATTCCAGGTTGTATGCCTTTAGAGCTCAGAGGTTTCCGGAGAGTTTGAAACCTTATTTGTGCTTTGGCAGATGTGAGAGGCACTAGAGTTCTTTGCCCTCTGGCCAGGGGACAAAGTGTGTATTTTTGCTCACTAGGGCCATGGGCATTGGCTTTTTATCTCTCATGTCTGGGTCATATGAAGAGTCCTGTTGTCTTCTGTAGGCCTATTGGACATCCCTTTACCCCCGCCGGGGAGGACATTTAAGGCCAGGCTAGCCCCTGCTTCCCTGAGTAGCAGCTGCAGAGAATGTTCGGTTTTTACCCTGCCTCAGAGTATTTTGTGCCAGAATACAAAATGACTTCATCATTGCTACACCAGAGTTCTACTTGCAAACCCTAGGCATGGTACGTCTATGCCTCTTCCTGAGATGGGTTGCACGTGTGTCTCTTTGATGCCACAACGAGCAGGTCTTTATGGAATATAAACACCGTTTAAAATACCACCAAGGTGGGGCACCTGGATGGCTCAGTGGGTTGAAGCCTCTGCCTTCCGCTCAGGTCACGATCTCAGGGTCCTGGGATCGAGCCTCATATCGGGCTCTCTGCTCAGTGGGGAGCCTGCTTCCCCCTCTCTGCCTGCTTCTCTGCCTACTTGTGATCTCTCTCTCTTTGTCAAATAAGTAAATAAAATCTTTAAAAAAAATAAAATAAAATAAAATAAAATACCACCAAGGTGATTTCCCCGTGCTGCTGTTCCTGAATGTTAAGAATCCTGAGTTAGGTTTAGAATATCTTCTGCTGTACCTGGTTTTTCCTGGGCATGTCTTAAAAACCTGGTTTAGATTTCAGGGTTTTATAAATTTTTTTGTGTGCGTGCATGCGTGTGTGTGAGTGTGTGCGTGTTTTGAAAGGGAGGGAAAGGGAGGTAAACTGAAAGAGAATCATGTAAATCCTAAGCGTACAATAGAGGAGATATCAAAAAGTCAACGCAGCTTGTAACTCCAGCCTAGTCTGGATCTGGAAAATGTGAGCAGCCAACAAGCCCCCTTTTGGGCTCTGCCCCAAAGGGAGCTCTGCTATTCTTTTTTTTTTTTTTTTTTTTTTAATTTATTAGAGAGAGAGACTGAGAATGAGAGGGGAGAAGGTCAGAGGGAGAAGCAGACTTCCCGCAGAGCCGGGAGTCTGATATGGGACTCGATCCCGGGACTCCGGGATCATGACCTGAGCCGAAGGCAGTCGCTTAACCAACTGAGCCACCCAGGCGCTCGGGAGCCCTGCTATTCTGACCACTGTGCCCACTAATGAGTTTTGTTTGTTTGGGAACTTCGTGTAATTGGGTTCGTTTGGCATTTATTCTTTGCAGTTGGCCCCATCTCTTCCTCCACGTGACGCTTCAGCTTTGTCCGAGTTTCGTATAGCGCTAGTTCCTTCATTTGCACTTTTGTATCGCATTGTATATAGCACGGAGAGGCCAACATGTACCCCTGTGTTCCGCTTCTGTAACATTTGCGTTGCTTGTCGTTTGGGATTATTATGAGTAATGTTTCTGTCATTATGGCCACTCGTGTCTTTTGGTCCGCATGGAACGCACTTGCCTTTCTCTGGGGTGTATCTGAATTGGAAATGCAGGATTGGGTCATAGACTCTGCCTTTGCCTAGTTCCACTAGATGATTCCAAGTGGCCTTGCAAGGGATTTGCTCCAATTTACATTTCCCCGGCAGTGTATGAATTTCCCTTGGTCAGCATCCTCAGCAGTGCTTGGTATTGGCAATCTTTGAATTTCAGCCATTTAGTGGCTGAATTCAGCCACTTTAATGTTTTCTATCGACCATTATGGCGTCTGGGTGTTTTGTTCAAACGCTTCAACATCGTTTAGCTTCAAGCCTGAGTGAGGGGCTGCGGGATGACCTCTTGAGGCCTTAGCTGACTGGGGGCTGTCCCCTTAGACCTCAACTTCCAGAATCTCACAGACCAAGGTCCCAAAGTCCGTCTGTGAATTTACACAGCTCTTCGGCCTCTGTCTCAGTCTCCTCCTCTGCAAAACGGGAATCCTTTGAAATTCCTCACAGAGCTGCTCAGAAGAGCCTATGAGTCAATCCACCAAGAAGGCCATAGTTCCCATAAAAAAAGAAGTTACGAGGTCGCCATGAGTCATAGGAAGAAGTGGCTGGCTACATGGCTTTGGAGCACTCCTATATTTATTTTCGTTTATCTTTTTTAAGGGGAAACAGAGTTATTTCGCTCAGAGCGTCCGGCGTCAAAACCCGCTATCTCCTTTCTGGAGCTACCTCGTTGGTCCGGCGTGTGGGGGGCCCGGTGTGCTGTTTGGAGGGGTGGCATGTTGACGGCTCAGCGGGACCGTAAACACTCCTCCGGCCCAGGGCTGCTCTGGCTCTGTGAGCAGTTGACACGAGGGCAGCGGGGAAGGAAATCATCCGCCGCTCGTGTTTTGACACGGAGGAGTTTTGTTTTTCCTTTGTCAGCCCAGTGCATCTCGGCGGAAAACAAACAGAACACTCCAGCAGGGGTAAATATTGTGACGGCAGCCAGCGATGTTTCCTTTTCCGCCACGCAGGGCGACGAGGGTGGCGTTTTCAAAGACCCGTGGTTGTCACTCTGATATTCGCAAGAGCGCAGGCGCAGTCCCAGAAATGAAAAAAGCAAAGCGCAGGAAGCCAAGACCCCCCCCCCCCCGCCCAAATTGGGGGTTTCTTTTCAGGGACATTGCGAGCCTGTCAATGGAGGGGCTGTTTGCATTTCCTCCTCCGGGGCACCCAGATCTCTCATACCCCTCCTCCTGAGCCCTGCGAGACACCCCGAAAGACCCCGGAGCTGCCTACCCCCCCACCCCTGCCCCGGCCCCCGGCTTTGTTGGTTGCTCCCCTCTGAGTGTGGCCTCACTCTGCTTCCTGTATCTTGACCAGCCAGACTCCTCTCCAACCTCCCGGGGAACCTGCCAGTCCGGGAGGTGAGGGGCGGGGGAGCCCCCAGCCCGCAGCTCCCCGGAGTTTGACCTGAATTTTGTTATGAAAGTTTCTTTCATTCCTTTAATAGAGTGTATCCATAATACGTTTTCTTGACCTTTCCCACCTCTTTTCTTTTGAAAGAGAACAAAGGAAAGAAGGGCCGAACAATAGGAGGTTCCCAGGGCTGGGGTCTTGCGTTCACAGACAGGTGTGTGTCCATCTGTGTAGTTTCTTTTTAGTTACAGATCATTTATTTATTTACTAACTAACTAACTAACTAATCTCTACGCCCAACGTGGGATTGGAACTCACAACCCTCGAGGGCAAGAGTTGCATGCTCCTCCGGCCAAGCCAGCCGGGGAACCCCTGCAGTTTCTTTTTAGTTGTCAAATTTGGGACAAGGACCTTCATTTCTCCAGGACTCCGTTCTTTCATGTCTCCATGGAGGCAGCGGTGCTAGCATTCATTACAAGGGTTATGTTAAAAATGACAAATGTTAGGAAATGAAACATGAGAATTGCGCTTCCTTTGAGTGTGTGGCCTGTATCCATTCGTTAGTCCTGTGGGCTGTTGCTTTAAGGTGCAGGGGAAGACACTGAGGTGGCGAGTGTTTTTTTTTTTTTCCAAAGATTTTATTTATTTATTTGAGAGAGAGAGAGCATGAGAGGGGAGAAGGTCAGAGGGAGAAGCAGACTCCCCGTGGAGCTGGGAGCCCGATGCGGGACTCGATCCCGGGACTCCGGGATCATGACCTGAGCCGGAGGCAGTTGCTTAACCAGCTAAGCCACCCAGGTGCCCAGGTGGCGAGTGTTTTAAGTGACGTGACTAACGCAGCTTCCTCAGGTGGCAAGGCTGGGGTTCAGGTGGGAGGCAGTTCAGTTCCAGAATCTGTGTCCTTCATCCCAGTATTGCCATGTTCCCGCGGGTCCTCCCAACCAGGCACCCCTCCCCTCATTCTTCTCTCTCTGGGCAACCATTTCAAGCTTGGCCCAAGTCTTCCTATGTAATTTGAAGCAATGGAACTGGGATCCTGTCATCCACTCTCTCTGTGTGTCTTGCTTGTTGCAGGATATGCTGTATCATAAACATTTTCTATGTCCACACCTCTGGCTCTACCTAGGTAAAAAATTAACCATCTTGGTGAGAGCTGGCCATTTAGCCCAGCCTCGGTGGGGGCTGGCTTTCTTTCAGGGCAACCCGGTTTGAGCTGGCTTGCTGCCTAGGAACAGGCTTTCTTTCCCACAAAGTAGCTTCTGAGAAAAACTGTGGGAAACAAATGACTTCAGAAGTTTTTAGAAACAAAAGTGCAAACTCTAACAAATTTCATCTGGTCCAAAAATGTTATTACCCCAAATCTTGAAAATATTTTCTTATAGGATTATTCCCCCAAGGTTGTTAATCTGAGAACGATCCAGACCTATTAGGCCTGACTTTTTGCCCCCTGATATTGGAGTCCTGTGTAGCTGAGTGCCAGAGTATGGGGGTTGAGGTAAAAATATTTCTCTGGAGGAAATGAAGTCATTTTATTTAATATTATAGGAACCACTGGGACTCTATCATTTCAGAAAGGGGATGGCAGTTCACACAGCCAAGATGAAGCTTTAAAATTGGTCCAAAAGTCCTTTTAAAAGGTAGCAGTCGGCTTTGGTAGGCGCAAATATTTATTCCTTGTATCTCCCTTAAAGATTCTTGCTGTCGTTAAGTCTTACCAAATGGATGTTGTTTTTCTAGATAAATGTTACCGTAACATTATCCAACTCTTTCTTTTCCTGGTTGACATTCAAAGCCATTTTACTTCAGGTGTTACAGAGCGGCCACTAGCTGAGGTGTTTCTGTGTTGAGATGGTTTTGTGAGAGACGTTTCTCTGGCCCTGTGGGCCCAGCACCTCACGGGAGACAATCCTTCGTTTGTTCACAGAAGGAAAGAATGTGCCACTCATTGTAAACTTGCCTCCCTGGATACACCTGTAGGGCTGGTTTCGCTGCTGAGCTCCTGACACAGGCAGTGTTGGCCTTGTTCTGGCAACGGAATGTCAACAGTGACTGGATCCTGAGGAGTCTAGGTTTCTGTGTGCTCCTCTTGCTGGTGAAGTCTCCAGTGTGTGTGTAATCGCTCCTCAGTTGGTGGGGTGAAGTCGAAACTTGGCTTATCATGAGGGCTAGATTCTCCTGGAACATAGTTGAGATAAGAGTAGCGAAAAAATGCCAGGCCTCATAGCATTCACTGCCCTCAGATACTGAGGAGCTTTATTTCTCCTCACGAATGAGAAAGCCGTTTGGTTTAATTTTGAAAACTGCTTGGGAGTAGGCCGGGAGATATAAGATGGTCTTCCTTATTACCTCATCTAGCTTTAAGTTTTCAGTGAGTGATTTAGAAGCAGGGAATGAAGGTGGTAAGGTGATAACCTTTGCTCACTTTTAGTGACTAGAGTCTTTAGCTTCCATTGCGTTGTCACAGACATCACAGACATTTGGTCTCTGTCAGAAGCTTGGCTGTGTGACCTTGGGCAAGTTACTTAATCTCTCTGAGGCTCAGTTTTCTCATGTGTTGAAAGGGTATAGTACTAATAGCACTCAACTCGTAGGATTGTATTAAGGATTTCGTATTTATAGTCCTTCAAATAGTACATAGGACACAGTAAGTGTTGTAGAAATGTTGTAAATAAAAATAGATAGGGAGATAAGAAGTTACATGTATATGAAGTGCTGCTGAAATTTATGTGGTCTTTCTGGTTGCTGAATATTCTGACACACAACAATGAATCATTAACTCAAAAGAACTGGTTTTTTGGTACATAGTTAAGATTTTTTTCCCCTTTTAAGTATATATTCCTTTTCTGCTTTTCCTGTTCCCTTTGGAGAGCAAGAGTATCGGAAAAAAACAAGTGCAACTGCTTCCTTATAATATTGGTTTGGTTGCAGTCAAAACAGGAATTGTGAGTCATGAACTCCAAATGAACAGGAATGAGCCAAGGTGAAATGACATCCTAAGGATGGGGTCATCTTTGGCAAACAGACTCAGGAATTCATCAGGTATTAAAACAGTGTTCTTAACCTGGAATTTCTGGATAGAAATCAGGGGACGCATACCTTTGGGTGGATTAAAAATTACACTTACGTTTTCTTTATATATATATATATATATATATATATATATATATATATATATATATATATATAAAGGATTTTATTTATTTATTTGACAGGGAGGGTGAGAGAGCACAAGCAGGGGGAGCAGCAGAAGGAGAAAGTGGAGTCCTCTGACGGTGCTGAGCGGGGAGCCTTACACAGGGTTCTGTCCCAGGACCCTGGGATGATGGGCTGAGCAGAAGGCAGCCCCTTAACAGACTGAGCCACCCAGACATACCTACATCTGTATTTTCCCTCCTGACAGCTAACCGAATGTGAACATTTCTTTCAGTTACCAACCTGGGCAACAGCACACAGGAGCATAACAATACCCATGACTTTGTCATCAATAGAAATCTCAGATATTTTGATACGATGTTTCGGTTTTGTTTATGTCTATCATTACTGAGAAATTACGGTAGTTATGAGACTCAACACTATTTATATGCTACTCAGTGCCTTCATTAAGAAAAAAACATAATTAAAAATGTATTTTACTGCATTTTGTTAAGTATGTTTCAGTATAATTGGTTTCCTCCGTACTCTTGTGCATTTTATTCAACTCATTTATAAACATCATTCCCTCATTCTGAGAAGGGCCTGTTGACTTCATCTGACTGCCAGAGGAGACCAGGCACAGAAAAGACGAAGAGGGAGTTTAAAAGCTGAACCTATAAACTGATTTGAATTTCCAGAGCTATCCGGTCTAAATTTAATGCGAATCGCATGTAATTTAAGTTTTTCTAGTAGCTACTATAAAAGGAATAAAATAGAACAGGCTTACTGCATATTAATAATATAATCTTATTTTAATAAATAAGTTTTTTTGTTAACTCGGTTATAATTAAGTTTTGATCTATTTAATGAAATCCGTTCTGTCAAGGCTAGGTGGCTCAGTTGGTTAAGTGTCTGCCTTTAGCTCAGGTCATGATCCTGGGATCAGGTCTGCCAGCGGGCTCCTTGCTCAGCAGGGAGCCTGCTTCTCCCCCTGCTTGTGCTCTCCTTCTCCTTCTCTCTGACAAATTAAAAAAGAAAAAGGGAAATCTGTTCAAAATATTACCTTTTCAACAGGCAGTCAGTATCAGGTTACTGATGAGATAGTTTACATTGTTCCTTCCTCCCATCTTGGAAATTAGGTGTGTACTTTGCGTTAGAGTAGCATCTCACTTTGGATGCTATGGTTTCACTGGAAATACTTGATCGGTGTATACATTTGACAGGATTTTGTGGGAAAAGCAGATTCACATCCAAATTCGAGGAAAATGTTTCCTCTAACGACATTGTCATTTAAATTGGAATCAGTGAAGGAGAGGACCTGTGAAATTCAGTTGCTCAGCCAACACTGCCTGGGATCCTGTGAGACTGGGCCCAGAACCCTTGGGAGGGAGAAACATGAACAGGGCCCTGGGGGAGATTTCATGAAGGTAGTGCTCGCTTTTCTATTACTTTGTTTAGTGAATCAAATCCTGCTGGAGACCCTCTCTCCTTGAGGTTCCTCTCATCCCTCTAACCTGTCCCCAAGTGGACCCTCCCTGCCCAAGGGACGACACAGAAGGCAGAGCTCTCTCTGGCTGTGGCTTTGTGTGACTTAAAGGAGTGGTGACTTCTGCAGATCTCTAGGGGGTGGAATTTTGTAATTTCCATTCCAGCCTTTTGAAGAGGCATTTACACATTCTTGGAGAGGAAAGGTTCTCATTTTTTTCCCCTTGAGCAATTCTTTGGCATAACAATGGGATTTAATTGACATTTGGATTTTTAGTAGCTGTCTGTATTCCGGCTCCCCCTTCCTGTGGTGTCTTGCAAGACTCAATTTAATCTTTTATCTTCCCCTCTACTTCCTGGATTCGCAGTTTTCCTTCTCAGGCTGTCACTCTCCTGCTAGAACAGGTACAGCCCTGGTGGTTTTTAGTTTTTTGATCCTTGACAGAAGGTGCATATCCACGTGTAGGACCTTTACCACAGTCCTACACGTTCACAGTTCAGGCAGGCTGTATGTTTACCAGCGCTGGCTACAGTTGCTAGGAAGATCTTTTCCCTTCCAGGAGTGGATCTCTGCAGTTAAGCGAGGTAGTTCTAGCCAACTCTAAGCTGTGTACTTAGGCGGTCTCACTGTACTCTCAGATCCTAAGTTGTGTGTCTCATTTTTGATACTGGATGTGGCCTTTTCATTTCTTTGGCTTGAAAATACTAAGTTCTGAAAAATTTACGAACCAACACAGTGACCAGGCTGAATCCAGTTTACTGTTTTCGAGAGAAAAGTTGAATTACTTTTGGGTTCAGGTAGACCCAGAAGAACCGCCAGAGGTTGACAGTAAGTGAATTTTGCAAATGAGTGACTTCCTGGGGTGTTCGGCCCTTTGGATAGAATGCTGAACTGTTTGGGGCCTTAGAAACCTGGAAGTGTGTTGCCTACCTCAGCGGATCCCTGGGCCTGTATGTTGAATATTATACTGAGCTCATCCTTCTGAAGGAGCATACAAGGCACATTGCTTGCTCTTGAACAGAGGTGTAGTCTTAGTAAAATGAAGCTCTAACCTTGGACTGGTCTAATGGATGATTGAGATTGAAGGTCCATTTGTCAGTGGATTCTGTTTTGTTTTTTAAAATTCTTTTTTTGTTTTAAGATTTCATTTATTTATTTGAGAAAGAGAGAGAGCGAGAGCAAGTGAGCGAGCAAGAGAGAGAGAGCATGAGTGGAGGGGGCAGAGGGAGAGGGAGACACAGACTCCCTGCTGAGTGGGGAGCCCAAAGCAGATGCCGGGACTCGATCCCAGAACCCTAGGGATCATGACCTGAGCCAAAGGCAGACCCTTATCTGACTGAGCCACCCAGCTCACTGCCCCCTTTAAAAAAAGGTTCTATTTATTTATTTGAGAAAGAGAGAGTCTAATTCTATACGAAACAGAAACATAGCAATTTCCTGCCCAGTAGTAGTAATAGCGACAGGAATAGCAGTTGGCTATTTATTGATTCATTCAGCAAAGGTTTAGTGGGTGCTTACTATGTATGTGTCAAGCACTCTTGTAGAATGGAGCAGCCAACACAATAGGCACAGAGTCGGCCTGGGTTTATTATGCAGGTGTTGGGACCCTATCTGGTAGGAAACGCGCACCCTTGCATTTTAATGAGTTGAGTGAATAACAATTTATAGCTGAATGTCATCACGGCTGCAACGGAAGTGTGCGCAGGAAGTGACAAGTGCTTTGAAAAATACCAAATGATAGCTCTGGCGAGGACAAACCTGAGGCCGCGACAGTTGCTTTCTCTGCATCTTATTCTCTCCGGACTTCATTCAGGCAGCTCTTGTCATCCTCTTAGGTTGGGAGCGGGCAGTTGGAGGAGTGGGACTGAGTCAGTGCCGTCATTCTGCCCTGAGCTGCATGAACATACCGACTAGGGTCTGTTTTCTCCGTCACTGCTAAGAGAGTCTCTGGAGTAAAAATCAGATCAGATACGAAATTGTTAAAAAAAAAACAACAACAAAAAACAATTTCCAGGGCGCCTGGGTGGCTCAGTGGGTTAAAGCCTCTGCCTTCAGCTCAGGTCATGACCTCAAGGTCCTGGGATCGAGCCCCGCATTGGGCTCTCTGCCCAGCAGAGAGCCTGCCCGCCCCCCACCTGCCTCTCTATCTGCCTTTCTGCCTACTTGTGATCTCTCTCTCTCTGTCAAATAAATAAATAAAATCTTAAAACCAAAAAAAAAACCCAAAAAAACAATTTCCAGCAGTTTAAATTTTAAGTAAGCCATTGCTTTATTTTTTTTTATTTTATTTTTTTAAGCCGTTGTTTTAATATATTTCTAGGCATATAGGGCTTTTTAAATGCGTGGATTGAAGATGGAAGGCTTCGCCGCGGCACAGCGGTTTGTTTTATAAATACACTGACTACATGACACATACATATAAATACAAATACGTTGAATAAACTGAGCTACTTTGAATTGTGTTCTTATCTTTAAAAGGAAAGATTTCTAAAGTTTAAACGTGGATTTTGATGTGTCTGAGTTGGCCTTACTAAACTTGGCAAGAATTTTCAAACTCCTGGGTCTAACACAAACTGGATAGTTTAGTGAGACAGATCAAATGATTTTATTATTTTTTTATTTGAAAAAAGATTTTATTTATTTATTTGTCAGGGAGAGACAGAGAACACAAGCGCAGGGAAAACAAGCAGAGAGGGAAGCAGGCTCCCTTCTGAGCAAGGAACCAGATGGCGGATCCTAGGACTCTGGGATGGTGACCTGAGCTGAAGGCAGATGCTTAACCGACTGAGCCACCCAGGTGTTCCTGATCAAATGCTTTTAATATCATCTTGAAGTTTCTGATGTGGGAGAGATGTTGGTGTCCATAGCCGATGGCCAAGAAAGAGCTCTTGAGATGTCTTCGGTGCAAAAAGGTGGTTTTCTTAAAGCACGGGGACAGTACCTGTGGGCAGAAAGAGCTGCACTGGGGTCATAAGGAGGGGCCCATTATATACTTTCAAGTTGTGAGGGGGTTAGGGATAGAGTAAACCTCCCAGGTATTTGGGAAACAAGGTTTCCAGGACCTTGAAGGGCCTAGCTGTTGTTAGGAAAGGACTATTTATGACTGCCTAATGAAACCCTAGTCAGGAGACCCTTCAGGTGTATATTGGTGGATCATACGCTTAGGAGATGATTGCTAACAAATATCTTGGGTTTGAGATAAAGGAAATTTCTGAAGGGATTTTTATATGTTAAAATAGACTCACAGGATCCTGGGGGTTGGGCTAAGATTGGCTTTTGCCCTTAGCAAAGTATTAGCATTGAGGTGGCAGAGTTCCTATAGGAATGTCCCTCTGCCTGTTTCAAGGACTTGTGAATGGGCTGCAAGTACTAAGGAAATGCAATTTTCCTTCTGCCTTTGTTTCTCACATCAGTTACCATGAAGTCCACTAGGGCAGGTAGGACTCTATTGTCATGGAAGAGACAATGCTTCTGGCATTTTATGCAGACTGTTGCAATAGGGAGAACTTGCATTAATGAGGAAAGTCTCAAAGTAGAGAGAGAACACTTAGGGTTTTATAAAACCAGGGAATCGTTCAGGAAAATGGGAGGTGGGCCTTCTCCCAGCATATTCCAGGACAGAATGGTCCTTTGCATGGAGTCCTTGCTCTCAACACAGAAGGGCCACAAAAGGGAGGTAGCATATCTTGAACAGGGCTCTTTCCCTGGAGCCCTGGGCTCAGATAAAGTTCAACATTGTCAGTGCACGCATTGGGAAGTATTTTTAAAAGGGTATTGCTGATTAAAGCTTTCACTTAAAAGCTTCAACTGTTAATCAGAAATGTGTAATTTATAATTAGTGTAATTTGAGCATAATGATTACATGGTAAGTATCTCAATGTAGTCATTTGATGATTTTAAGATATAAACATGGGGTTTTTAACCCTCACAAGTTGTTTTATGCCAGAAACTAAGAGAAATGCTGTTGGTTATTGTCCCTAAACCCCATCTTAGGTCGATTGTATGATTTTTCTGGGTCCTCCCTCAATTATATTCAGGGGATATTTATGCCATTGCATGTTCTGTTTGGAGTTTTACAAATTTGAATTCCAAAGTTAGTATAAATAAAACAAGAAATATAAAAGGACACAGGCCTGTTATCTTAGCATTTTGTTTTCAGGAACTGTTTGCTCAGGCTTATGGATCTAATTCTCTTGCAACATTAGGATTTCTTTAGGGAATGCAAGAAGCATAAACTGGGGAATTATTTTACATAACAATCAGGATAAAATGTTATTTATTTATAAGTTACTCAGGGCCCCAAGGCCTTAGGGCACCAAACATAACACAATATAGAAAACAAACCAATTTTCCTTGACATTAAGCTGTAAATTGAAATTAATTCATATAAAATACCTGAGATGAAACACTTTAGCAGTGGAATTTTGGGTACTGCTTAGCTTTCATGGTTTTGTCATTGTAGATTTAACTTCAAAACTGTGTTGTATAACCTCATTTGCTAGATAAAATTTTTCAGCTGTCCACCTTTTATTGTACTTTCGTACTCTGTAGGTGAACAGATATTTTGGTATTTAAAATTTTTATTTTTTTTCCCGTATGGATTGTGTCTTTTCTGTTTTTCATTCCTTTGTACATGGTCCTCCTTATTCTTCCTCCTTATTCTGGAGCTAGAGCTGGATGAGAGTGCAGTGTGTGTGTGTGGTCAGGATACCATTTTTGGGAAATGGATGACTGCAAAACAGCAAGGCCTGCCCACTTGTGGGCAAATGACATAACCAACAGCTTACCGAATGCCTTGCCAAGACAAATAGGATTGAGTTGTCCCTATTGGTGGCTGCCCCCACCCATGCGGAATTTCATTCCACCCTTGGCTCTGCCTTCCTGTAACCTGGAGAAACTTGCTGAAATTTGTACCCAAAGGGGGAAAAAAATAAAAGACCAAAACAGGATGTAGTGAAGTTTAAATATACCAAATGAGGAAACAAATGATAAAATGCAGAAATGGCAGGAGCACATTCTACCTGGCACAGAGTTCAGAGGTCATCAAAATCCAGAAGGAGGCAGAAAAGGACTTGCAATTTCCAAAAGTCCCTTAATTTGTGTTTCTTAGAAATGCGGTACACTTTTTTTTTTTTTTTGAAAGTTCTCTATCACCACCGTTTCTGGTTTCCAGTAGTCTCCCTTGATTCCCTGGGAAGGGCATGCAGTAAAGGCAGGAAATGCTAGGGCCTTGTTCGCAGAGCCCTCTCCAGGTGGGGGCTAGCCCTTGTGGCCAGCTAATACCACTCCCTTCCAGTATCCATGCCGTAGGCTGACCTGAAGGTCAGAGCGTTAAATTTTAAATTTAACAAATATAAAATTGTTTAAAATTGTTTTTCCTTTTATGTGAAAAAATAAATTAGATGGGGAAGTTTTGGCTGTTGAATTATTTTTTTTCAAATTCACTTGAGAAATCTTATTTTAAATGTAAAGAATCAAAAAAAAAATTATTACCATCCTAATGGTCGTTTCCCAAGTGTGGCTTTATTTACTGCTCTGATTTAGCACCTAGAGCAGGGCTTGGCACATACTCGATAGTCAGTAAATTTTCACGGGGTACATGTTTGGGGCACAGAGCACAGGCCTCCAAAGCTCCTGGGTGGTCATTACAAATGCAGGCTCTCAGGCACCCCCTAGGCCTCCCTAATCAGAATGTCTGGGAGAGAGGCAAGAGAATCTACATTTTAAAATAGGCTTCTCCAGCAGATTTGTTTGTGTCCTCAAACTTGAGAACTACTGTGCTAACACACCAAGGATTTCTAGTTTCCTTATTGCTTTTCATATACATTGTAACAGCGAGATTATTTTAGGTTCAGTTCTGTATCCATCCATACGCCCCCACCTCACCACAGCAATATTATTTAACAAATAATTACCCAGTTATACATGTAAAAGAGCTTTTAAAAATTAATTATTATTTTTAATTAGGCTCTGTGCCCAACCTGGGGCTTGAACTCGCAACCCTGATACCAAGAGTTGCAAGGTTTACTGAGCCAGCCAGGTACCCCTACCCAGTTAATACATTTTAATGTCATTCAACAGAATTGGAATGCTCTGTATACCTAACCATTTCCCTCTTGTGGGATTCCCCTCCCTCTCCCCCATTATTCTTTAAAGCTACAGAGTAATTTAGGCATGTCTAGCTATTCTTTCTGTGAGCTGGGTGCTCTTTCTAGAAGTTTCTTGCGGAGAGGAGATAACAAGAGCTAAAGGGCTCCCTTCATGGCTTTAAAATTGTTATTTATTTATAAGACTTTACTTAAACGTTTTATTTGTTTCTTGGAGAGAGAGGATGTGCGCAAACTTGGGGGAGGGAGAAGGACAAGCCAACTCTGCATTGAGCATGGAGCCTGATGCGGGCTCAAACCCAGAACACCAGGACCATGACCTGAGCCGAAATCAAAAGTTCAGTGACTAACTGAGCCACCAAGGTGCCCCAACTTTATTTATTTATTTAAAAAATTTGTTAACTATGTATGGTGATGGATGTTCACTTGTTGCAGTGATCGTTTTGTAATATGCACGTATATCCACCAATTATGTTGTTGTGTATCTTAAACTACTACAATCTTACATGTCAATGATATTAGAATAAAATGGGGGCTGATGCCACCCCTAAGTATTTCTGGCACCTTAGTGCAATGTGTGGCACATAGTAGATGGTCAGTAAATATTTAGTAGATGACTGGTAAGTGACTGAAGGAGTCAAAAAATAAAAGGACTTTTGGAAGCCGTTAGCATTTATATAGCACTTTCAATCTCTGCTGTCTTACTTGCTTACCTAGTACATTCCTTTTTGAGGGAAAAACCATTCCAGGTCACATTTCATTAAATATTACTAAGAAATTCCAAAACTACTTACTGGTGGTGACTGAGAATTCCTAATTACTTCCCTTGAGTTAGGCAAGAGGGCTCGGTGCCTTGAGACTGAGGCAAGAAGAATGTTTCTCCCCGGGAATTCTTTTCTCCCTTCATTTGAGAAATATAAAAATTATCTATGACTCCTCAAGTTACATGATTCTAATCTTTTAAAACAGAAATAAAGAAGATCTCAGTTCCCATGTAAGTTTGGGGGTCTTCTGAGTTCTACAGAATTAATACATTTCTTAAGACTTATTATTCGAGTATATAAAATAAACAGTTTGCCAAATTTATTTGACCTTAGAACTCTTGCTTTAAAATTTCTTAAAATTCCTTCTCTACAGAACAGTCTCCGGGGGATACTCACCTAACGGGGTGTTTTTTTCAAACTGTAGGACAAGATTCATGATTATGGGTCATGGAATTCCAGAATTTACATATGCATATACATAAAAACACAATTCATGTCTCCTGTCAAACTTTTTTCAAAGTGATTGTGTCCTGAGAGCTCATAGATAGAAGGCTGCCTTTCTTTTTCTTTTTTTCTTTTTTCTTTTTTCTTTCTTTCTTTCTTTCTTTCTTTCTTTCTTTCTTTCTTTCTTTCTTTCTTTCTTTCTTTCTTTTTCTTTCTTTCTCTCTCTCTCCCTCCCTCCCTCTCTGTCTCTCTTTCTTTCTTTCTTTCTCTTTCTTTCTTTCTTTCTTTCTCTTCCTTTCTCTTCCTTTCTCTTCCTCCCTCTCTCCCTCCCTCCCTCCCTCTCTGTCTCTCCTTCCTTCCTTCCTTCCTTCCTTCCTTCCTTCCTTCCTTCCTTCCTTCCTTCTTCTCTCCCCTCCCCTCCCCTCCCCTCCCCTCCAGAGAAAGAGCTGCCAGTGCTTGTGGGGGTGGGGTGGGGGGGTGGAGGCAGGAACAGAGGGAGAGGGGGCATCTCAAGCAGACCCCCTGCTGAGCAAGGAGCCTAACTCAGGGTTTTATCCCAAGACACGAATCAAGAGTCAGATACACAACCCACCAAGCCATCCAAGTGCCCAGAAGGGTACAGTTCACAAGATTGTTTCTGTGTCTCCTCCCACTAAAAGAAAACCACAACAGCACAAAAATATAGCTTATTTGATATAAAGAATGCAAGCATAAACATGATTTCTTGTTCAAATAATAGAGCAATATTAATTTTATTTAACAATCACATATTAGTACTTAATATGTGCCAACACTATTGTGATCATTTTACAAATATGAGCTAATTTGTTCCTCATAACAATGCTGCAGGATATGCATGCTGTAACCATTCCCATTCTATGGATGGGAAAGTGAAGTACTTGCTAGCATTCTCAATGATATAATTAACTGTAAAATCAGAAAGTGAGAGTAATAATTATAACTTTGACCTCACATTTAATAATAACTTTGACCTCACATTTAATAATGGCAATTAGAGACCAAAAGGAGAAGAGAAGCCAACTCTATTATATTAGAGTTAGGATCATGCCAAATGTTCTTTCTGGCCCCATAGGGCTCGTTTACAACGCAAATTATGTTCAGACTCTAGAATGATCATCTGTCTGTTTGAGGGCTTTTAAAAGATAACGGAGTTCTCTGGAACATGGATAAAATGTCTTCTGTTATTATTTGCTCATTTGTGGCTGTCTGGCCACTGCATGTAATGAATGGCAAGTCATCCCCTATAGGGAATATTTTTGTTTTTTACGTGAGCATTTCTCTGGTGTCAGGATTATTCCTTTTGCTGGTTTTCTTCCTGTCTTTCCTGCAGATGGGATCAACCATTTGTGAAAGTCGCACTTGTCACAGACTGTACTGTGTATATAGCAACATGCTGAGTGGTGAGGCTCCTAGCCACAGGTGAGGAGGGTGTTGGGTTTCAGGACACACTACCCCAAAATAGGACACCTTGGCCTAGTACATATTTTGAACTGAAGGAGTTTCAGAAATGGCAGGTGCAGGAGGGACTTGGTGATTTTCCCCTGATACAGTTGATACAACGTTCGTGTAACCGATGCCCTTCCTATCCCTGGAAGAAAGGAGAGGAGATGCTAGGAGGAATTCATATTAATAGGCCTTGCTGAGGTTCCCCCAGTTTACCACCCTTACCTTGTATCCTGTCACGTTTGCCCGCATCTTTCAACCCTTCATCAAATCTAGAGTAAGAAATGCTCAGGGTTAACCACTTCTTGGGTCGTATTTCCCTGCGAAGACTCTGGGTGGTCATGCAGAAGTTACATGAAGTAAGTCTGAGTATGTTTTCTTGTTGATGTTTTGTTACAGAGCCCCAGCCAAGAACCAAGAAGAGTAGAAGGAAAGTTGTTCTCTCTCCCCTATAAAGTGGCATTTTCTAAGAAAGTTAATCTTCCTTTAATTCCCCGAAGCCATTGGGAAACACTTTTTATTTCTGAAGAGGTTATTGTATTCACTTAGGAGAGAAGACACACCCAAGGACTTCTGAGCCACGGTTCTCATTTCAGTGGTATTAGCATAGCAGTGGTTCTCTGTAGGGTTGGTGTTGTCCGCAGGGGACATCTGGCAATGTCTGGACATTTTTGGCTGTCACACCTGGGAGGGTGCTGTTGACATCTAGAGGGGAGGGGCCACCCTACAATCGACAGCACAGCTGCCCCCAACAAAGAATTACTCACCCACAAATGCAAACCATGCCAAGGTTGAGAAAGCCTGCTTTGGAGCAATTTGGTGCAATTCTCTGTCAGTGAACCATCTTGATTTAGACTAAGGGCAGTAGAATTCCAATTCTTTGTGACTTGTTTCCATTAACATTATTTCTCTTGGATCTGTTCTCATGATCAATTGCACATGTTTTGTTGGGGGAGCCATAGTGAGGAGAAGAGGCAAAAGATGGTGTCAGTTGCCGGAAGAATCATGGTACTTAGATTTTTTCTAATCATTGAGTTTTGGAGTAAGAGGGGGCTGTTTCAGGTTTGGAGTTTGTGAAGTGTTGGAAGATCTGCTGAAATGTGCTATGAACAAACTAAATCCTGGTTAATAAGTAGCAGGTTGTCTCTGGGTTGGGCAGTGTCATAAATGGTCTGCATGTATAGTTTTATAATTCATAATTGTAAATTAATCATAATTTCCAATAAAATAAAAATGTCACCTTTTTAGAGATGAGGAAACAATCTCAAAGTATAGAAACTGTGGACTTCTCTAATTCCTTGTTGATGCATGGTGTGAATAGTAAATTCTTTGAGTCGCTTTCTTTGTGAGCCCTGCTTTGCTTGGGGTAAAGAGATAAGAGGTTTGGAGAACTTCTTGAATGTACTGTGGTGTTTTAAGACCTTCCCTCCCTGCTGGTTGCCTAGCCCAGGTCCTCGTATCTGATTGCCAGTGATGAGGAAGGTCTCTTACTAAGGGACATAGAGGTAGGAGAGATATCATTTAGATAATTTGCAGCCTCTCCCGCCCCATGCTTCAAGATTCTCCCCTGATCTTTTCATTTTTGTCTCTTAAGATTCCTCTTCCTCATTTTATTCTACCTTTATCTCCAGAGATTGCAAAATGATCCAGAAACTTAGTAATATTATGAAGGACCATTTATCAAGTGGCCACAATCTGCTTACTAATGTTCAAAGAATATGAGGAATGTCAGTTTTGTTTCCAAATCCTCATTATCCCTAAAGTGCTTGATGCTGTGCCTGCTGAAGTCTTTTTACTCCCTAAATCAATCATCCTTTTATTGCTCGTAGGGTCTTAGGTGCAGAGGACACATTCCGGAGAAGATCAGACACTGTCTGAGTGATGGGGATGTAGGAGATGGTATTTTATGTTGCCTGTGTCACTCCTACTGAATAATTCAGAAGAACTCATAATTTAACATTCATCCGTGAAATATTTTCTCTGAAGTTAGAAAATGAACCATCTTTACGAACATTTGACAGTGTTTCTTTGGGATACTTTTTTGTTATCAAGTCTGTCTGTGAGTAATTCAAGATCATTTATAGCTGTCTACATTTAACTCTTTATAATTTGTCCAGAATTAGCGCTGGCGATCTCTTTGGTTGTCGATATCCCCCTACCTCCCTTGTCAACATCAAAGAGTAGGAAATAATGATCTTGGTGGTAAACATTGTATGTTTTTTTTAATAATAAAGATTATACAGTTTGCTGTTCCATTGGTTTTCCTGCCCATAATAACAGACATGTGCAAATCTGGAGGACTTGCACAAGGCAATTTAACAAAAGGGAAATAAGTAAAAAGACTTCATGTCCAGCTGTGGGGCCACAGGTTCAAAGGAGTGTATTCCATTGATGATCTGAGTACACCACTAGATGTGTGATGTGTGTTAGTTTAAAGCATTAGCAGACTGTTTTATATTTTTCTCTTTAGCTGCATAGCCACAATGAACTGATTTGATGGGTGGTCACAAAAGAATTACTAATGCTAGTGTTTACTCTAGCGGCTTAGGGTCTCTTTAAATTAATGAGTCAAACAGGACAGGATATAACATTAGAAGAGCGTTCTTGCTGTTTACCTACATGATTGTATCCTCACTAAAAAACATGCCAGGCCCTCTCCTACAAAGACAGCAGGCTGAACCTTGTTCTTGCCTTTGAGGACTGTCTCCCGCCGCCGCCCTCCCCCCCACCACAGTAGAATGATTTCAGTGACATGGTCTCATTTCAGGAAATGTTTAATGAGTCTTAGGAACACTATAAATAATTCTCATGTCACTGTTACCTCAAGGAACAAGTACATGTTCAGGCCCTAGATAATTAGGATGTCCACCTCCGTTCATTAGAAGCCGTCTGCCTTCAAAGGGGTGCATGCTGGTGACTTGAATTTATTTCTTTCTGGTCTTCAAATTGTCCTGTCTCGATGCAGAAGAGGAAAAGGCCTCAGTGAATGTGACTCGTGGGGAGACTGTCTTGTGAACAGTGTCATCAGAAGACTGAAGGGGGGACGTCCAGAGGTTGGTCATCTTGTGCACCCCAGCCTCTGTGTAGTGAGAACAGAGCCTTTGTTGAAGAGGCGTGCTTCAGAATGTCCCCTCTGAGTCATACTTAAGTTAACTAAGCTAGATTGAAAGAAATGGTTCATTTTTTTTCTCATGGCAGCTCTGTTTTTATTTGTAACTTGGGTAATTGAAAAAAATTCTCAACAGCCAAAAGTTTGTTTGCCTTGTATGTATTTGAACTTGAGAAGAAGGGTGATGGTACTGACACTTAATATGAAATATATATCTTTTTTTAAAATATGGAATATACTTCTTGAGGTCAGGGTTTCTGGTTAAATATTTCGTCCTTGGAAGAGTATTATTTTGGTTTGTATTCTTTCGCTTCTGACAGCAGCTCTTTTTGTAAGAAATAAAACAAAATGAAAAAACCAAAGCACTGAATACACTAAATAAAATTAAATAAAACATAGAAAACATTGCCCTTTTTTTGGTGTGTGTGTGTGCGTGTGCGTGTGTGTGTGTGTCTGTGTTTCACTGAATTGACTGATAGCCTGACTGAACCTATTTGTAACTCTTTGAGCTAACGTAACCAGAAGAGTGTCCTTTAGGTAAAAGTCTTATTTAATTTTCAGGTAGTTTAATTATGTCTTCTCTCCCTTCTTTAGCTAAAACATCACCCTTTGCCATAGCTCCCCCATTTGTCAGAAGTTTATAATAATAAACTTCTGTCAGAAGTTTATTATTTATTTTGTCAGGAATAAATAATAAAATAAAACAAATCGTCCGGGTTTGGGGCACGTGGGTGGCTTAGTTATTAGGCATCTGCCTTCGGCTCAGGTCATGATCCCAGGGTCCTGGGATCGAGTCCCCGCATCGGGCTCCCTGCTCGATGCAAAACGTGCTTTTCCCTCTCCCACTCTCCCTGCTTGTGCTCCCTCTCTCGATGTCTCTCTCTCTGTCAAGTAGATGAATAAAATCTTTAAAAAACAACAACAACAAAACAAAACCTTACAGTCTAAAAATTCTCTTCAGCAGGTGAGGGAGAGTGAGTTGTGGTTTGTACTTATCCAAAGCAAGCACACAGAATGTACGCAGGTGTCTCACGGTACAAAGACTGCCTGTGGCCATGTGGTCAGACCCCATGAAGTGTCCACGAATCGGCTAGCCAGGGGAGTGCTCTCAGCTGCAGAGACATACTCCCTCTCTCTCCCTGTGGGCAGTCGGCTACCTCCAGGAAAAAGCTGACTTCCAAACAATTTCCTGGTGAGCCCGCTGGGGAGGGAGGGGATTTCCTCAGTTGGACTGTGCGCACTGCCATTTAAAACAGACAAAGACAGCAAGTCTTCGAAATTTGAGGGAAAAGGGCAAGGGAGATGGGACAAGGAGGGGCCGGCTGGGGTCTGCAAATTCGTTGAAAATGTTTTCAAGGTATTTGTCTGGCTTGCCTATCTTTTTTTTTTTTTTTTTTTGGCTTGCCTATCTTTTGACGGCTCTTGGAAATCTCAAACAGCAGTAATAACTGCCTATTGGAATTTAGATTCCAGAACACAGTCTTCCTCCCTTTTGCTAGTGGACTTGCCTGATGAGCTTCTCTCGCTGTTCTAGCCACACTGGCACAGGCTTTGGTTTTTGGGAAGCTGTGGAAACTTGCCCATCCTCAGGATGAAAGACACCATCGAGAGAAAATTAGGTAGAGACCTTTTTTGTTTTTATAAAAGTAGTTTCACTGAAATTTTGCTGAATTTTCTTTATTTTATCTTTGGCTCACAAGGCAAATATGATTTCTTCCTTGCTGTACTGACGGATTGGCCCAGTGTTGCAGTGAGCCTTTTTATCTGTTTCTTGCTACTCACTTGTAAGCACTTTTGTTTCCATCTTTGCCTTTTAAAGACAGGGAAGGAGAAGGGTATTTTGGAGAGTCGCCCCTCTGTGACTAATCAGGCAGATAAAAATGTCTGATTTTTAATTCAGACATTTGAATTAAATATTTCCAGATGAAAAATAATATAGGTAACTACATGAGAATTGATTTGCAAGCATCTAATGAAACATGAGTGCATTCTGATTCTGCCATTTTTGTTTTGTATTTTTTTTTTAAAGATTTTCTTTATTTATTTGAGAGAGAGAGTGAGCGAGAGAGGGCAGAGCACAAGCCGGGGGCAGAGCAGAGGGAGAAGGAGAAGCAGGCTCCACACTGAGCAGGGAGCCTGATGTGGGACTCATCCCAGGATCCTGAGACTGTGACCTGAGCCGAAGGCAGACACACAACCAACTGAGCCACCCAGGCGCCCCTTCCTGCCACCATATTTATAAGATTTTTTAGACTTTTGGAGAGCTTGTTGGCCTAGGTACTATTGCTGTGGTACTCATGGATTAGGATTAGGTTATTCCATTCATAAAACCCTTCCATGGCTCTCCATTGATCTCAGGATGAAGGTCAGTGCCCTTAACCTGGAGGCCTGTGACCTGACCTGTTTCTGTTTGCTGCCTAACAAAGATGCCGCAGTTCAGTGGTTTAAAAAAACAGCCAATTATCGGGGCGCCTGGGTGGCTCAGTGGGTTAAAGCCTCTGCCTTCGGCTCAGGTCATGATCTCAGGGTCCTGGGATCAAGCCCCATATCAGGCTCTCTGCTCGGCAGGGAGCCTGCTTCCCCCCTCTCTCTGCCTGCCTCTCTCCCTACTTGTGATCTCTCTCTCTGTGTCAAATAAATACAAATCTTAAAAAAAAACCCAAAAAAACCCCCAGCTAATTATCTGTTCTTTCCTTTTTTTAAAAAAAGATCTTATTTATTTGACACAGAGAGAAAGAGAGCAGAAGCAGGGGGAGTGGCAAGCAGAGGGAGAGGGAGAGGCAGACTCCCTGCTGAGCAGGGAGGCCCTGATGTGGGACTCGACCCTGGGATCATGACCTGAGCCGAAGGCAGATGCTTAACAGACTGAGCCACCCAGGTGTCCCTAATCTGTTATTTCTCATGATGTTTTGGGTTAGCCAGATAATTCTTGGGCTGGTTTCATGTGGGCTCCCTCATCTATTGTGTCCAGCTGGGAGGGTGACTGGGTTAGAAGGTCCAAGGTGGTCTCTCTTATGTGTCTGGTCTTTGGTTCTGGCTGCCCTTTGGGCCATGTTGGTTTTCGTCCACATGGGCTCTTATCCTGCATTAGGCGAGATTGGCTTCCACATGTGGTGGTTGTAGGATGGCATTTCAAAAGAGCAAAGGTGGACAGGCAAGGTCCCTTGATGCCCAAGATGTAGAGGTCACTGTCATCATATTTAAGTGGTCTCAAAGCAAGTTCCAGGCCAGCCAGAATTCAAGGGCTGAGGAAATAGACTCCACCCCTTGCTGGGATTTGCTGGAGGGAATTCAATCAGCCAAAGCATTCCTCTCTCCCATTTCCACTTGCCCCCTTTCCCTGTACATTCTGGTCCCTACACTTCTTTCAGTTCCTTAAACCCATCTTGTCCTCCAGCTTTTGGCCTGAAAACATATATTTGTCTCTACCTAGAATACTCATCCTTGCCTATTTTTTTTCCAGCTAACTCCTACACATTCTTCAGATTTTTGCTTCATTGTCATTTAATTGGGGTGTCCTTTGCCCATATCCTAGATTTAGGGAAATATCATTTCTGCTCTGTGATCTAATAGTTGCTTTTGCTTTCCTTGTCATAGTAGCACTTATCATTCCTCTATGATTTTTAAAAAAACATTATTTTTCCCTTTCCTGATAAACTGAAACACTGTAGGCGGCAGGACTGGTAGGTATCTTGTTCTCACCAGCAGCGACTAGCCTATAATAGCTGGTGTTACATAAATACTTGCAGAACGCAGATCAAATCGGTGCACATTCCTTATTGGTGTTGCTCATAAGATAATTTTGGTGTTCCCCGTTGGGATACCCCTGACTTCCTTTTTTAAAAAAAATATTTTCTCTCAGCCCTGCAATCTAGCATTAAGAAAGGAGCCCAGGGGGTGTCTGGGTGGCTCAGTTGGTTAAGCTTCTGCATGGGCTCAGGTCATGATCTCGGGGTCCGGGGATTGAGCCCCGCATCAGTGGGAAGTCTGTTTCTCCCTCCCCTTTTGTCCTTCCCCTGTCAAATAAATAGATAAAATCTTTTTTTTTTTTTTTAAAAAGTAGCCCACAAGAAGAGAGACTTGGTTGTATAATTAGGTTGCAGTCTTTTTTGTTTTTTTTTAAAGATTTTTCTGTATTTGAGAGAGAGGAGAGCTGTAGTGCAGGGGCAGGGGGAGAAACAGAGGAAGGGGACAGGCAGACTCTCCTTTGACCTCAAGGGCTGGGGGTAGGAGGCTGCGGTGGAGGAGGGGGGGCTCAGTCCCACGACACTGAGATTATGACCTGACCCTGAGATCATCACCCGAGCAGAAATCTCAGAGGCTCAACCCCTAAAGAGGTTGCGACCTTTTTCTTACACTTACTGATCCATTAGACTTGATAAATCACTTGCTTAACATCAAGTGAACATTTGGAAGAAGTCCTACCTGTAGTCTATAAAATAAGTGGTTAAAGATGCTAACTTAAGGGTGCCTGGGAGGCACGGTCGGTTAAGTGGCTGACTCTTCAGGTCATGACCTCAGGGCTGTGAGATCAAACTTCCCTTTGGGCTCCACGCTGGTTCTGGCACCTACTTAAGATTCTCTCTCCCCTTCGGCTCCCCCCACCTCTTACTCCTGCGGGCACGTGCGCTCTTTCTCTCTCTCTCTCTCAAAAAACAAAACCAAAACCAACCAAAGATACTAACTTAAGCTAAGCCTTTTTTTGTGAAGAGTGGAGAAAGACCTTTCCTTAATTCATCCCCCCTATTGCTTCTTCCTTTTCTGAACCTGTATTGCATTTAGAATCAGATTGTCACCCTCACTGCTTTCTAATTATTCCATGTGCACATCCCAGCTGCTTGCCTAGACTCAACTCCTGGAAGGAATTGGAGCATGTTTTATACCCTACTGATTTTCTTCACTATCATAAATATCTAATAAACACGCAGTCATCCAAGATGTCTTCCTTCTTTCTTCCTTTATTCCAAGCACTATATTTGATATTAATTTAAGAGTTTCAATGCATATATATTCTGATATAACCTGTTATGGTTGGTCTCCTTCAAGACGCCCTCCCTATCTAAGCAATTCTCACCTCCTTGTATTCATGCCCTCATAATAGTGCCCTCTCACACCGAGTAGGACAGACATTTGAGCTGATAGGATTTCTTAGAAGTGACAGTGTGTCACTCCCAAAGGTAGGTCTTAAAGGACATAGGGACTTCCGCTTTGCCATTCATTCATTCATTCATTTATTTATTTGTCTATCTATCTTCTATCTATGTATTTACCTATTTATCTATTTATTTATCTATATATGTATCTATTTATTTATCTTTGTATATATATATATTTATTTATCTATGCATGTATATTTGTGTATATTTATCTATGTATGTGTGTATTTATCTATTTATCTATGTATGTATGTATTTATATATCTATTTACCTATTTATGTATTATGTATTTATTTATCTGTTTATATAGATATGTATGTAATGTATGTATTTATCTGCCTATCTGCCTATGTATGTATGTATTTATCTATTTACCTATGTATGCATCTATTTATTTATCTATGTATATATATATATTTATTTATGTATTTGCTCATATATCTATTTACCTATTTATCTATATATGTATGTGTGTATGTATTTATGTATGTATGTATGTATGTATGTATCTATCTATCTATCTATCATCTATCTATTTTGATGGGGGCTTGAACTCACAACCATGAAATCAAGACCTGAGCTGAAATCAAGAGCTGATCGCTTAATGGACTGAGGCACCCCGATGCCCCCACTTTTCCTTTTTTGATTACTTTCTCTGGGGGAAGCCGGCTGCTGTATTTGGATAGGCAGATAGCCTTCTGGAATGGGCCACATGGCGGGGAACCTCAGTCTCTTGCCAACAGCCGTATGAGGAAGCGTCTCAGAAGCAGACATTCTAGACTCGATCAAGCCTGGAGCCCAGGCCAACTTCTTGACTGCAGCCACTTGAGAGACCATGAGCCAGAACCACCTCCCTAACGTGCTTCCAAATTCCTGACCTGCAGAAGCCCTGCGAGATGATAAATGCTTATTGTTGTTTGAGGCTTTTACACTTGGGAGTTATTTGTTACGCAGAAGCAGAGAACTTATATATCAACCATTTGTGCATTCTCTCTGGACTCCAGGGAGTGAGCGTGGTGTTTGTAACTGCACTGATTGAGTGTAGCCGTAGATGACTCGCTTACAGCCATACTTACAGCATAACCAGTTCTGAGAGATGCATCCATAGAACCTTTTCTGGGTGCCCAGTTTTCAGTGGAATATTTGGTTAGGTGCTACTTGGAGGCAGGTGTGATTGTATCATCTTTCATATCATCCATACCTCCGAATATTAAAATGCTGAAAGATAGAAATGCTAACTAAATGAAGACTGGTATATAGAATAATATGGCCCCGTGCTTTACCTAATCAGGTTACTTGGTTGCAAGTAATAGGTAGCACAGTAGGAAGGGGAATTTATTCTATGGAAAAAGGAATGTCTCCTGAAACTCCAGGGTAAGATGGATTGAATAGGGCCTCAGGAAGGGTCTGGAACTGGAGTAGAAAGTTGTGAGGACTGGTACTTCATCTCTGTTTTGCTTTGAATGGTTTTGTCTGCAGGTAATCTTTTTCAGATTTTCTTTTTCTTTCTTTCTTTCTTTCTTTCTTTCTTTCTCTCCCTCTCTCTCTCTTTCCTTCTTTCTTTTTAAAGATTTTATTTATTTATTTATTTGACACACAGAGAGAGAGAGAGAGAGAGAGATCACAAGTAGGCAGAGCGGCAGGCAGAGAGAGAGGGGGAAGTAGAGAGCCTCTCTGCCCGCGGAGCGGAGAGCCCAATGTGGGGCTTGAGCCCAGGACCCTGAGATCATGACCTGAGCCGAAGGCAGAGGCCCTAACCCACTGAGCCACCCAGGCACCCCTTTTGCTGATTTTCCATTGATAAGGTGGTACTTGGGAGCCCTACAGCTCTCTCATTTATCAATGTACAGTTTTAGTCACATGGAGGCTCTTTGTTGGGGTTCCCCTCAAAGAGAGAATTGGATTGGTAGAGCCTCGCTCAGATGTCCATTCCTGAGCCAATCAGCTATCGCCGGCGCGGAGGGATACAGGGATGCCAGGTGCACGCTCCTCTGTGGATGGCATATGTCTGCTGAGGGTAGTCCTGAAGGGGAAAGATTAGGTTCTGAAGAAGGAGCCTGTGCAACAGCACACAAGGTGTGTGCTACCTTAGGAGAGAACCGTTTTAGAGAACATAATGTATTATCTTAGCTTTCTGAGGCAGCAAATCCTGAACCTCTTACTCTACAAAGCAACAGTCGATAATAAAACTACGAATGTGATTTTCCTTCTCTCCTTTATTCCCACTTAGATCCTGGTTTATAAATTTTACTATCAAGGGCCCTAGTGTTTTAGGGTAAATTAGTACCTTACTAGACATCCTAAAAGGCATAAGCAGACATTATATTGGTAATGTACTGTCAGAGAGCAAGAATATCCTGCCCCTCGAGGTCTTGCTGGCTGGACAGAGAATCAGATTGACATGAGACCGATTAACAGGAGAAAATCAAATTTAATAGTGTGTGTCCATACAGGGAATCCACACAGACACTGAGACTCTCTAAACAGTCAGACATAATGAGGTATAAATGTCATTCTGACCTAAGGAGAAATGGGTAGGGGTCTGGTAGGGGACTTCAAAGGGAAGGAAGGCAATTCACAGGAAGATGAAAAAGAGTCAGTGTTTGGTAAACAGATGTTTGTGGGCCACTCAGAAACAGTGGGACATAGAGGACTTTGATCAAACAGGCCTTGCTTGCTTCCTCCCTGTCTGCCCTTCCTAGTTTTTAGGAAGATGCAATTATCTATGGTGATAGCTCTCTTCCCGGAGCAGATTACCTAAATTCTTTTTTAGGCATTTAAGGGAGGAGTTAAAGAGCTTTTCCTGAATTGGCTGGGGTTCGATTTTTTTTTTTTTTAAACTCAGTCTTCATGCCAAGGTGACCCATCTTGGAGCAGTCTGTCCTTGGCCCGTAGAGTATTTTTATGACATCTATAAAGAAAGTCGTTGTTCCTGGCTATTCCAAATCATCACCTGTAAATATGCATTTGAAAGACTAGAGGAAGTGAGAAGAAATGTCCATCTTCTGGTCAGTGTAAACTCAAGCATTGTCTTGGCATTTGGGCTGAATACAAGTGGCAATTCTGATGTCTTTATTTGCCACAAACAATTTAGGATCAGGATGTCTGAAATACTTCCTTCTTGAACAATATAATGAAGTCATTGGAATAGAGTGTAATCCACAGGTATCCAACAGGAGCTTTGAGTTGTTTTAAGATAAAGGGAAGAGAAAATTAGCAAAAAAAAAATGACATACCAATCAGATTAAAAGTTGGAGGCATTCTTAGCTGAAAAAATAGTGAGATCTTTTGAAATGTTTATAGTTCTTTGTGTCAACAAAAAGATAATTTAGTGAGGTTTCTTTCTATTCCCAAATGCTTGGCTTCTCAATCTGTTGATTCCTCTCTCGTTTATTTTATGGAATATTTGGCCACTTCAAATTTTTTATCAAGTATTTTTATTCGTTATGGTATTCCAATGAGAACGTGTTTGTTTTAAAAATTTTTTTAGCGATTTATTATGTGAGAGAGAGAGAGAAAGAGAGAGAGCGCATGAGAGCAGGGGAGAGTCAGAGGGAGAAGCCGACTCCCCACTGAGCAGGGGGCCGATGCAGACTCAAACCTGGGACTCCAGGATCATAACCCGAGCCAAAGGCCGTCACTTAACTGAGCCATGCAGGTGCTCAAAAATGTGTTTTAAAATACAGCTTAATTACTGTCCTAAAGCTTTTCTATGAGAGTACATATATACTTACTCTAGTTACAGTGCAATGGAAAATCAATTGTAAGAAAATATAAGTGGAGATTTTCGCTGCGTCCAATGCAGAATTGGGTTCAAATCTACATGTAATGGCAGATTTTTATATGTCCTGGGGAAAAATGCATCACCTATTTTTTACCCTGTAGTATAACTTGAAGTCAAAGAGAACACAAGAATATGAGTGGTCTTTTGATAAATACTCTGAGTCCATGTGACTTAGAGAAGCTAACAGGAAAGACCAAAATGCAGTTGGGAAAACCTGATGTCTGTGTTAGATACAGGCACTATATACTTTTTTGTTACTCAGAGTTTGTTTTTAAAGAGCTTGCCTTGTCATTTTTTAAGTGATTTGCTCTTCCAGGATAGGTGTGAGGTACACAAGAGAAGTATTTTCCCCATCTGTTGATTGAAGGAAACTACCGCTTGTCTAATTGCTTGGCCAAAGTCAGTAGCTATTCATTAGTACCTCAAAGAATGGACTAGAACCCAGGATTTCTGACCTAGCCCTCCTCCCATTTTGTAGCCTTTTGGTATGTCCAGCTTCTCACCCTGAGTTACTACCTTTGGGATGATTTGCTCTGAGGCTTCCTGGTTTGTGGTTTGTGGTATCTTGTTTATGATGATTTGTTTTAGTTTTTCACCTTTGTATTTGTAGCATGGGAAGGTATCCGTTACTTGAAGTAGAATTATCCAGTATCCTATGTGGGTTACATTGAATTCTTGATATAATATAATTCTTAATATATTTCCATCCATGTTCTCTGTGTGGTGGCTGGGTTTTTTGTCATTTTGGGAGAGGATTCTGTATGAAATGAATTGTTGGTTACATTGAGGAGAAAGATGAACAAAGGAGAGAGAGGTTGGAGGACGATGCCCCACTAACAGGTTCACTGTCAGAGGCTTTTTTTCACTGACTACATTGAAAGGCATCAATGATAACCCATGTCCCGCCCACGCATTATCTTGGTATCTCTGAAAACTCATGCTAATTACATCATTAATTAAAGCTGTCTCCATTATTTTCAGGATCCTTTTGAAGAACAAACTGATTTCACTGTTTCGCCTGGTGGCTGGAATGATAAGAACACACTGCCAAGTGCAGTTTTCCTTTTGGGATAGTTCCCATTGTTGCATTTTTATTTGAAATTCAGGTTTTAGAAGGAGTAGCTACCCCTGTCATACTTAAAAGAAGGCATTGACCCATTTTCTCCAGTGATCAGAACCATGGAAATTAGTCCTCATGTAGTTTACTGTGTGTTCTAGAATATAAGAGTCACAAGGGTTGAGGGAAACAATGTAGGAGCCACTGTGTGCTGCAGGGTTGCTACAGTGGCCATCTGGGAGAGGGGAGATGTGGGCCCTTTAGATTCCTACCCTTAGTGTCCAGTGGGAAAACGAGTGCATTGATGACATGTCGCAGGCTCCTGACCTTTGATGTTGTCCAGTTTGTTTACACATGCCATGGTTCCAAAGTGAAGAACTCTCTCACCTCTAAGTTTGTCCTTCCATGCTGTTGCTCTTAATTCTGCTCTTGAGTGTAATCCACATTGTGCTGGTTAATGGTTAACCTGCTCTGGGCAGGGAACATTAATTTGTAGTTTGCCAATTTCCATTGTGTAAATACTCCCACCAAGGCCGATAAGAAGTGACTAATGTCAAGGCACTGAACACAGATTTGGAGGAAGTTGTACCCAGCTGGCTCTTTGGGGTTCATACCGGTAGCTCCTGCCATTGCTGAGTTCCATCCGCCGTAAGTGTTGTGACTGAGAGTCTAATAACCATAAATGAGGACGGATAATGGGGCATTGAGATCAGCAGTTTTAAAAGCTGTTTTATGCACGTTATCTTCCTTCAGTGCCACAGTAATCCTGGGAAATAAGTGCTGTTACCTTCCCATTGTAATATAATCTCTAGTCTCAGATGACTGGGTTCTCAGTCTCTTTAGGTATCTCTGTGAAAATTCAGGTCATCCAAATACTCAGAGTGTAGCTGCTTATCTATGGCAGGTCTGAGATTCAAAGCTGTGTCTTTCTTTCCAGAATCTGCACTTTTCATCACCGTGAGATCCAAATAATCATTCGAATGTTTAAAAAGTGCATTGCATTTCATCGAAGCTTTCTGTTTCCTGGCTGTTCGTGTCCACAATTCTTATGAAATTATTCAGCAATTCATTCAGGTTACTGAGCATCTGTTAACGGGTCCGGCAACGTTCTGTGCAGTCGGGTACCAGTGATCAAAACAGTAAAGTATCTTCGTTCCTGTGGAGAGAGAGAGAGACAATGAATTCATGTAAAAGCAATGATCGTTGCATGTTAGGAGGTGAAAACACTATGGAAAAAAAGTAGAAAAGAGTCGGGGGTGTTAGGGATCGTGGAGGGACTTGGTCGTGGTTTTAAATAGGGTGGTAATATTCCTCCAGTGGCTTCATTTGCAGACCTTTTGCCACCACCGATGGCCTGTTGTGGAAAGGACGTGCTGGGTTCCACCGTGTTTCCTGAGCACCAGGTGCGGTCTTGCTGGTTTATAGCACAGACTCGGCTCCCTTTCTTCCCTTGATTTTTGTCCCTAACAAGTCACAATTGCAGCCTAAGACCCTTCCCTCTTCTTGGACCCGTGTCACGTTCTTGGCTGGGGTTGTTTTTGTGGTCATGCCTAAACCCCACGTCCCTTTCTGCAGGAGCCCCTGCCAGCCAGGCCGCGTTTCCCTCAGCATATCGTTTTACCGCTGATTGATTGAATCTAGAAGCAGTACTTTACATTTATCTCTGTGGTTTCTCGTTACGTACAAAACTTACAGAGGCTACTTGATTTATTAGCAAATAAATCTGTATTCGTGACACCTCTAGTTCTTAATGCTCTTAATGCTCCTGGATCCATGAGGAGATCAGCACTAACTGGCTGCGAATATTAAGGTAAGGTGGTCACTCCCCCTTACAGTTCACTCTCAGTGGGTGTGATTTTGTTGAGAGGTGGTCTTGTTTTGCTGCCAGTGAGTCTTTTTTTTTTTTTTTAAGATTTTATTTATTTATTTGAGAGAGAGAGAGAGAAAGAGAATGAGAGAATGAAAGGGGAGAAGGTCAGAGGGAGAAGCAGACTTCCCGCAGAGTTGGGAGCCTGATATGGGACTCGATCCTGGGACTCCAGGATCATGACCTGAGCCGAAGGCAGTCGCCCAACCAACTGAGCCACCCAGGCGCCCCGGTGCCAGTGAGTCTTAACTGTCTTTTAGCAGTTGCTGATCTACCTTTTAAAGAGAAAGAGAGAGAGAACTTAAGTCTTGGACCCTCTGCACATGACATTTTTTAGCTAGAAATGAATAACATTCTTTTATTGACATTATGTTTCTTTTTAGGGCTCCCTTTTACTCAGAGTAGATGATACTGATTTTCCTCTTATAATAATAAAATAAAATTTCCTTTCACATAAAACCTTTGGATGTTAAAAAATGTGTTTATTTAAAGATATATGAAATAAACAACAAGCGGTTTTCAAGTATGACACCTTCTGAAGGTGATTCTTTAATGTCTGAGGTTTGGTTAATATTTATCTAAATAATTTTGCAGGGTCAGAAGAAGACAGAACTCATTTTAGGAGTCCAGGCCATAAAATAAGGAACAGCTTTTTAAAATCCGAAAGTACCTCATCATAATCATATATGGGAATAGCGGTTAAGAGCATGACCTTTGGAGCCAAACTCTGGATTTGAATCCGTCTTTTACTAGTTGTGTATCTTGGGTAAGGTACTTAATGTTCGGTGCCTTGAATTGCTCATCTGAAAAATGGGTATAAAAGGGTTTACCTTGGGGGGCGCCTGGGTGGCTCATTGGGTTGGGCCTCTGCCTTCGGCTCAGGTCATGATCTCGGGGTCCTAGGATCGAGCCCCGCATAGGCTCTCTGCTCACTGGGAAGCCTGCTTCCCCCTCTTCTCTCTGCCTGCCTCTCTGCCTACTTGTGATCTCTCTCTCTCTCTCTGTCAAATAAATAAGTAAAATCTTTAAAAAAAAAAAAAAGTGTTTACCTTGGGATACCTGGCTGACTTGGTTTGTAGAGCACAAGACTCTTGATTTTGGGGTTATGAGTTCAAGCCCCATCTTGAACATAGCTTACTCAACAAAAAGTATTGGGGTGCCTGGCTGGCTCAGTTGGTGGAAAATGTGACTCTTCATCCCCAGGTTGTGAGTGTGAGCCCCATGTTGGGTGTACTGATTACTTAATATATTAATATTTAATTTTTATACTAATATTTTACTTATATTACTTAATATATTACTTAATAATTGCTTAATATATTACTTAATATTACTTAAATATAAAATCTCTTATTAAAAATAGTATTTCTCTCAGTGTTAATACGTGAAGGATAGTTACAACTATCTAAGTGTGAGCTATTTTTATTTCTTTAAGACATTAAGGCTCTTCGTCACTATTAGTCTAACCAGTATGTTCTGGTGGTTAAAGAAGTGTTACTTAATGTTCTAGGTTAGGTCTCTAGAAAAAGAAAGAAGCTGTGTTGTGGTAATTTTATGAACAAATTTCCCACTGTTTTTCTTCCAGCTCTGTATTGGGGCATGATGTTTTCACTGGCCTGGGTTGTTTATAATTATCCTTGTGGGGTCAAGGTGGACTCTACACAGAGTCCGGGCAAGGTGCCCTTTATTGTCATTTCACTTGACCTTTCAGCCCATTTCTTATGTATAAATAACACATAAAAAC
This sequence comes from Nasua narica, assembly GCA_028533885.1. Taxonomy (NCBI): domain Eukaryota; kingdom Metazoa; phylum Chordata; class Mammalia; order Carnivora; family Procyonidae; genus Nasua; species Nasua narica. Next base: position 28,846,215 of record CM052799.1, on the reverse strand, counting down.
ACCACCTGGACCAAGGCCTTTTATTACTTTGGAATTAAATTCCAGCGGAAGTATCAAGGACAATTCACCAGTTGAGGAACCGGAAATGTAAAGGTCGGCTTTCATATACATCTGCCTTTTCTTCTTCTGCCATCTCATGGTTAAAATACAAATAAAGTTGGATTACTGGATGAGCCATGGAAATAAACAAGGCAGAGACACGCGGCTCAGAGTACCATATCCCGCAGCGAGCTCTGTAGGACGGGAGCTCCCCTAGTGATACGAAGTGTTTTATGGGGAGATAAAAGGATCCAGTGGCCAGATAAGTTTGGGAAAGACTGGAACACATAAAGCTTGCCAGATTAATCTATCTGCGTGTCTTCTCAGTGGGTTTTATGTATGGAAATCTATTAGGATGCTCCAGAAATGAAAATAATAGTAGCAGTTAACTTTTATGTAGCACTTCCTATGTGCCTGGCATAGGTCTGAGCGCTTTACACGAAGTAGCTTGTAAATCCTCAGGATGGTGCCCGTCTCTATTCACTCTTATTTGATAGATGCGGCAATTGAAGCTTGATGTGTCGTTTGTGGTGGTTCATAAGCTCGTCTGACCGGAGGCAGGTTTGGAGATGTGCCTCGCGTGTTTGGAGCAGTGGGAACCTGTTCTAACGCACCGAGCAAACTGACTCACAGGTAGATAATTGTGGAGGAAGGATGGCCTCGCTCTGGTTTCTGCTCTGGAAATGATGGCTTCTCTGAGCATCCCCACGGTATACAGATTTGTCTCCCTGTGATATTCCTTGATTTGATACTAGAAATTCTGGAAGCGGGACTCATAGAGCTTCAAGTGGGAGGTTTAATTTTCCAGTGTCACAGTCTTGTGGATGGGGAGGACAGATCCCCTTTCGGCAGACAGACCTGTCTTCATTTCAGCATTTTACTAGGTTCTCTTGAAGGCAAGAACTTGGTCTATGGAAAGGCAGGATGAGTTTAAGTAAGGCCTGTGATCTCACTTTAGGCAAGAGCATCTGATTAATAAACCATTGAAATCCTCCTGAAGGTAAAAGAATGAAAAAAGCTACATTTTTCATCAAAGCTTTAAATGCATATCAATTGGTAAAGAGCCAAAATGGCATTTTTACAGGTGGTCTTAGCTTCAATTATTTATATATTTCTTTGAATTATTTCAGTATTACACAAGTGATGAAATCCTGTTGGGTAAATTACTGCCTCGGCTCCCTTAAACAGCTGATTCTAATACTTTAAAAACTCTACAGTTATCCCCATTACTCTTAATATAAAATACTAATTGATTAATACTGCTTGCAAGATCTGGCCCTTGTCCTTTACAGCTTCAGGGCCAGTACTAGTTCAAATTGCTTTTTTGTGCTAAAAAGATAATAACGCTCTTCTGGGTAGGCTGTAGTGCTGTATTTTAGCCCCTGCATGTTCCCTGGCCAGGTGCCCTTGTGCAGTGCACAGCCTGTAGAGCTGCACATGACTGACCAACCTAATCTCATATTACCTATAACATCCTTCATGTCTTCTTAGTAATTCTCATCACACTTAAAATGACTTGTTGAGTGTCTCCCATTCTTGCTAAAGGATAAACTCCCTGAGGGATGGGCCTGTTTTTGTCACGCATACTGTAGTATCTCTAAGAATGAGCAAAATGCTAGGTACCTAGTAGGCTCTTTATGGTGTTTGTTGTTTATGATGTTTATTGAATGCAGGCTTGACGATTTGCATGTATGGGTGGGGAAATGACTACAAATGAAAGGATAAAGCAAGCTTAGAGCTTACATGGAAGAATTAGAAATCTTTTGCCTAAGGCACATGAATCTGGAATCTCAGAATCAAACTTGCAGGTTGGTATGAAATAATCAAGTTTTATCTAAGCACTTCTCAGACCTTAGGGAGGTTGTATTTTGCGAATCTCTTCTGTTGTGAATCTCTTGTGTTTGGATAACCAGATGTTCCTGCTATCAAGAAAAAAATGTTATGTTTTCCCATTATGTGCAATGCTATCAGAGCTCATCATAGACATAGTTGCAAGCTGGGGCTTCCAATGACTGTTGGGAGGGGCCAGGAATACACCAGTGGTTGTTACATGATATTAACCTGGTGGTCTTCCGACATGCTGGTTCCCATTACTGTCTCTCTGTTCACAGATTTTCTTTGGGATGCGATACTGCTTTGAATCATTACAAATTCTCTTGCCGGGTGTATTGGTTTCCAAGGACTGCCAAAACAAAAGTACCACAAAATAGGAGGCTTAAAACAAGAGAAATGAATTCTCTCATAGTTCCAGAAACTAGAAGTCTAAGATCTGTCTGCAGAGCTATGCTTTCTTTGATGGCTCTGGGGAAGAACTCTTTCTTATCTCTTCCTTGGTTGCTGGCATTCCCTGGCATTCCCTGGTTTGTAGCCCCCATTCCATTCTGCCTCCCTCTTCCTGTTCTTTCTTTTCTCTTTATCTGAGTGTCCTCTCTTTTCCTTCAAGGATGCCAGTTACATTGGATTTAGGGCCCACTCTAATCCAGTATGACCTGATCTTAAATAATAACAAACTGACGGTTACTGGGGTGCGGGGGGTGGGGTGGGGTGGAGAGGGATGGGGTCGCTGGGGGATGGACATTGGGGAGGGTACCTGCTATGGTGAGTGCTGTGAATTGTGTAATACTGATGATTCATAGACCTGTACCCCTGAAACAAATAATAGATTCTATGTTAATTAAAAAAAATAATACTTTCAGATTCTGTCTCTAAATAAGGTCACCTGAGGCTCAGGTGGACGTGAAGTTTGGGGGGATTGAGTCACTCTTTAACCCGGTACATAAGGCTTCAACTCTTAGGCTGCTAGTCTATGACTTAGTGTACACTCCACTGTTCTTTGTATGACCTTGTGCATGTCATGTCATCTCTCTGAGAATCATTTTCTGTAAAAGGGATCTAGTTACAGTACCTGTATTTTAGGAGTTTTTAAGGATTAAATGAGATGATGCAGATAAACCATAGGAAACATAGCCTGCACGTGGTAAAAGCATTTGATGCACTCATTATTATTTCTTTCCTTCATACCTAACCGGAACCTAAAATATTTCTGAATTTCTTTTTACTGATATTCCAAATGAATTCTGATTTTCTTTGGTGTTTTATTTATTTATTTATTTATTTATTTATTTATTTATTTTTGGTGCTTCTCTAATTTTTATTACTAGTATGCAGCCAACTTTCAGTCATTTTGATTGATTCTTCTTTGGGCGGAATGATCACTCCTTGAGGAGGAATAGATTATAAGAGAAGTAAGAGCCTCGGTCTTAATTGATGATTACTCCAATATAGTGATAAAGTTCTTCAGAAACATGTAAGTCAGGGTTGAAGTAGATTGAATTAAGAAAATTCTTTTCAAATCAGATTTTTTTTTTGATTGCACATTGGCTTAAATATTATGTGGTAGGGTTCTTCCAACTTGGCAAAACCGTGTTAAATAATTTCCGTAGTGGGTTGAAATGGTAATAAAAGTCAAAATCACATGTTTGCATTTTCTATGCAATTATAATTTGAGCTGAACTTAGTTTGGCAGTGGAGTAGAGTATAAGTGTAAAATTGCAACCTAGTTCTATTTTGTACTTAGCAAATGTAAATGTTGTAATATAAATTAAAACCCATGTATAAATAATCATGAGGGATAATTCAATTTAGTTAATTTTCATTTTCTTCTGAAATGTGAAATTGAATAAATGTTAAGAATCTCTTTGAGAGGGACAAAATGGGCTAAATGTAATTATACTGTAATTGTTTTAAAAAATATTTTTTAAGCCCCAGGAGAGAATGAAGTTTATAAATATGGAATACCTTGAGGTGATTGATTCCAAGAGAGGAGAGATGAGGTTTTACCTGATCTTCACCATGTATTGGAGCCTTAAAAAGACATGGCTCAGGATTAGAAATTCATATGGTATTTGTATGTGACAGAATTTGATTGAAGATCCCATATGTTTTGTTCCACACTGCTTAAAACTAAAAGGAAGGTACTCGTAAAGCCACTTGTTCTTGAATATCATTGTGTCTTTAATGCCAGTCACAGAAGTCTTAGTGAAAGTGAGGATACAGCCTGGGGTATTTAGTTGAAATAAATTAAAATAGCAGAATGCCTGTGGAGACCAGGTATTTAAGTGGGTGAAGGGCTAACAGGTGGAAATGAAGTTCCCTTTGTTTTCTGTGGCCCGAAGAGATGTGAACAGAGCTATGAGAGCAATTGGTGACATGTGATGCTCCCTAAAATAAGATATGACCACCTAGAAAGGTGTTTCATTCATTGACACCTGCTCTCTCTCTAAGCCTAGGGTTGGTCGTTTCCACGCCGAAGTTGTGAGTTGATTCATGTTGGATGAGAAGTTGGACCTTAGATCTTTTTCATTTCTGAGTTTCCAGGAATCCTAAGTTGATGACCAATGGGTTATGACTGAGAAAAGTTAAAAGGGCCAAGTGATTGAAGGTCTGGGATATTTGGCTAAAAACAGAGTTTTTATCTATAAAGGAGTAGCTGAGTATTAGGGAAAGGCTAAGAGTGTATATGAGGGAAATGGGCAGTACTTAGTCATCATCGTTAACAAAGCCTCAGATGGAAGAAAATCACTTTTTTCTAGTTTGTTATAATGAGAGATGGTTGGGGGTATGGAGACTGAGAGAGGGAGATTGAGATGTGGGGAGAGAGAGAGAATATGAATGAGAATACATCCAAGTTCCCCTCCCCCAATGCCTTCTCTTGTGTAGGCATCGGGGGTGGTAAGAAATGGAAAATCAAGTTGTTCTTATATATATAATTTCAGAATGAGAAGTCAGCATTTCATCTCCTGGATGGAAAAGAAAAAAATCTAATTCAAGGGCATTAATTCACTCTTCTCCAAAGGAAAAGCTGACAAAATTCAGTTGAGCAATGATCATGAAAACTGACAGTCTTCTCAAATCAATGTTTACTGTATTACCTGATTTCATGTGCAGTGTTCCCCAGTAGACACACTACTGTCTTCTGCCAGAATGATAAGGGACTCACATGTTTTGGTTGTATTTGTTTGTTTGTTTGTTTCTTTATTTATTTAATGGAAAATGAAGATTCCTAGCCTTCTTTAATAAAAATAAGTCTTTCTGGGATGCAGTTTAACTCCTAAAGACCTTTTATGAGCATTCTCCTTATCTTGCATTTGTTTGTTAGTGGGACAATTTGAAAAGGAGAAGAATATTTTAAGTATTCTGATTTTAAGCAAACATTAATTTTAAACTGACATGTTTAGCCACTAAGCAATGGGATGAAACAACTCATTTGTTACTAAAAGAGATCAGTTGAAGAATGTTGTGGAGCAAGATCTTTCTTTCTTTCTTTCTTTCTTTCTTTCTTTCTTTTCTTTCTTTCTTTCTTTCTCTTTTTTTAAGATTTTATTTATTTGAGAGAGAGCGACAGAGATAGAGCACAAGCAGTGGGAAGGAAGCAGAGGGAGAGTGAGAAGCGAACTCCCCACTGAGCAGGGAGTCCGGGATCAGGACCTGAGCCAAAGAAAGACATTTCACCTCTTAACTGAAGGTAACACCCAGGCATACCACCACCCCCCCTTTAAATTTAAATTCAATTAGCCATCTTGGTAGCTTCTAAGTTTTTACAACTATGAATAAACTGTGTATAGGTTTTGTGTGTATATTAAGTTTTTCAGCTCTTTTAGGTAAATACCAGGGATTGTGATTGTATGGTAAGACTAATGTTTAAGTTTGTAAGAAACTGCCAACCTGTCTTCTAAGAAGGTTGTACCATCTTCCTTTCCCACCAGAATGAGCTTCTGTTCTACCTCCTTGCCAGCTTTTGGTGCTGTCAGTTCTTATAGAGAATGGCTCTATAAGATTTTGACCATTCTGATAGAGACACAGTGGTATCTCAATGTTGTCTGTCTTTGTTGCTTTTTATTTATTTATTTTAAAAATTAATTTTAAAAGGAATATTACTGCAGAAATGTAGAGAAAAAAAAGCAAAATCTTTAGCTCCAGGTAACTCATTCTTAGAGATAAGGATCTGATGTAGATATATTTCAGTTTATATACAAAAAAAGAAAGAAAAGAAAGAAAGAAAGAAAGAAAGAAAGAAAGAAAGAAAGAAAGAAGGAAAGAAGGAAAAAAAGAAAGAAAGAAGGAAAGAAAGAAAGAAAGAAAGAAAGAAAGAAAGAAAGAAAGAAAGACCCTCCATAAGTTTAAGAGATAATAACAGGAGCGCCTGGGTGACTCAGTCAGTTAAGTGTCTGACTCTTGATTTTGGCTCAGGTCATGATCTCATGAGATTGAGTTCCACATTGGATTCTGTGCTGGGTGTGAAGCCTGCTTAGGATTCTCTCTCTCCCTCTCCTGTACACGTGCACGCTCTGTTTCTTGAAAAGAAAAAGAAATAAAAACAGATTAAACACTTTTGTCATTAGTAATTTGAAATGTAAGGAAACACCTGGCAGTCCAGATAAATTAAAAAAGCCAAAGGTAGGGGCGCCTGGGTGGCTCAGTGGGTTAAAGCTTCTGCCTTCAACTCAGGTCATGATCTCAGGGTCCCACATCGGGCTCTCTGCTCAGCAGGGAGCCTGCTTCCCCCCCCCTCTCTGCCTGCCTCTCTGCCTGCTTGTGATCTCTCTCTGTCTGTCAAATAAATAAGTAAAATCTGTATTTAAAAAATAAAAAAGTTAAAAAAAAAAGCCAAAGGTAAATTCTTAGGACTATTAATATATTCATCAGGTGTATAATTTTCCAAAGGTCTACAATGAAGAGTATTTGGGCTGACTTCCCTTCATCTCCATGGTGGACTTTCCTAGATGCAGGGACAGGGGTTGAGTGTGTGAAATACACAGATGTATATATGACACAAATGGTAGCATTGGTGAAATATACAGTTGTATATATATGACACAAATGTTAACATTGGACACAATTTTGCGTCTTTTTTTTTCCTACTGACAGTATACTTGGATTCAATATAAATCAAAGCACGATTACTAAGCTTTGAGCCTCTTGCTTCAAGGTTACTTAATTATTTTTAGAATTAAGGAAACAGAAATGGACTGGGACGTCCATAGGGAGGAAAGCCAGGAAGCAGAAAATACCATTAGTTACCTGATAGTCATCATTTTACCAAACTAAGAGAAGGCAGTTTTCAGGAAAGCATATGGAATATGGCTCTTGATGGAGCTACGTGCCGTTTGAAGGATACACGTGGATAACCCACAGGGATGATTCACCACCAGAGCAGCTGTAAACTTCTCATTTAATTAGGTAGGAAGCACCTGTGTGTTATTACTTCATCATTTTTCCTCTTTCCAGTCCAGTTTCTTCAGGGATTTAAAAAAAAAAACAACAGAAAAAGAAAAACGACGCAACAAGTTGGAATTTAAATTTTTTGTAGGGGAGAGCATTCAGTGCCTCAAAAAGGGCAAGTAGGAAGGTCATCTGCTCCGTAGGAAGAGGAGTTGAGAATAGTAACATTAACATTAATAGTAACATTAATAGTGAGTTGTGGAGGGCCAGTGACTCTGTGCATTGCAAGGTGTTTGGCATCCTGTGTATTAGTATCCTGTGTGCTTGCAGTTGCTCTTTTGCGTGTTTAAATATATTTAACAGAACTAGTGCTAAATGTGTATAAGCTGTTGTTCAAATTTGAAGGATACCAGTTTTTTTTTGGGGGGGGGGTCTTCTCTAGGCTCTGAGCATTTCCATGACATGGCACCAGGATCTTTACATGGCTTCTGGAAAGTGGCTGAGATGGGTTACTCAATTAGGAGCATCTTCCAAGGCCTGATCAGTATCATTTACCTAACAGTTTGCTTGTGACATTCACTGTCTCCTCGCCTAAGTTGTTCTAAACATCACTTATGACAGTTACCAAAATATACATGGTAATAAAAATTAACTACCATGTTATTGAGTGCCCACTCTATGCTGAGAAGCTTACCAATGTATTCCTGTACAACCATCACTACCCAAACGGGTTGGTATTATCCTCTTCATTTTACAGGTGGGGGAAACTGAGGCCCAGAGAGATGGCATACCTTGTCCAAGGTCACTCAGCAGGTTACTTTAATATACAATATAAAAATATATAATATAAAGAATATAAAATCGGCAGGTTACTTTACGGTAAGTTGTTCAGCTCAGTGGTACAGTGTTGAAAGCGTATTAAAATTGTACATACACGTGCGAATATTCATCCACTATAAGCAAATTTATTTGAAGCATCTGGGTTGCCATTATTCTCAACTTGGTGATTTGTACATTTTTATGTGGTCCTCAGGCATGCGTAGAAGAGGCTCGGATCCTCTTAAGGGTGGCGGCTCTCCCAGAGGTCTCGAACTGGTAGCCTGTGAGCTGAATTTGGACTGCACCTGTTTTGTTTAGGAGGGGGAGAGGGAGGGGCGGTCAGCACTGTGTTTTAACTGAACTGAGCACAAGTGCCTTGAGGTTTGGTTTGTACTCTCAGGTTTTCCCTTAGTCCCCATGACTCCCTAATTTCTTAGGCCCTGCCTGCTTCACTCATTTAAGTTTTCTGCATGGCCCGTGATGACATTTGAATTTGTGCTTCCATAAACCATTAAATCAAAAAGTATTCCAGTTAGATTATGTTCTTTTGGGGGGTTCAGGTTAATTAACATTCACATTGATTTCTGCCCTGAAATAAACATTCCCGGTGTTTACATTGCTCAGTATAAAACAGTGAGTTGACTTTATTGCCAATTCATTTTTAACATTTTCCACAGAAGGGCCTTTGTTGGTAGAATTCCTTACCTCATTTATGTTTGCTGAATACATGTCTGCTGACTTGTGGATAGAATCATATGAAGTATCTTCTGAAGACTGTTCTTTGATTGAGTTTAATAACATACCCTGTGGTGATTTTTATCATATGTCAGAATCTGGGGCTCCTGGCTGGCTCAGTTGACAGAGTATGCGACTCAAGTTGTGATCTCAGGGTCGTGAGATCGAGTCCTGTGTTGAGCTCTGGGATCAGTGGGGACTCTGTTGGTCCATCTCCCTCTATTCCCCGCCCCCTCCCCCACTCTTGCTCTCTTTCAAACAAACAAACAAACAAACAAACAAACAAATAAATAAATAAAATTAAGGTCTTAGAAAAACCCAACTTAGGTGAAATCTATTAAAGAAAAAAAATGAAAGTGAGTTAGTTGTTCATCAGCATTAGTAGAAAAAGGAAACTGGAGTGCTTCTTTTCTTCTCTTCCTCCCCTCCATCCTTCTTTCTGTCCTAACTGACTCTTCAGCTTTAGACAAATGACCTTCTGGCTCCAGGTGAGTATCTTCTAGATTATCAAGAACATTCAAGAGATTGAAGACTCCATGACTAGAACCAGAGAACCAGGGATACTGGGTCAGGGGTGGAATTTCTGCACTCAAACTATTTGTGTACATTTCTTCCTCAAAATGCAGTATGCTCTGAAGGAATTCCTATCACATGTAGGTCTCTCTCTCTCTTTTAAAGATATATTTGTTTATTTGAGAGAGAGAGAGAGAGAGAAAGAGAGAGAAAGAGAAAGATAGAGAATGAGGGAAGGGGCAGATGGAGAGATCCCAAGCAGACTCCCTGTTAAGTATGGAGCCCCATGTGGGGCTCGACCAACGACCCATGAGATCCTGCTCAGAGCTGAAACCAAGAGTCGCTGTTTAATCGACTGAACCAACCAGGTACCTCTCTATTTCTGTCACTAAGTGTCTTCTGTCATATTTTCAGTGTATTTCCCATGGAACACTTGCCTATAGGATGCTCTTACAAGTAAGGTTGGGAAATGCCTTGTATTCCAACACCTGTGTGGGCATCTGAACTACACAACTTGTTAAAGGTTCTGAGCCATACGGCATTCTAGGACCATATTTTGTTTCACCTAACACAGCATTTCCCAAACTTAGCTGACCACAGGATCCCCTTGAGAGCCTGTCGTTTCTTTGTATCTTGCAAAACCCTTTAGCTATCTACAGAACATACTCTGAGATTGCCACTCTGTGAACTTTGGGATTATTTGGGAAGGGGTGGGACATAGTGCCGATTCCACTGAAATGCCTTTATTTTGCGAAATGCAGATTGTGAACTATGAAACAATGATTAATGAAGAATTGAATTTCATGGGTTGGTATTATTTAAAATGATCAGAATAAATGAAAGTTGATTCATGCTTCATGATGTCTGGTGGGTTGCTTGAAAATATGAGGACCGTGTTTCTTTCTATTTTGGTGACCTGTAGATGATGCTGCAGTTTATAGCTTGTTGGACAGACATGTCTAACTATAGACTCAGATGGGCCTGCTCTGCCTCTTCTGGGCATATTTGTTAGTATCTTATCATGGTGGTAAATCTTTCCCACATAAAAGCTTTCTTTTGACTCTCATAATGATCTTATGAGATAAGTCCAAAAAATATATTTCCCCATTTTATTAAGGAAACTTTCTAAGAGCGTCAGCCCCTTGTTCAAGGTCTCTTGGAGAGTTAATTTAGTGGATTAGATTTTTTAGCTGCATGTTTTCATTCCCAAAACTAACCTTACTTTGTGTACCTCTAGTTGATATCTGAAACTGTGGATTGTACTAAACCCTATGTTTTTTTTTTTTTTTTGCTATACATACACGCCTATGATGAAGTGTAATTTATAACTTAGGCACAGTAAGAGATTAACAATAAGATCTAATAATAAAATAGAGCAATTATAACAAGTATATGAATGTGGTCTCTCTCCCATATCTTCCTTTACTCACCCTTCTTGTGATGACATAAGATGGTAAAATGCCTGTGTGATATGATGAGGTGAGGTTAGTGACGTCGGCGTTTGCACATCGCATTAAGCTACTATCGAACTTGTCATGATTCATCAGAAGGAGGGCCATCTGCTCCGGACCTCGGCAACTGGAACTGTGGAAAGTGAACCCAAAGATAGGAGGACTGCTGTATTTTGTGGGGATTAAATTCAATAATGAATGGAAAGCCCCGTAGCACGGGGCCATACACATAGTAAGCACTTAGTAATGAGAGATCGCAAATTTTATCACCTTTCAGGTGGTGGATTTGATGCTGGAAAATTCATAAGTCAGTGGGCTACATAACATTATGATTTTATAATTTATTTCGAGAAGCATGGTCCGTGAAAACTAAGAGTCTATGATAGGACTTATAAAAGCTTTGAGGAGAGAGGGTCATGGTGTTAGGGTGGTGATTTTGAGGGTTCGGTACCAGGGTACAAGAATGACCTCGGTAAGCATGAGAGTTGGGATACTTTGGTTGCAAGTAGCAGAAAATCTACCCTGAATCCATCTTAAATAGGAAGTTAATTTATTAAAAACAAAGCATAGGGACATGGGGTCACTTATAGAATCTGAGGGACACCTGAAAAACGGGATCGGAAGGGTAGATACTGGGCAGCTCTAGGGCTGCTGGCTGGAGGGTACTGATGGGCCACCCATGTTGAGTGCCCCTTGGAGGATGAATCAACCATTTTCAGTCTTTTTCTTCTTAAGATTCAAATTCTGTGAACACAGGTCCAAATGGCCCAGTTTTGAGGTGCCAGCCAATGGAGCGTGCAGCTCGTGATCTCAGGGTTGTGAGCTTGAGCTCTATGCTGGGCAGAGAGATTATTTTAAAAAAAAACAACAAAACACCCCAAACCCCACAGACAGAGACTCAGTTTGGAGAAAATGCTCACACCGAGCACCTTGACCAGTGGAACCAATACATCCAGCCAGTGGAGAAGGAGTGCTTTCCTTCAACCAAACTGGATTGCTCCTTCTGAGAGCAGGGGAAATAGATGTGAATGGCCAAAGTCCACCATGTACGAGAAACCTGGGGGTAGAAGTGCATCCGTAGTGTGGATGAACCATCAGCGGAGTTTGACTCAGTCAAGACCTTGGTGTCAGAAGGATGCTGGGAAGTAAGTTGGGAGAATAGTTTGAGATTATGTCCTAAGGGTTTTGGGAAGCCATTGTAGGATTTTGATGGAGGTTGAGGGTTACTTCTGGTTTTTTACAGCAAGATATTCTAAATAAATAACTCTTTAAAAAGGAGTAGTGACACTTAGATTACTTTTTATCATTTTCCCCAGCTACCTCATACCTCCATGTCCCTGATTGTATTAGTTTTTGGCATGCGGGTGCCAAGCAACCACTTTGGTCAATATATTAAAAAAGACACAAGTGGTGACATCCTTGATTATTTTTTCCACTGATTTATTTTCAAGGATGTTTGTTTTTCCTTGGAATATGCATTTGAGAAATTGTGTATTGTCCGTATACAGTATTTATTGTCATTTTCTATGTATTGCTTTGAAATAACTGGTGTATTCTTTTCATGACGGTAGAAAGTCTCCCCAAATTTGCTATTCCCAGTTACATCTATCTCTTAACAAAGCTACTCTGTTTTTAGTTTAATAGCAAAAACTACGTAACAATATTGCTTCCTATATTGAGTTATTCAGGGTAATTGTAGCCAAACAGACAAATAAGGTTATGAACCAGAATTGCGTAGATATAATCTGGGTTTGCATATCTTGCTAGGGATCCCCAAATCCCTGAAATAAAGCTGACAGCATGGGGCGCCTGGGTGGCTCAGTGGGTTAAAGCCTCTGCCTTCGGCTCAGGTTGTGATCTCAGGGTCCTGGGATCGAGCCCCACATCGGACTCTCTGCTCAGCAGGGAGCCTGCTTCCCTCTCTCTCTCTGCCTGCCTCTCTGCCTACTTGTGATCTCTCTCTCTCTGTCAAATAAGAAAAAAAAAAAGCAGCTACTCTGAGAAGAGGTGGGTTGTAGGAAGTAATTCTGACACAGGCCCTTCATTGATGGTGTCGGCACAGGAAGAAAGATTTTATACATGTGAATACAATTTGAAGGGATTCTCAGGAGGGGAGGAGACCCTGTGAGAAGCAAGCATTCCCTAATAAGAATTCATATACTCTCCTTGGAAATAGTCACACTTTAACTTGATTCCCAGTTGTACATGGGGCTGGCGTTATAAAAGGCTTAGAAAATGGGGCTGTCTTATCATAGCTGGAAGTCATCCTGTATTTTTTAAACCGTGAACTTACCACTTTTATTAAAAAAGTGTTCTGCATCAGCATAGCATGCCAGGAATGAGCCGACTTCTGAGTTCTAGCCCCACTGGGCTGCAGGGGAAATGAGGGACCCGTAATGGTTTTTATGGTTCATGACCGAGAGAATCCTGCCATGATAAGGCCACTGGAACGTGGCCCGGACGGGTCTGTTGGAAAGACTGATCCAAGCTTTCCGGAGGGGAAGCTGGCTAGGGAGTCCTAATATATTTTCTGCTGGACAGCTTAGTTATCAGTTTTTCTTTAGCTGATTTTTAGAAACCAACTGATTCCAAGAGGGAACGAGTGGTACAGGAGGTAATTTGTAGCCACAGTTAAAAAGTTGTTTGTTGTAGAAACATTAAGGATCATCGTGGACAGGATTGGCAGAGGGAAGCCTGTTACATAGCAGGAGGAAGAGGTTTGCATTCTATTTGGTGGACGTTCTCTCTGTATTCCACGTTTGAGCGTTTCTTACTGTGTGCTTTGCATGCGCTAGCGAAATGATCCATGTCTAGTCTCGTTATTTTGAATTTATTTACCAGGAACTTTCCCTCAGGGTGTGTTTGTTGATGATATGTGTGGCATCTGGCTTATTTTTTCTGTGTTAACTTTGATTCTTGTTGTCTTTTTGAGCTGTGCTGATGTGCCTGTCGAATGAGTAAGAATCTCAGATAGGGAAGAGCTAGCAAGAAAGTAAAACAGGGGCAACAACCTGGGGGGAGGTGGGGGACGTACAGGGTTAACCCAGGCATGTGGGTTTTGGGGAGCGAGTGTTCCCTGCAGAGGAAGGGCAAGCCTCAAGGCCTCGAAGCGGGAATAAGTCTGAAAAAGTATTGGAGGAAGGTAATTGGAGTGAAGGAATAGCTTGAAACCAGCTCAAAGGACATGGACGTGAAGTTACCCCAAAGGGTTAATGGTGATTCTAAATGAAGATTCAGGGCTGAGCAATGTGAAATACCAGGTACCCTCAAGTCTTCAGCCTGAAAAAAGTCAAGCCTTTTTTGGGGGCCATTTCCAAAGAGCCGAATAGTCTAGATTTAAAAATAATAGCTGCTTTTGCTTTTAATGGGTCCTCTTTTTTCAAATATGCTTCTCTTTCAATAGCCAAAGCTTGACTGGCTTGGCTGCTATGGGATAGAGAGGAAGCAGGAGTGAAAGCCCGTCATGGAAGTGGTAACCGTCAAAGGACTTGGCACCAGAGACTTGAGTCTGACCCTTAGTTTTGTCGCTGACAACCTGTGGGACTTTGGATTGGTGATGTCACCTCATTAGACCTCAGTCTGTAAAAAGATGGTGATACCCAACCGCTAGTGTTATCTGAAGGATCAATGGGAATAACATATATAAAATGTTTATTGTGAATAATATTACATATCGTGTCATATTTGCAACGAAAGGGAGCTAAGAAGTAATATTCTTAGCAACTTGAAAAATCTAATTAAGGATTCTCTTTAGGCAGTAGAGCAGAACTAATTTCATTTTTGTAATCAAGCTATTTCTTTTTAAAAATCCTAAACTTTCATCAAGAAGAACTTCTTCCAGTGGATTTTTTATTTTTTATTTTTTATTTTTTTAGTAAACAAGAGGCAAGAGTATTCTCACTGAATTTGTGCGTCAACGCTGGAGACAATAGGGAAATCTCATTTTTTCCCACCATGCTTCAGGTGCATAAGTACAAAATCAAGTTCTTTATAAAAACTTACCAGGAAGACTGTGGACTTTGGCTTAGGATCTTATTTTCTTTTCCTTGTCTTTGGTATTCCCCTTGAGAGTTTAGTAGAAGCATTTACTTTGGTGGACACAAAAGGCAGGAATGGGGGCGCCTGGGTGATTCAGTCTAAATAACCATCTGCCTTTGACTTGGGTCATGATCTCGAAATCCTGGAATCGAGTCCCGTGTGGGGCTCCCTGCTCAGTGGGAAGTCAGTTTCTTCCTCTCTCTCTCTCTCTCTCTCAAATAAATAAATAAATAAATAAATAAAATCATAAAAAAAAAAAAAACAGGAAGGCAGGAATGAATGGAACTTTAGCTACAACTGGCCATTTTTGTGCTGCCTTCCTTGTCCTAGTCTCCCTGCCTAACCCTAAAGCCCCTTAAGTCCTGCTCTAATGATTCCTTTTACCCTGAGGCATTCACTCGCTCTTCTGATCCACCTGGATCTCTTCCCTTCTTGAATTACTTGTACACAAGGAGTCTTCCCTTCCTAGTTTAGACCTACTGCAAGTAATGCATTCTCTTTACTGTTAGATGCTGTCATTTTCAATATGTGCCGTTATGATAACAGTGTATTTTTGGGAAGAATCATGACACACTTTGACATTATAAGGTAATGAAAAACACATGTTCAGATACGGAAATGTTTAAAAAAAAAAAGCCAAGTGGACAAAAGCAAGGTTATAGTTTTAAAAAGGGGGTATTTTAATTGTGCATAAAACATCGCAGAAGTCGGATTATTTCAGCAGTCTTTAAACACTGAGAGAACTCTTTGCTTGTGCCCAGAAGCTGCACATAATCTGTTAGATGACAAGACTGTCCTGATCTGTGTTACGTGCTCCCTTGTTTGGCTATGTAACTGTTGACTGCTATGTAGTATGATCTGAATGGTGTGAGGTCCTCCAGTTAAGTTCTTAGACTACACTTTGTCCTTTTTCTGCACCTTCTGGGCGTTGAGACCCTGAATGTCCAACGTAGACCCATGCTGGGGTGCAAACTGTTTTGGTTCCCCATTCGTTAAGGGTGTAAATACAGAAATTAAGGGTAAGCCTTTAGATATGGGATAATAATCTCACAGAGCAGTTGTACCTCTGTCAGGTTTAATAATAAAACCAAACTTGAGACTTGTATTTTGTATGTGTTTTCTCTTTATTTTTCTAGTAATTTATTTTTATTTGTATTTTGATACTTTTGGAAATAAACCATGATACTTTGGGTGCTTCCCCACAAATGGTCTGAGGAGCGGGGCTTTTCAACCCTGGTTGCACAAGACACTGACCTGGAGGAATTTTTAAAGAAATGTCCATGCTGGGGATCATACCACACATCAGGAATTTTTTCTCTTTTTGCTGTGTTTTTTAAAGCCCCTATGCTTATAGTAATGCGGGGTTAAGATTGAGGTCTCCTGTGTGGAGTCCCTGACATTTTGTTGAGCTGTCTGTGAATACACGATTTCCACAAAAGTTGGGGAAGTGTCCACAATGAGGCCCTTCTGTCTCCTTTTACCTGCTCAAACTCTGCGTCAAGATGCTGTCCGAAGGGGAGGTGGTCACCACCTTTCTGCTTGTTCTCCCTTCGCATGTGCCGGGTGCTTTCTGTACGTGGGGGTCAGCCCCTGGCTCTGTCCTCCCTGAGCTTCCGGTCTCGTAGGGTGGGGTGACTGCCTGTAAATCAGGTTATGAACTGAACGGGCGGGGGCCGAGTAATAGGGCAGGTGGTCGAAGACTAGGAGAATGAGAGGGAGCTAGAGATGGGAATAACAGAGCAGGGACCCTGAAGGCTGAGGGATGGTGGAAATGCAGTCCTAGTGAGATGGGGATGGGCCCAGGGAGAGGGGTGGCAGGTGGACTTGGAGGGGCATCCAGGGCCAGGCCACAGGGCCCTGAAGGCCATGCTAAGGGGTTTGGATTTTATTCCAAGGGCAGTGGCCAGCTGTTTTGGGGTTTTGAATAAGCAATGAGCTTCCCGTCACCCATGTTGACATTTCAGAGGCTGAATAACCCTTTGGAGATGTGGTAGGTGAGAAGGCCTTGAGATTGGGCGGCCTTATCACCTCCTTCTAGTCCCAAGACTCTGATTTTGGGTCAAGCGGGCAAAACAGAAAATAAGGTAGTGCCAGCCACTCGGGGCCATCGTTTGTATTTTGTAGTGCCAGAGCCGCCCATGTGCGGAGTTGCTGCTCTGTCTGGTGTTACTGGGAAGGGAAGAGCCGAATCAAAAAGTTGTACAATCCCGACGACTTCCCCGAAGATGAAGTGTTCCGTGTTCCTTTCTAGTTCATGAGATCTCCACGGTCTCAAGGAATTTATAATGATTTTCAGTGCTCGGTTTTAGGCAAATTGAAAATTGGGCCATTTATCAAAAGCACTTAGGAACCTTGATTAAAGCAAACCAACTGGCAAGGAATACAAACAAAAACCTTCCAGGAAATGCCTTCTTTCCTCTCGCTTAAGGAAACTGATCTCTGGGGAAAGGGTGTATATTTGTGGGTGTGGACTCTCTTGGTTTGTATGACACTTGGTAATGACATTTCTTGAGTACTTTCTGTGTGCTAGGAATTTAATGCTCACTCCGCCCTATGAGGTGGGAACTACTGTTATCCCTGTTTTGTAGATGTGGAAACTGCACCCTAGAGAGAAGAAATGACTTGACCGAGGTCACGCCCAAGGAGGAGATGGCATCGTGGGCATGCAAACCCAGCTCCCATCCCTGAGCTCTTGTCCACTGCTCCTGCATCACCTTAAGACTTCAAGCCAAGGATCCCTTGCTAAACGTGGATAAATATCATTGCTTTTTGTTGTTGTTGTTGTTTTTAAAGATTTTATTTATTTATTTATTTAAGAGAATGAGAGAGAGCTCAAGGAAGGTCAGAGGGAGAAGCAGACTTCCCCGCTGAGTAGGGAGCCCGATGTGGGACTCGATCCCTAGACTCCAGGATCATGACCTGAGCCGCAGGCAGTTGCCTAACCAACTGAGCCACCTAGGCGCCCCCCTCTTTTTTTTTTTTTTTAAACCCAATTAACCCTGTGGCCTTATTCCAGCCATTTCCAGAAACCCACGGCCCCTTTTGTCCTCTTCTTTTGATCTTTAATTTCTAACTTTCTTAAAGCTCCTTGGGACAATTTTAATTTTCTCTTATGTTTCTTGAGGTTAAGAGCAATGTTGGAAGATCAGTGCTGCCAGTCTGGTCTTACTCTCTAGCTTGAGATGAAGGCTCTCTTCCTGCCCAGCGGCTCTCCCCGGTGGGGAGCATGGGGAGCATGCGCAGTTTTCTGCACTCAGGAGCTAGCTGCAACTCAGGTAGCTCCGCCCCATTTGCAGAGTTGCTCAAGAGCCCTGGCTGGCTCTCCCAAATTGGAATAAGGGGGAGGGAGCCGCAGGCTGGTACAGGTAAGAGAGCCCAAGCTGTGTTCTTCACAGCTAACACTCAGCCCTTCTGCTTCAGCCTCCAGCAGGACCATGGGAGCTTCCTGCAGGAGTGAATGTCTCCCTTGGGGGTTAACTGGTACATGTTCAAGGGGGCCAGAGCTCTCCTTGCTTTCTGAAGTCAGCCTCTGTGGGCTCTGTCTTCTTGTATTGCTTGGAATTTCATTGTGAGGGAGCCATCTTGGCTCTTTTGCTTTTATTCTACTCCTTGAAACTAGACTTCCATTTAGACGGGTGGCAGCCTATGGCTTCTCTCCTTGGTAGAGACTCTGGAGGTGGGAGTGCTGTTCCAGAGACCAAGTTCTCTGCAAAGACAAGGCTCAGAGATGTGGGAGAGTTCTCAGTAGGCAGAAGCAAATCCAGATCCCTTCTTCTCTGTGGCGCTATAGGAGAAGTTATCATTAATTCATATTAGAGAACCCTCACAAAGCGATTTTATTGTTGTGTTCTTTAGTGTTTAGTATCATGGGGAAAAATTACAAAGTGTGTTGTCCTTTTGGGAAAAATAGTCTCGGTAATTCTTTTTGTATGGTGAAATGGTGCTTTTTAATAATAATGAATTTTGAGACCTAGTGGGTATCTTCTGAAGCAGAAAGAGCAGTACTGGTAAAAGCGATAATTATTGGAACTCTGTGGGATAGCAGGCATTTGTGGGAATTTTTAGGCATTCTTGGATATATAAATGCAAATTCGTGGAGGTCGCTTAGGAAATGAGAACAGTAGAATTAGTCTATACAAAATTTGCTGTTTTCCCAGAAACTAGGGATTGGACCAGAGCCCTAGTATAGCTTGAACAGAAGTTATTTGTGTATGTAGATAAACGATTTGCACCATTCTGAAGCTCAACAGAAATATTTTTCAATAGGAAAAAAACCTCTTGCCACTGCAGTTCTTTCTTTTCCACAGCGGTGGCAAGCAGCGAGCGAGAAAATGTTTTTAATTGAAATCACAGAACTTCATCTCAGCCAACTTTCAATTGCTTCCCCTGTGCAGCATTTTGCCAGAGTTTCAAACAAGCCTGTACAAGAAAGGAAAAGAATGTGGTATTCACAGATACTAAAACACTGTGAAAACAACGCTGATATCTCGAGCTAATTTAGTATGTGCTTCACTCTCCATTCCACCGAGGCTGAACAGAACTGTAATTCGTGCGCCTTCTCTCAGCTCCCACATCTCCGAGCTGGCCCTGCAGAAGACTCTTCATCTGTGCAAGGCCCACCCTGCCTTACTTGCCCTTCGCCATCTGTGGCCTCATCTTTTTCTTTCTTATCTGTTAATTATTTCTGTTACAGAGTCTTTTGTGTAAGATTCTGAGTTGCAAGTAGTACAGCGCTCATGAGCAAAAATAAAAAAAAGGTGTATATTTTAAGGGTACCTGAGATAAGGAATTTTGTCAAGCCTTAGAATCACCCTGGGACTCAGGACTTAGAACGTTGTCAGGTTTTTCTGTAGGTGTCTTTCCTTCCCCCCTCCGAATGTGCTCTTGCTTCATTCTTCTCTTCTTCTCTTAAAATAGAGTGTTCTGCCTTCCGGAGCAGAGACTGGCTACCCGCAACTCCCAGCATACCTTTCTTCCTTTTCCAGGCTCAGGCAGACTAAGGATGGAATCTCTCAGTTCTTGTAAGTTTCAGGGAGAAAGAACTATGATTGGTTCGTAAGGATCCGGATCGATAAACGGTGACCCGTGCAGTGGAGTTCCATGCAACTATGGCAGCTGGAAGTGTGTCTGTTTTAACTAATAGATTGGGGTGAGACAATGGCTAGATAAGTGTGTCTGTGTATGGGGGGCAGGGTATTTGCCAGGGAACCCGGTGGAGTTCTCCAAAGTTGGATATTACACTTGTTTGTTGGACCTCTTATTTACTGTCCCCCATCTCAACTCAAGCTTCATTGGAACCTAGTCAAACTGCGGTGAGCATTTCTATGCATGGTGTTAGATAGCCAGATACAGGAAAGTAATTGTGTCCAGTATACAATTAGTAAGTATTAATTGAGTGCCTATTGTGTGCTAAGCCCTATTTTTAGTTTAATACTAGAAAACTAATACATGCCTCATTTTATTTTCATCTATACCTTCATTACCTCTTCCCAGTTACAACCCTGTGTTCTCTGTCGACCTCTTACCCATTATGTTCATCATGGCGAGTTATTCTGAAGGTTGGTTAATGATGTTTGAGTTACACTTTTCATGTCCTGTTTGGTGTGATTTGAAGAGTTAATGAATTCAAAGAAACCTGACATATGAAAGATTAAAGTAAGAAATGCATGTGTCTTTGCAGTACTATCCAAAGTATAAAGAATGGGTAGGTACTGCCTATCACTTTTCCCAAAGACATGCAAAGCAAAATTTCCCAGTAAGATGGAAAGCTCATTTTATTGTTGGTCCAGGTGATTGTCATCCTGGGGCGCATGATAATGTGAAAACTGATCTGAAGTTCTTCTTTGAACTTTAATTATTCTCTTTGATCTAAGTGTACAAGTGATTAACTCCAAGCTTTGTGATAAACATTCCTTTCCTGTTTTCTTTGGAAACAATATGTGGATTTCCATGGATATAAGGCCCCTTCAGCACACTCATTTTGGGCTTGACGAAGGACTTTTATGTTATCTGGAAAAATTTATGCATCAGGGAGAGTTTGTTTTAATTTGCATTCCTTAATCCATTTTCACTTTAATCCCCCTTTGCAAGTCTAATTCAAAATGTAAGCAAGTTAGCTGAAGTATATTAGAAATTATATTAAAAATCTCTGTGGGGTCTTTGGTGTACGTATGCAGAATTAACATTGATGCCAAGGTCCTTGCTATAAATTAATTTTCTAGCAGAGAAAATGAGGAGAGCTCGTAATTGTTCCTTCTGTTTCTAGCCTTCTTTATTTTATTCCTCTACTATTGTCTATAAGAGATTTTAACCCAGTCAAGTCAAAAGGGATGGTAATTTTTGGCATAGGTCATATTTCCACTGTCCATCAGCACTCCTCAACACATCTCCTTTTCACCTGAGGTTGACATTTTTTTGTGTTCCTGTGATCTGTTTTCATCTCATGGTAAGCCCGATTTCTTTAGATGAATGAACATAAAGTTGCATGTTGTCACTTAGAATTATGGAGAGGAAATGGAATTCCATAATTGTGGACTTCCTACCTCTGATGGCTGTTTTCATGGAGCTATATTCTCTTGCTGTGGATTTCACAGTGTGAATGCATTTTCTGTTTCTGAAAGATGTTCGTCTTACCCCAAGCATTTATCCTTAGGTATTCTACAGAGAGAAAGAGCTATATCTTGAATTAAATATTTAGACGTAGGGAGCAAATATTTGTCTTTTCTGAAGACAGTATGCCTTTAAAAGTGGTTCATTTGGTAGAATGTTGGGGAAGTGCTTAAATGCTTTTCTTTAATTTTCTAATGCAAGAGTGATACATGTTTATTACAGAAATATTAGAATAAACAGACCCCCGAATTGCTTATAATCTCATTAATCAAATGTAGTAATTATTATTCTTTTGGGATATGTTATTCTAGATATTTCTAGATATTTTGTGTATGTACTGGTAAAGTTAAAATTTATATTGAAGTGCATATACTTTGCTACTTGAATTTCTAGTTCCTAATAAATTATGAACATGTTGCTTTGTCCAAAAAAACCCCCCAAACAAAAAAAAAGTGCATATGATTTTACACCGTCATTTTATTTATTTATTTATTTATATTTTTAAAATATTTTATTTATTTATTTGACAGACAAAGATCACAAGTAGGCAGAGAGGCAGGCAGAGAGAGAGGGAAACAGGCTCCCTGCTGAGCAGAGAGCCCGATGCAGGGCTCAATCCCAGGACCCTGAGATCATGACCTGAGCTGAAGGCAGAGACTTAACCCACTGAGCCACCCAGGTGCCCCTACACTGTCATTTTAAAGGTTTTCTTAGTATCCCATTGCATGACATTATTAATATAGCAATATAGCATTTTCCTTATTTCCAGTTGTCTTGATTATTTCCAGTTTTTCACGTTTTTAAACAACTCCGTGATGAACATCCTTATAGCTGAACCTTTGCCCACACGATTAATGATTTTTCCTGAAAGGAAGTGCTTCCCAGATGTGGAATTGCTGAATCCATGGTTTTTCTAAGGTGTTGTTTTTTGAAATCACACTTAACCAAAGTATCCTCTGTTAAGAACTTCCCATCAGCTCTGGCCATGATGGTGCTTTTATTGTGACTACAGCTGCTCATTGTCGCCATGATTTTTTTTTTTTGTCGCCATAATTATTATTTAACATTCTGGTGGTTTCAGTTTTGACTGGGACTCCTTTTTCTTCCTTACCTGTGTCTTCTACTTGTGCCTCATTTTGAGGTCTGTTGTAACATTGGTCTTTGGCCATGGCCTTTAGGGAGAAAAATTCACAGCTGGTAGAAATGTGATCTGGCTGGGGCTTCCTCTGCTGGGCTCCTGAGTGTTGCTGATGATCCTGTTTGAAAACCCTTCTGAGTGTGACGGGTGTGCACCCGCAGTGAGTCAGTGTTCCTCTCCACGCTGGAGGAGCGGGAAGTGTTTCCATTGCAAAGCCACCAGGTATCTCTGAGTTTCTAAGGAGGCTAGACAATGCTGAATGATTAATTGGTTTCTAGGAGATATTACTTGCTATGGTTGGATATTCCTTTGGGCGTTCTGCCAATTACAGTTTGATTATTGAGAAATCCTTCTAGAGGATAAAGATGTTTAGAATCTTTGTGATGCCACAGATAGGCATTGTTTTTCAATATTAATATGGAGGGTAATTTGGCTTAATTTTGGATCAGGCTTCACCATCTAGATGACTTTGATTGTAGCCATTAACCATATACTTGGCAGTTCAGATTGTAATTAATTTAGCTTAACTTATTCCCTTTAATAAAAAAAAAAGCTACAGGATAGATGGTTATTAATCATATCAAGATTCTTTGTAGGGCTTTGCAAAGAAAAAAATTTGATTACTGCGTGCAAAGTAGTGATGGCTTTTCCTTGCCTTCCAGAATGAATGATAGTAATTTTGAGAATTCTGGCCTCTGACTCTGAGGTGACAGATTGATTCTGAACCCTCAGGGTGTCACGTACACAAACTCAGACCAGCAAATGCTATGCATTTATCACCTTTTTTTTTTTTTTCTTAAGGAAGCTCGACACCCAATGCGGAGCTTAAACTCATGTCTTTGAGATCAAGAGTCACGTGCTCTCCTGACTGGGCCAGCTAAGCGTCCTCTCCTTTTTTAAACTAAACTCTATTCTTAACCTGGGGCTCAAACTCATGACCCTGAGCTCAAGAGTTGTATGTTCCAATGACTGAGCTAGGCAGGCACCCCTCCCCATGTTTTGTTCTTTAATGTCAAGGCATTGGGTGAAGAGAAAAGGGATTGACAAAGAGGTACTGAGTTTTTAATTTATTTCTATTTTAAAGAATTAAAAAATATATTTATTTGAGAGGGAGGCAGAGAGAGAACGCAAGCACAAAGTGGGAGGAGCAGAGGGAGAGGGAGGGAGAATCCCAAGCAGACTCTAGCTGAGCTCAGAACCTGATATGGGGCTCCATCCCCTGACCCCAAGATCACAACCTCGAGATCACAACCCAAGCCAAAACCAGGAGTTGGAGCTTAACTGACTGTGCCAGCCAGATACCCCATTTAAATTAATTAGCTAATTAATTAATTAGGAATGCAAGTGGGGGAGGGGGCATAGGGGGAGGATCTTCAAGCAGACTCCCCGCTGAGCATGTAGCCCTTTGCGGGGCTCTATCCCTGACCCACAAGATCATGACCTGAGCTGAGACCTAGAGTCTGATGCTTAATCAGCTGAGCCATCCCGGTGCACCGAGGTCCCGAAGTTTTAAATATGGCATTCTGTCTATTGTACTGGCTATGAACCCATCTAGGGAGTAAGTGCTGGCACTGCCCACTTATAAGGCACATTTGTGGAAAAGGTATGGTTTCTTTTACCCCCGGCATTTTACTCCATCCCATCGTGAAATTAAGGACTAATGGATTTATTGTCAACTCTTGCAAGATCATGTAGCTATTGCTAAGTCTTCCATGATTATACAAAGAGCTAAAAAAGAGATATCTCGATTTTTTTCAAATTAATAACATTATTAAGTGTTACCATTTCCAATCCTTGTTGTTCAGTCCTGTTTGGATATGTCACAGTGATGGGTGTGTGTTATTTTGACCTCATGTGAAGGTTCCATGACAACAGTAAACATTCAGTTTGCAGGTTTTCATTAGGCAATAAATCTGGATGATGCAAGCAGCCTCAGCCTGCAATAAAGATGTGTTGTGAAATTTCTCATGCCAGAAGAGACACTCATAGTTGGGATTGGCACTTTCAAGGCCACTGACGGTGATGACAGAATTCTCCTTTTGGACTTGACATCAGATGGAGTTTGTGGCCCATTGGGTTCTCTGTTGCCCGGGTATGTCTTATTTTGGTTTCATTGGATGATTTGCACCACTGACCTAGGCAGATCTTGTTCTCCTCAAGGAATCTCTTTGCAGAATACGCTTGGTATTTTTTTTTTCTTATACTAATTCTCAATTAAAAAACAGCAAAAAAAACCCAAAAAACAAAAAACAAAAAAACCTACGCCCTAGCATTCAACATCATTACTAAAGCTAGGAATACTTTATAATAGGATTTCCAGTCAAAATTGTTACCTTTCCAAAATCTGATAATTCGTATTGGGATGCTGTTTTGCAAAATTTTCATGGGATGATTTAATTTTCTTTCTTTCTTTAAAAACAAACAAAATGACAGTGCTTGGCTGGCTCAAACTAAAGAGGATGCGATTCTTGATCTTAGGGTCATAAGTTCGAGCCACACATTGGATGTAGAGATTACTTAAAAAAACACACACACAAAAAATATATGGGTCCCAGCTTTTGCCAAAGAACAGCAAAGTATCAATGGTGTGCTTTACTAGTATGTGAAATGGAAATCACACCTGATTAGTAGTCACATGGGCCTGTTTTAACTTCTTTGTACTATTGTTTACTGATTGTGTGACTTTCGCAACTCACAGAACCTTTCTAAAACTCCGTTTTTTTTCACCGTTAGGAATCTTAATATTCATGTGTATTAGGGATTGTGGCAGAAATTGCAGTGTTATCTCCCATATTTTTCTTAGAGTATGACTTGGACTTTCCTTCCATGGGAAGGTAAGGGGTTGTGGTGTCTGTGTACCTTTTCTTTGCATCAGGGGAGTTTGTGCTGATGGTGGAAATGTCAAGATGTCAAAATTGAGAGAGTTTTCACCTGCTTGTCTTGGGGACATTTGATTTTGGGATCCATCTGGTAGGCTGTGAGAAACTCAAGCAGCCACCATGAATGCCAAGTGTTCATGGGTGTTGTAGTGGATAGCCCTTGCTGAGGTCCCAGATCTTTCTAGCCCCTAGCTGTAGAGTTACCTCCATTTTCCCAGAGGAATCTCCAGGTGTCAATGAGCAGACACAAGACGTATAAACTCTTGACTCACAGAAATTTTGAGAGATAAAATTATTGTTGTCTTTTTTTTTTTTTTAAAAGTGAGCTATGCCCAGTGTGGGGCTTGAACTTACAACCCCAAGATCAAAAGTTGCATGTTCTAGGACTGAGCCAGCCAGGTGCCCCTCCTTGTTCTCTTTTTTCCGGTGACAGGTAATTGACATAGAACATTCTATTTGTTTCAGGTGTACAATGCAATGATTTCCTATTTGTGTGTATTGTGAGACCATCACCGCATAAAGTCTAGTTAACATCCATTACTAGAGTTGAATTTTTTTTTTCCTTGTGATGAGAACTTTGAACATCTAGTATTGTTGTTATCTTAAGCCAGGATGTTTTGGCATGATTTGTTATGTGGCAGAAGATAAGCAGAACAAGTTTTTTGTAAATTCAAATGGAACAGTAATTATCTTTCTTGGTTTGATGGCTATCTGACCTTGGACAAGATACTGAACTACTCTGTGGGGCTTTGTTTTCCTCCATAACTTTAAATGGGGCCAATAGTACCTCCTTCTTAAACTTATGAGAAATAGTGATTTAATACTTCTGAGATACTCAGTAAATGTGAGTTGTCATCATTTTCTTTTAACCTATATTGTTGGAACCTGAGAATGTGTAGAGACTTATGTTCATTATATTATGATTTATAAATGAAATAAATTTTAAGTGCCTTTCTCTAGGCAAGAAACTAGTGGGGCTTTTGGGTATCAAAGTTTGAATGTGATTTTCATGAAATGAAAAAAATAACAATTAAAAATGAATCTTTTATCTAGTATCTGACATTTATTATACACACACACTTATTATTTATTTATTTATTTATTTATTTATTTATTTATTTATTTGAGAGAGAGAGAGAGAGAGAGAGAGAGAGAGCAGGAGCAAGGAGAAGGGACAAAGGGAGAGGGAGAAGCAGACTCCCCCCTGAGCAAGGAGCCCAATATAGGACTCCATCTCAGGACCCAGGGATCATGACCTGAGCCAAAGGCAGACACTTAACCAACTGAACCACCCAGATGCCCCTATTTTATATATTTTACTAAGATTGTATATGTCCAGGAACCTTTGATTTTAGTTTATAAAAGGAGGCATAAAAATTCAAGTATAAGACATCAATAGAAGAAGGGTTATTGTGGAAGAATGGGAGGTAGGAGGGAAATCTTATTTTATTCATATTACGTACTAAGAGCTGAACTATGGGTTTTTACCACTGTCTTTGACTTAGATACTCCAAGACAGACACTGAGAAACTAATGATGTATTACTAAATCTTTGCTGTCCCCAAAATGGGCTTTGTTAGTATCCTTCTCTGTTGGGTTACTTGGGGAGGGAGGAACTTGGCCTAGGCCGTTTTACTTCCAGGCTAAAAGCTAGTGGTCTGAACTCATACATTTGTGTTGGTTTCTGCCTCTGATGCTCCAGTAGCTTTGTGACCTCTCTCCGCCTTTGTTTCTTCTGTTGTCAAATGATTAACTGAAGGTAGCTGTCAAATGGGTGGTTCCTGCTACCTATGGTTGTTAGGAGGATTTCAGGGAATAACTCATTCCCTCCCTCCCTCTCTCTCTCTCTCTTTCTCTCTTCCTTCCTTCCTTCCTTTCTTTCTTTCTTCCTTCCTTTCTTTCTTTCTTTCTTTCTTTCTTTCTTTCTTTCTTTCTTGATTTTATTTATTTGGCAAAGAGAGAGAGAGACAGCAAGAGAGGGAACATAAGCAGGGGGAGTGGGAGAGGGAGAAGCAGGCTCCCCTCAGAGCAAGGAGCCCGACACAGGGCTCTATCCCAGGACGCTGGGATTATGACCTGAGTGGAAGGCAGACGCTTAACGACTGAGCCACCCAGGTGCCCCTATTTATGTAGTTTTTGAACAATTCCTGAAAAAGAACCCGGGGAATGTGTACAAATATTGATAAGCCAGTTACATAAAATCTGTTTCTGCTTTTAATTTTAATCTCATTATTTTTCATTAAAAAGTTATGCTTTTTCCTTTCTTTTCTGCAGTATGGACTACCATAACCAAGTTAATGAGTTTTCTCTCGACTACCCAAGCCTTTTGAGGCTTAGGAGCACCACGGATGGAGATTTTTTCCTGTAAGATAATTAAAGAAAAATAGCTTTGTAGTTAGGGTCACTGAATCTGGGGGAGTTTACCCACGGGCTACCCCTCTGGCTGTGACTGGGCGTCTTCATGTTGTATGTCATATGATAATTAGAATGAGACTAACTATGTTGGTGACTCTAATTAAAGACCATGCTTTCTATATAATGAGTAACTATAATGAGTTTTCTATATATAAAGTCTATTTAGAATACTGTGTGTGTGTGTGTATCTCATTGTTTGCCATAATTTTGTCATTATTGGTTACTGGTTGGTTACTTGTTACAAATGTGAACTGGAACCACATGGTTTTGTATTAGAGTTTTTCAGCCTCCTAGGACTGTGCCTGTGTTGCTGAATACTTTGTAGTCTTTGTAGTTGCCTTTGTGATGGGTGGTGACATTGTGCCTCACATTGTCTTCTGCTACCTAACGAGGAAGAGCAACCCTAATGTTAACTCTGTATTATATATATATGTGTGTGTATATACATACATATATACATACATACATATGTATATACATATACATACATATATACATACATACATATATATATATATACAGATATATATAACATAATACAAATACTTTTGCCTCTTAACATTTCAGTTTACTGGTTCGTAATGCACTAGTGGCCTAGGCTTGCCTTAGGTTTATTGTACTTCATCTTTCTATAGTTTTAAAATTTGAGCTTTAATGGTGTTATTGATCGTACTTCCCTACGGCCCAGT
This sequence comes from Nasua narica, assembly GCA_028533885.1. Classification (NCBI taxonomy): domain Eukaryota; kingdom Metazoa; phylum Chordata; class Mammalia; order Carnivora; family Procyonidae; genus Nasua; species Nasua narica. The sequence goes on along the minus strand of CM052799.1, from coordinate 28,817,669 downwards.
TCAATTGTTGGCTGATGGAGGGTGCTAGGGTCATATTGCCAGATTTAGAGTACGAGCTCAATAAACTAGTTTTTGTCATGATAATTAGTTGCCTTATTTTTTTAAAGAACCAATCAATGTTTAAGAATTGCAAATGCAATGTACTAAGTTTTGTTGTCTAAACAGATGAGGTGATACATTTCGTTCTGTTTTCTTCCCAGGTTTACTTGTAGTGTTTCAGCTAGCCGCAAAGATCCAGTGGGTGGTCAGGTGGCGTAGCTTGCCGGTGTGGTTCTAAAACTCAGATTTCATTCCAGCTGTATGAATGACCTTGGGCCCATTCCTGAACCACAGTGGCCCTCAAGGTGAACATCTATAAGTGGGTAGGCCATCGCCTTGTACTTATTTCAACTCTCAATTCTTGGCTAGGTGATTCTGCTTGTCCCTTAAATTCCTGTTTGGGTTGGATATAGTGTTAAGGTCGCAAGGTTCTTGCAAGTCCTATGGTCTTTTGGGAAGTTGGTTCTCAAGTATCAGTCCTTAGCTCTGTGCTGGGGGTCTCGTTCAGTTGTAAATTTGGTCAAGTTGAGGCACAGACTGTACTTCCGGTGTGCATGGATGTGCGCGCGCTCATGTGTTTGTGTTTGTGTGTGTCAGAGGGCAGATCGCGTGTTTTCAATGTCAGTGGGAGCTGGGACCTGAGATCAGGTTGCCAGCTTTTGTTACTACTTTCTTCTATGAACAGCATGAGATGGGCACTAGGATTACAACCTATTGAAGGCTGTGAAGGCTTCCACATTTGTCTTTTATAAGGAGCGCTGCGGTGAACCTTCATGTACACGTGTGGACATCCTCGTGGATACCCCTTGTGGACAGATGCCCATAGGTTGACATTCTGCTCCGGCTTTCAATGTCCTCACAGCCGGCACCTCCTCTAGGAAGCCTTACCCAACAACTTGTTCCAAATCCTCCTGCATCCCCTTTCCCCTAGGTTTGGCACCCTTTCTGTGCTTCCATTATGCACCACACGTATCTTTATTAAAGTGTGTCTCCTTCCTTTGCCCCTCCTACCCAAAGACCGTGAGTTCTTTGATTGTCGATATGGCTTCCTTCATATTTATATCCCCACATGACACATCCTAGTTGGGTGGATTTAAGGGTTGTTAACTAAAAGCTAATCTTTGTGTCTGACTTCTCCTTCTAGTCCTCCTCTGATGCATTACAAAATCTATTCAGAATACAAATACTTCATCTTGAGGTTACTATTTTTCTGATTTTCTTTTCCTCAGCATATTGTTTGAAATTCTGTGAGGTATTTCTCATACTCTTTTACTAAGTTATTAAGAAATGTAAACGGGAGGATGCCTGGGTGGCTCAGTTAAGTGGCAGACTTGGGCTTGGATTGTGTCTTGGGGGTCCTGGGATTGGAGCCCCATGTCTGGCTCCCTGGTCAGCGGGGAGTCCCCTTCCCCTTTCCCTCTGCTCCCCACCCCCCACCTCCATACTCTCTGTCTCTCTGAAATAAGTAAATAAATAAAAAAAAAAAAGAAATGTGAATGGGATAGTTTGAATTATTATTCAAATTGCATTGTTTTATTGACAGTGTATTACCAGGAAAATGGGCAATAAAAGATTCTTTAATGCCAATGTGACTTTATTAACTCTTCATATATTTTTGTTCATTCTTCTACTAAAGTTTTATTGCAAGTTAGGAATTAACCAGTCTTATAGTTTTGAATGATGATTCAGAAGTTCTGCAGCCATTTTAAAAGGTAATGTGATTATTTTTTCTTATTACAAAAGGGATAGGAGTTGATTGACAAAGCTACAATTACCTCGTATTTTAACACTCAGTAAAGATCATTGTGAACATTTTGTTTCAGCATTTAAGAAAGCATGCTCTTTATTATTATCTTATCAAGATGTTCCTCAGAAGAATTCCGTTGGTGAACAGTTTTTTGGAAAATGCTCCATATGTTCTAGAAAGCCTAAATACGCATTAGCTAGCATCTGAACAGGGAGCTTCTAGCCCTGTCTCTCTTCCCCATTTTAGCCTTTATTTAAGGTACCAACAAGCTAGTATTCCCTGGAGTTGACTTTGAGAAATGCTGGTATGGCAAAACATTTCTTTTCAGTGTTTTAAAATCTGTATTGAGTACCCATTCACATAGGTTCATTTACATTTATACACAAATGGGTTCATTCCTTAGGTACTGTGTTCCAGCTTGCTTTTTTTATTTTTTAATTCATGACCATCTTTCCTGCCAATAGATAATACTGTACAACATAGTTCTTATAGTTACGTAGGACTTTATTCTGTGGATTATTTCATACGTTATTCGAACAATCCCGTTTTGTTGAACAGCTAGATTTTCTTTCCTTTTTTCTTTTTTTAAAATGTATTTATTTGACACAGAGAGAGATCACAAGTAGGCAGAGAGGCAGTCAGAGAGAGAGGGGGAAGCAGGCTCCCCGCTGAGCAGAGAGCCCAATGCGGGGGCTCGATCCCAGGACCCTGAGATCATGACCTGAGCCACCCAGGCACCCAAAACATCTAGGTTTTCAAAAAGGTCTGTGAACAACTTTGTAGCATAGATCTTAATTACTTTCTTATTTCCAGCAACTGTAATTGTCCCCTTATTTTACGTGCGTGCTGGCATTGACAACATATTGCTGTTTCATCACTAGAGATGCCCTTCTCAACATTGTATTTGAGGTCCTAGCTCAACGGTAACTTTTGTGATTGATATCTGGCTCACCCACTTGTGATTCACAACAGTGTTTTATGTACTTGCATAAACAAGACGAAATTAGGAAAGGTGGTATTTCAATATTTGCTGCGGAGCGACTTTTAAATAATATGTTCCTTTGTTGTATGGAAAGTAGAATGTCATGTATGTATCCTGTGAAGTCCAGGGCAGTATACACAAAAATGGAGAGTCCACCAGTGTTTTTTCTTGACCCATGGTGTTCCTCCTCAGCATCACATACGTTTCAAAGTTGTTTGGTGTAAGTTTAGAATTTGCTGGAAGTCACTCATGGTATGCAAGAGTAGTCATAACTATGGCTCATTGGGTAGCTGAATAGCTAAGAGGTCAGAGAATTATGACCTTGGACTGAAAATAATGAGTGTATTGCTAAGCCCAGGAGAGGAAGGTCTGTGCTGATTCCAAACCTGTAGCACCCGCTGGACCTCTGAAAACACTAGCAACCAAAGAGAGTTCTTGCCTTTTTAAATTGATGGATCTTTCTCTTCTGCTTTCACACATTTCCCCGTACTTATTAGATGATAGTGGCCATAGTGAGTTAATTCAGCCATCTTTACTCTGACCTAGGAATAATTTAATCACTGTCTCCATCTATCAGCCATTGTATTATCTAGGTCAGCTGAAAGACCACTGTGGACAAGGGTGGTGGTTCGCAGTCTTTTAGAGTCTGTATGTCAAAAAATTTCAGACACTCAGTTTGAGTTAATATTACTTGTACTCTCAGGATCTGTTAGTTTGGGAAAACAACTGTGAATCCATTAATGCCTTCCTTGTCTATGTTATATGTGCGGGTGTGTGTGTGTGTATGTATTTATGTATATGTGTGCCTAATACTTACATTTTAATTGCATTATTTTTAAATATAAAATAATTCTAGGTGTACAAATAGAATCCCACAGCCCTTTGAATAACTGTATTCTATCAGATTTTGTGACTCACAGTTGATGGGAGCTTTAGATTAGAGTATCTTGAGCATCTTGGACAATCTTTATGCCTTCTTGTTTCTTTTAGATGGGGTATTTAATTTTTGAGGTTTTTTTTTAGTCATCAAGAATATCGTTTTAGCATTTTAAAAATTTATTACCTGCATGTGTGTGTATGCATTTAAGACTGTTGTGAATCAGTGGTCTGGTTTGTGGTTTCTAAAACTGATCTCATAAACTTCATTTTCCTATTTACTACTTAAATAATTTTATTTTCTTAACTTCTGCCCATAGTAACTCACAATGTACACCCATTTTTTTTCCTTCTCAACTTAGCCTCATAGAAGTTCATTTGGGCCTCGAGGGTTATAATGAGTCTCTTGAATACTTTCATTGCCTACATCAGACATTTACTTAGTTCCTGCTATATGCTCAACACTTCCCTTGGTTCTGGCTTTGGAAATGAAAGAGAGAGATTTTCCTTTCTCCACCTCTGTTCAAATACCTGGGGCTTTTGTAAAATTGTTGAGATAGCTTCTAGAGGCTTACCACGCCTCTTTAGATTATAAGTCCCGTAAAGATGAGGAGCACTTTTTCTCAGGGAAGCTTAAAGTGGACTGTTTCACACACGGTTATGTGGCTCTTTCTTCCCCATGAGATTGGGTAGTGGGAATGGTTTTACAGTAATGAGAAGGTCATTTATCTAATTAACTGGGTACCTTTTATAAAAATCGGTGTTGCTGATCTAAAGAAGTGCTAAAGTTGATGGCATGTTCTTCATAAAATACAAGATGCTCTACTGAACTATTCGTGGCCTGAATGATAGAGTTAGTTTATTGGCACCGTATTATACAGGCTCTAATATAAGCCTACTTTCAGTGTGTGTGACGTTAATTTGAGATGTGCATTATCTTTTAGTGTAGTGCAGCTGTGCTCTTCTTAGGTAAGAATAAGGACTTGGGGGGTGGCTGGGTGGCTCAGTGGGTTAAGGCCTCTGCCTTTAGCTCAGGTCATGATCTCAGATCCTGGGATCGAGCCCCGCATCGGGCTCTCTGCTCAGCGGAGAGCCTGCTTCCCCCTCTCTCTCTGCCTGCCTCTATGCCTGCTTGTGATCTCTCTCTGTCAAATAAATAAATAAAATCCTTAAAAAAAAAAAAAAAAAGAATAAGGACTTGGCAGTGAATGACACTTCACTGCCCATGTTTGCTAACAGGCTCCCCACCACATCCTCGGGAGGTCTTGGTGGCCTTCAGACATTGATTGAGGCTCCAAGATGAACCGGATGGTTGGACGATGCTGGGCCTCAGATGCCAGTGGTGGCTTGTGATGATGAGTTTATGAATGTCTTAACCAGACATAGGAGGTTTATTTTCCTATCTCTTTAATGTTTCATTAATTTTCTCTTTTTTTCTGATTACTATTTCTAAGAGCAATTGTTTTATCCTTTAAAAGGCAAGGGAGTTGAAGAAATAGATTTCAGGGTTGTGGTGTACGGTCTTTTTTTATATTTAGTAGAGGTTATGGTTTTATGAATTTACATCGTTGAATTCAGAAGGCTGCCATTTTATTTGTGGACGGCGATTCCGTTGCCTCCTCCCTGCCCTTGCGTTTTTTTTGTTCCAGTGTAACTTACAGTGTTGTAATATAGGCTTTATTTTTGTAGTGATTTTTTTTTCCTCTTTTTGGATTTTATTTACTTATTTATTTGAGTGAGAGAGAGTGTGTGTGCGCATGGCTGGCATACGCAGGCAGAGGTCGGTTGGGGAGGGGGGATTGAGGCAGAAGGAGAGGGACAAGCAGACTCCCCGCCGAGCGTGGAGGCCACTGGAGTTCCATCCCATGACCCTGAGATGACCTGAGCTGAAATCAAGAGTTGGGAAGAAAATTACATTTTCTCTGTGCTCTTCCTCTGTCCTTAATCCCAAATTCTAATCCTCCAGAGGTAGCCAATTTGAGATATATGTTTTCAGTTTTTCTACATATATAAAATATGCATATGATCTTTGAAATTTTTTTACCTAGATGTTAGGTATGTTTATTTTACTTCTGTCTGAAAATCTTGCATTTGAATTAGACTATCTTTTATCAACATTTTATTATAACTGTACCTAGTACTTAATGTGTTGACATAGAAGCCCCTGACATTAACCAGATATTCTGTTTTTTTAAGTGATTAAGGAGTGACAAGTGACTTAGTCCCGTTCTGAAATGGTTTTGGAGGAAGAGGTGCAGATCAGGTTGGAGAAATTAAGTAGCCAGCTAGTTCCACTATATTCAAGTTTTCTGTATCAGCCAAAAGACATTAGTCGATGCCACCAAGTCACAGTGGCTTCCCTATCATACAGGTTCATTTCCATCTTACATAACAATCCAGCCCTAGAATAGTCCAGGGCTAATGGGGTTCTGAGGGGATGGGAACTCGTGTTCCACTTTGATTATGCTCCGCCATGATGCCATATTCTTTGGCATTTGTGTTAGTGGGAAGGGGACAAGGGGTGGGCAGGTCTATTGTCTTCACAGACATTGCTTGGAAATTATGTACTTCACTTCTGCGCACATCTCATTAGCCAGACCTCATTCCTCTGGCCATGACCAGATGCAGTGCTGTAATCAGGGGGCACCAAATGCTCAGCTGAGAATTTGGAGAAAGGGGAGGATGCATTTTAGGAGGCAATTCAGTCTTTGCTGAAGCGTATGACTATCATTTCGCTTAAGAGGGAGCTTGAGACATAAATGCTTCTTTGAGATGAAGTGAAAATCCCACTGAGGTACCAAATTCAAGTTTAAAAGAGTCGTTTTCTTTTTTAATATTTTCCTTGTTTTTATTGATTAATGTAGTTTGATTGGCAAAAAGTTCATCATGTCATGTGATTTTTGCTAATAATGTGTTCTTTACTTAGGGATATTCTCTGCAGAACAGGTGTGAAGTAAGATTTTATTTGGTAATGAAACTTCATACAATAGGGAGATGAGAGTTCATTTCTCAATCTAATGAAAGGTTGGCCTGTTAGCATTCTAACCTTTTTGTAGGGCTAGCACATTATCCTTGTTATTTTTGCTTTAACTTCTCTAAGTTGTTTCTATAGTTAGAAAATCTAAACAAACTATGATACCATACATTTGATTTTTAAATAGCATTTTAGAGATGAATGTCTATGTATAAATGCTTATATACACACACCTACCTATGCCACCAAAGTTTTATGAACATTTGTCCCATAGATTTTAACTCACAGCCTTAATTTTTTTCCCACATGATCTAGATTTGATAGGGAATGATGTTCTCCATACATATGAAATACCATTTTGTACCACTATCCCGATATTTGTTTTATGGATATTTTGTAATTGAGTTACTAAGTTCTCTTGTTGAATATTTAGGTCATGTCTGAACTTCTGCTTTTACAAACAATACTGTGACGAATATCTGTGTGTGTGTGTGTGTGTGTGTGTATGATTGCTTGGCGATGGGATTTATACTATTTTAAAGTTTTTGTTAGACATCTTGTTAATACAAATTTCCTCATATTCTGCCCACCTCGGGAGTTTTATCTTTTACTTAAATATTTGTTAATTGGGTAGTAAGATTAGTTGTTTGGTAGTTCAGTATTTTAATAGTCAGGGAATTGATTTAAGTTGTCTTAAATTTTCTCATTTTAAATTTTATCCCAGGGGCGCCTGGGTGGCGTAGTTGGTTGAGTACCCAGCTCTTGGTTTTGCCTCAGGTCGTGATCTCAAGGTCATGGGATTGAGCCCGGTATTGGGCTCTCTGCTTAGTGTGGAGGCTGCTTGAGTTTCTTTCTCCCTCTCCTTTTGCCCCTACCCCCAGGTTCTCTTTATCTCAAATCAATCAATCAATCAGTCTTTAAAAAAATTTTTATTCCATACTTTGGAGCTATGTCCTTTCGCATGTGAGGAAAAGTACTTTTTTTTATTGTTTACCCATTTTGTGTGTTCCTGCGTGGTAGTGTAGGCAAGTTCTCTGTTTTCTCACTCTGTGTGGTATAATTTATTTGTTCATATTGGTAATGAGTTTAGTTAGATACCTTATATTCTCTATCTGGAGTCATTTGCCCCCTGTTGTATCTAAGGATAGGCAGCAGGTGGCAGGTCGGTGAGGAGAGGTATCAGTAGGCTTTACTTGGGCATGCATATTTTTCTGTTACGTTGTGAAGTCAGGATCAAATTAGATGACCATCACCTTTAGAGCTCTTTAATATAATGTTTGGTTTGTGTCTTTTCTCTTTCTTTCTCTTTTCATTCTCGTTCTTTTCTCGATCTTGCTTTTCTCCTAGAATCTCTCTCTCCTTCTCTCTGTCTCTCTGTTTCTCTGTCTGTCTCTCTCTTTCTGCCTTTTTAGGGCAAAATTCTGTAAGAATTCTTTTCTTCTTCCTTTTTGGTAGACTGGGGAATTCAGACTGAAAAGCTTATGTCTTCCTGTTGAACAGGAAATATACTGGCCTCACCAGTTTATTTGGGGGGTGTCACTTTTTACCAAGTGCCCATCATGTGTACACAAAACCCAACAAAACCCTTGTTATTGTGTGTGACGGAATGTATCCTTTCTTGTTCTGCCTGATGGTAGGAGACAGGGAGAGGGTTAAACAGTGGCAGTCCTGGAGTGTATCATTTATCTTAAAACTGGAGATTCTGATGCTAGTGTTGAAAGCAACAACTCTCAAAGAGTATGTTTTATAAAGTATGAGTATTAGTAATCGGTAATTGACACATTCCACTTAAACTGGGTGGTCTTTCAGAAATAGAATCTTAGAGCAAATTGCCAGTTTCATTGGAATTCCAAAATGGAGTCTTTGTTATAATTGTTGCAAAGAATTATTTGTCTAATGGTATTAAGTTCTTCCTTGCTATGACTCAACCCACTTGTAAAAGAGATAGTCTCTATTCTTGAGGTCCACATTTCACAATCACCTGATTTTACTTCTTTTGGGCAAGAGGTTGCTAGTGCATCTTCTGCATGAGTGTGTTTTTTGAAACACTTTCTACAACTTCGTAGGTAACACAAAATGCAAGTATAATGAAGATCGTGTAATGAAATACTTGAAATCTTTTCTTTTAAACGGTTTTTTGGAGACCTTCTGGCTCATCTTTAATATATGTGTTTTTTAATTTATAAAAAGATTTTATTTATTCATTTGACAGAGAAAGAGAGAGCACAAGCAGCAGGAGCAGCAGGGGGGAGAGGAAGAAGCAGGCTCCCTGCTGAGCAGGGAACCTGACATGGGACTTGATCCCAGGACCCTGGAGTCATGACATGAGCCTGAAAGCAGAAGCTTTACCAACTGAGCCACTTAGGTGCTCCTAATATGTGTGTTTTAACTGTGCTCTTCTCATGAGAATTCATTTCTAGACCTGGACTTCAACCTTTTTCTTAGAGCTCGACCCACTAAATGACTGGGAGGTGAAAGAAATTGGGAAGAGAAACAGTTCTGTCATTTGTTGTTGTGGGTGACGGGATGACTTGTGAGATGCACTGGTGTACTTACTTTCTGCCTGGAAGGGCTCAGCACACATTTTCTCTTCTCATTTTCCTTTCCTTTTCCTTTCTTTCCTTCCTTTTCCTTTTCCTTTCTTTCCTTCCTTCTTTTCCTTTTCCTTTTCATTTTCATCCCACTCCACTCCCACCCCTTGGTTTTCCCAGTTGGGAAAAATCCCTCAGTCTTTTTTTTTTTTTAATTGAGGAGAACTGCCCTACAATATTCTATTAATTTCAGGTATATATCATAGAGATTTGATATCTTTCTACCTTACAAAATGATCCCCATAAAAGTCTGGTCACCATCTGTCACCATGTTATTATGGGCTATATTCCCTATGCTCTGCATTATATCCCTATAACTTATTTACTTTATAACTGTTTGTTTCTCGTACTCTTCTTTACCACTTTTTGCCCACCCCTCCCCTCTGTTCTGTTATTTGTGAGTTTTGTTTGTTCGTTTTCAGATTGCACATGGAAGTGAAATTATATGGCATTTGTCTTTCTCTGTCTGATTTATTTCACATAGCATAATACATTCTGGGTCCTTCTTTAATGGCAAGATTTCATTCCTTTTTATGGCTGAGCAATACTCTATTGTGTATATCACATTTTCTTTATACATTCGTCTATTGTTGGATTTAGGTTGCTTCATATCTTAGCTATTGTAGATAATATTGCACTTGGCTAAATAAATGGGATTACATCAAACTAGAAAGCTTTTGCATAGTGAAGGAAACCATCAACAGAACCAAAAAGCAACTTACTTAGCAGGAGAAGATACCTGCAAATCTTATATCCAATAAGGGGTTAATATCCAAAAAATATAAATAACATACACAGCTTAATATCTTTTAGTCTTAATGGGTTGGTCAACCAAGTTCCTATGTCTAGCAGTAGAAGAACCTGTAATTTAAGCCCATCAGACACACTCTTCCTGAAGTTGAATATGGAACCCAGTGATGTCAACACTGTTCAGTAAGAGGTAAGAAAAGACTGGTAGCTCCTGGTGCCTTGATCTTTAGAGTTACTTTGGCTCCTGTCCTTTCTAAGACTGTTTCTTCAGCTTTTTCTTTTATTTCGTGGCCACATAATAAACTTCTTTTTCTTTTTCCTGTTGAGTTCGCTAGAGATGGTTTCTGTTGCTAACAGAACCTATCTGAAATGTACAGCTCATGATGGTTTAAGGGAAGCTTATACAGCAGCCATAGGGCCTCCCAAGGGTATTTCCCTAAGTGCCAGGAGCAAATTCACATTAATTCACCTCACAGAAAATGACACACAAATTAGAATGATCATCTATGGATTTATTTAAAAATAAAAATAAACCTCAATCATCAGGATAGAATGCTTATTGCAGCATTTTATTGCATTCATTTTTTGTTGGCAAGCCAGTGAAAGAAGTCATGATTTTCTCAAACAGAAGTTTACTTGGTGAATGGAATGGGTTAGTTGTATGATCCATGATTGAAACATGGTCTCCTCTTGCCATTGCCTGGATGGGTACTGTTAACCTCTGGCACTTTCCCTTTGCTTAGTTTCCAGAGACCCTCATGACTTTTTAACCACTGTGCACTTAGGTGAGGAAAAGAATTTTGGTTTTCTGTCATCTACCTCACTTGTTAGAAAAAATACCTGGATGGATTCAGGTGTTAGGAGCTGAGGCCCTCCACCATAAATTTGAGAACACCTTTTCCTGAGTACCTAGATTTTCTTAAGGCTAAGTACAATCATTTAATGAGTGTTACTACAAATGTGAAATGAGCTTCTTACATGCTGATCCTAAATTTTTTTTAAAAGATTATTTATTTGACAGAGAGAGAGAGAGATCATAAGTAAGCAGAGAGGCAGGCAGAGAGAGAGAGAAGGAAGCAGGCTCCCTGTTGAGCAGAGAGCCCGATGCAGGGCTCGATCCCAGGACCCTGAGATCATGACCTGAGCCGAAGGCAGAGGCTTAACCCCCCTAGCCACCCAGGCGCCCCTGATCCTAACTTTCTAGAATCACAACCAGACCACTTGGGTTAGATTTTGGGTGCTTCTGAATTCTTCAGTACACATTAACACATAGTGATCAAGAGTGCAGGCTCTGGCTGGGCCTTAACTGCCTGGGTTGACCAGATGTTCCTTCAGGTAAATGGCCCTCTCACAATAATTTCTTCATCTATAAAATGGGAGATAATAATGATACTCATATGGGTATTGGGAGACTTCAATGAGTTAATACATGTTGGGGGTTTTGAATATTATTCTGTCTTGATTATGGTTCCTGGCACAGTGAGATCTATGCATGTGGTGGGTACCAAATCAGTAGTCATAGGTTCTTAAGGTAGCTTACCTTGTTTTCATTTCAAAGGTTAAGTCGGTTACCACTTGTTGAGCATCTGGGATAAGCCATGTACTGTGCAAAGTTTTGTTTTTGTTGATATATAATGAAATTTCTGCAACAGCTGTCAGCTAAGGCAATCTCGAGTTCCATTTTCTACATGGGGAAGGTGTGTCTTGGAATGGTTAAGGCCCACAGTTATGTTACTTAGCTGGTAAGGTGGTGGAGGACAGATCCTAAGTGCAGTCTTCCATTTCCAAAGTATAGCTCTCTGGTTCTCTTATAGTCTGGAGTTCTAAAGCATGGAGTCATGGTCATTGGGCCAGTAGTATGTTACTTTCCAGTTTTCAGTTGTTGCATGGCTTGAGAATTGGGCCGTGTATTATTTTTCCAATTAATGTAAATGGTCTAGTAGAGATTTCAAACTACTTAGAAAATAAAAAAGACATGATCTTTTGGAATAAAATTTCCCCACATCAACAGATCAAGCAACTTTTAAGTAGTTTTAAACATTTTTTTTTAATTAAGTGTATTACTGAAGCACTTTCAAGCAGATTCGTTGGTACATCTTGGCAGATCCCATAAAATGCCAGTGTCTTTACAAAACAGGGTCATTCTGGATAATCATTTTATAGACAGAGAAGTGAAGACAGAAGGCTGTTTATCAACTTGCCAAAGGCCACCTGCTAAATTAACAACAAAACTGGCATTAAAACCCATGTTCCCTAAATCCTTCTGTGCAGTTTCTACCCTGAGATCATCTTGTGTCCTTTAAGACAACAGAGTGATTTAAAATTTCTGTGCGTTGCTTCCTGGGAGACTGTTTGGAATGGTATTTGGGAGGAATTGACACATCTGCCAGGCAGCATCAGGCTGCTATATATGGAGCATAGTGGGGAAAGGAGAAGGGTTGAAGGAAACTAAAAATTGGTTTCTTTCACAACTATTAGACGCCTACAGTGTGCTTGTTATTTGTAATCTTGACTTCAGGTTTGACATAAGCCTGCTGTTCCTTACTCCTGGGAGGATCCACAGCTTTTCTGGCTCTCATCCTCCATACATCTCGGGGTAAAACATATCCTGTGGGGAAACACTTTGCATAGTCACTACTCTAATCCTTCTTCATTTGACTTCCGTCTTGTTCTTTAAAAATTTCCTCTAAAATCTCACTCCAGTTTCTCCCTCCCTCTTTTGGTCAACAAAAGGTCAAAGCTTGACTTATAAGCTTTGCTGTTGACTCTACTGCCCCAAACATACTTTTCTTGTTGGTGGAATCATGGTCATCAAACTTTTTGGTTTGAATACGTTCTACTGCATACACAACATTTGAAACGTTCCCAAATGTGCATATCTATATGGAGAACCTCTTACAAGGGGTGTTGCCCTTACTTGTTGCTTACCGAAAGCATTCCTACCCACTTAAAATACAGTCCATTTTTTCCCTCATGATTTCATACTACTCATTAATATTTGAATAATTCTTTGGTGTGACTTTTCTCTTTTAAGAGTGAAGACTGCATTGGTGTAAGTTCAGTTTCTGTCTTTGTCATTGTTGCAGCCTCTGAAGGAGGAGCTTAGTAGGGGGAGCTCACTGCTCTGGACTTCACAGAAAGGCATTGCACATGACCTTGAATGACTCTTTCTTCCCCAAAACTCTAAAATCCTATGGATGCCAGTTTGTCCTCGATTGCTCATTCACAAGGGAGATGTGCTTTTGTGTTGCTTCCTTTCTTTCTGGGAACCAGAGAAAATGCCCGTGAAGAACTGGGGAGATGTCATTGTCCTCTCTGTGGCCTATTGATTGGGGACAAATTTTAGGGTCTCTCTGGCTTCAATTTCATAGAAAGGGGCCCGTGGCTGGGTCAGACAGTAGAACATGCAATTCTTCATTCAGAGTCATGAGTTTAAGACCCACGTTGGGCACAGAGCCTACTTAAAAAAAAAAAAAAAGATGAGATATGTGTTTATTTCATAGAGTGTGTGGTATGACCACAGACACTTGAGCTCTGG
>CM052799.1:28771593-28804072 GCA_028533885.1 Nasua narica | reverse complement strand
ATGAGTGGGGGTGGGTGGGTGGGGGAGAGGCAGCAGGAGAAGCAGACTCTCTGCTGAATAGGGAGCCCAACACAGGGCTCGATCCCAGGATCCTGAGATCATGACTTCATGATTTGAGCCAAATGCAGACTCGTAACCGACTGAGCTAACCAGGTGCCCCTAAAGGACCTTCTTATATGTGAATTCCTAGGAAAGATGTCAAGTCGCAGGAAGAGTGGAAGCTGGAGTCTGAAAACATAGTAAGGCAGAAATTGAGGCAAAACTGCACATATTTACAGTGTTAATGGCTTGTCCAGATCTAAATTCAGTTTGCGTTTATTTTACTATGTTCTGAGAACAGTGAATATGCCAATCATAATTTTGTTCTCTCATGAAATTGCCACATCTCTGCTTTTTCTCCATTGGTAAAATGTGAAGTTTGGTTATTAGACAATCTTTGATATTGTTTAGAGTTACAAAATGCTATGATTTTTTTTTTAATGAAGATAGGAACACGGGTGAGTAAATGACAGAAAAATTGGCAAGGGAGAAGCATCTCCTTTTAATTGAAATGTTATTAGCCATCCTCTCAAAACAAGTCTGTAATAAACTTTAAAATTAAAATTGCATCTGTATCATTCACCTGTATTTCTGGCCAACTGGAAGTAGCAATCTTGGATTTCTCTCTTCTCCAGTTTTTGCCCTGAAGGAGTATGCTTTCTAGGTGGAAAAGAGGAGTAACAGTGATGGGCCTCCAGGTTGTAAAAAAAAAAAAAAAAGTCCCTGGTTAATTACCTTTTCTACTGTGGATTCTTTTGTCTTCTCTAGGAAGAAAATGTTCAATATATACACAGTAAATTGCATGGTTTGTGTGTGTTTCTGTATCTGTGTGTATGATTTTAGTTTGATTTAAGTCCTCATTTATGATGGCAGGCATCTGTTTGTGAAATAGTGGCAAACATTTTTTTTCCCTTTGTTTATTCATGAAGTACTTATTGAGTATGAACTTTGCATTTAAGACTTGCAAATCGTGGGGTTCCAAAGAGGTAGATTGATCTTTCTGTAGAGAAAAATAGAAAGTAATGATAATCAGGCACCATTTATTTACTGAGTCCTTAGTGTTTGCCCGTTAAGAGATTTAGATAAATGATTTATGCATTCAGCCAATATTTATTATCTACTTATTATGTGCCAGCCATTGTTCTACATACTGAGTGTAGAGCCGTGAATAAGATCCAATCCAGACTCAATCTTTGCTGTTATATAGGTAAGGTGCAGAACAAGAGCTAAAAATCAGACCCAAAGTCATTTTATTTTCCATAAAAATGTAGAATTTGAAAGCAATGTGGCTTTGTTAAGATGTATCCGTGGCCAAGAGTACCATCTCAAACCTTTTTTTTTTTCTTCGTCTGGGAGATTACAACTCTTTGAATTTTACCCTCAGCGCAGTGACGTTGCTGTGATTTTCTCTAATGGAGAAAAAATCAAGGCCATTTCTTCCCCGCCTTTAACACTGCGATGTGTTAGCCATGACCGTCTCCCTGTGATCTGCGGTGGTGGTGGTGGTGGGCCATTCAGCAGCTCCTCAAAAGTGAGGTGTGCGATCTTTACCTAGATGACACGGGCATTTCGTATGTTGGTCCTTCCACCCATCTGTCCTAAAGACCCTTGCTTTGGGATTGTTCAGTAGTATTTCTTGGTAATAACTGTCCTGCCAACAACACATGGCACTTTCTATGCTACTGCTTTCAAATTCCTAATGTTTTTGCTTCATTTGTGACATGGGCAGTCTCTCCTAACAGGGAAGGCGAGAGATGTTGACTATACACACCGAAGCCCATAGTGGCACGCCATAGGTCACTGACTACTTATTATTCCGGTGATGACTACAACAAGAAAAACAACTATTTCTACTACTATCATTATTACTACAAGCTGGGTTTTTAAGGGAATTTTAATTTCTCTTGCAAGACTTTTTTATTGGATAGACAAGCCAGTGGCTGATCTCACATAAGAGTGATCCTTAGGAATGATAAGCGGGGTGGGGTGCCTGGGTGTCTCAGTGTGTTAAAGCCTCTGCCTTTGGCTCAGGTCATGATCTCAGGGTCCTGGGATCGAGCTCCACATTGGGCTCTCTGCTCAGCAGGGAGCCTGCTTCCCCTGCCTCTCTGCCTCCTTGTGATCTCTTTCTCTCTCTCTTTCTGTCAAATAAATAAATAAAATCTTTTAAAAAAAGGAATGATAAGGGGGGAGAATTTAGGGGAAAGGAGAGGCTCTGGAGTCTTGTTAGACCCAGATCTTACTGGCTATGTAACTTCAGATGACTTTGTGATGTCTTATCTAAGGCTGGTTTCATTATCTGGAAAATGGGAATAAGGTGATAATAACAACCATAAAATGATATACATATTAGCTTTTACCCCAGTTTTCTCCTTCCAACATTCTAACTCCCCTCTAAGTTGTAGGAATCATGATCATTTCCAATTCATAGGTGACTCTGAGCACTGAGTAAGAACTTTGCCTGTGGACACACAGCCTGCATGGAGGGGCACTGGGACGGGGACACAGGCAATCTGATTGCCCAGCGTTATTAGAACACGTGCAGCTTAGAGCCTGCTGTCCCTTAGTACATTGTAATAATCATTCAGACTGTGATACCATGATCACAAGCTGGGGTTTAGTCACTAAGGAGACCTACCTCTTCCCTCATGGAAGTAGGTATGACTTCTCCCTGCAGAGAGCCTTGAGTCCTGTCTTGGAATTCTGCCTGCTGCAGTTGGAGGTGGGTCTGCTATTCCACAATCCTTAAAGCAAATGCAGAGTGATTGCTTTGGAGGAGTTTAGCTGTTGAGCCCGGAACTCCCACTGAACTTAAATTGCTTCTATTCTTTCTGGGTTTCCATCTTAATTTCTGGCTTACCAACAACAAGTTGAGAAATGTTCAGTGAGGTTTCAGCCAAAATCTCCAGTGCATTGATGAGCTGACTCACCCCCAATTAGGCTGTGGGTCTGCCTGGTGGGGATACTCTTGTTTACTGAGGAACTTTTTTTTTTTTTTCTTTTTAAGGTGGATTGATGGCATGGAAGCCATTCCAGAGCTAGATCCTTATAGACCTTGGTCACTCCAGCACCTACCTGGAGGAGCTTTAGCCACAGCAGCAGGTGAAAGCTGCTCAGATAGAGGGAATGATGAAGCTTGGAGGAGGAACTGAACCAATGGAAAAAAAGCATTCCCACCTCCTGTTCCACCAGGAACCACCGCCCACCTGTTACATAGATGAATCGGAGGCAGGTTCTGGTCAGAGCTGGTCATTAAATCAATCCAGGCAGCCTTCCTTTGGGCTGTGATGAGGAGCAGGACCCTGAGCTATTTGTAAACAGGCTACCAGCCTGGAAGCAAAGTGCAATATTTGAACTGTCACAAACGTAATATGCAATCATGGGAGGAAACCTATCCATTTCGTCGCTGCTCTGATTTGTCCTTTACGTGTATTTCTTCCTTTTAATCTTGGGGTATAATAAACACTTGTTTGAGGACAGAGAGAATGATTATTTTTTCTTTATTTTGGGCAGCTAAAGGATGGACCTAGAGTCTCGCATCCTAACTGTTGACATGAAGTCAGAAGGTTCTAGTAGGTTAAAGATTTCATTCAAAGTCGGAGTGGCTTTGTGATGTACCATGGTCCTGCTTTGGTATGGGCTGTGCTATTCTTGCAAGTTATCAGGTTTTTTTTTTCTGATGACCAGAAAGCTTCTGAAAATTAGTTAACTGAAAAATCCAGGTGACTGTTTTGCTGGGAAAGTATTTCTCCACCTTATTCATTCCATTCCTGACAGCTAAGGCACTTTCTCCAAGGGTGAGGCGTGCTCTCCAGCTAGATACTAGCTGAGGTGGTCCCTGGGGAACCTGTCCCCATGGGTGGAAGTAGAGAAAAACACAGTAAAATATCTGCAGGATTTTGAAAGGTACTGATACTTACAGAGACACTGCCAGTGTTTCTGGCTCTGCTTTAATTACTAGTGTTACTCATCCCAGTCAAATGTTGGCAAGAGTTGAACTGAGGGTTCCATCTCCTTTGATATGAATGGCCTTCTATCAGTGACTAAGTCAAAAATGTATCAACATGTAAAGGTGTTTTCTAAGACTTCTCCAAGAGCATTTTATATAAATTCCATGGGGCCCAAGGTCCCATAGGTGAGATCACAGAATATGTTGATCATGGCTTGGATTTTGGACTTTGACCAACATTTGAATCCCAGTTCAAACTTGGGATTTAGCTCAAACTAAGATTTTTTGGTCTGGATTTAATTTTTATTCAAGAGTCAAAAGTAATACATGTAGATAATTTTAAGAAGCTTAAATAGGTACTTTGATTTATAAAAAACATATGAGTTCCCACCATCACCTTCCTCACCCTTTGATAGGACCCTTTAGAGGGACCATATTTAACTCTATAAGCTGTTTCTTCTCATACTTCCCTCCAGATTTAGAAATCACGTTTGTGTTTCTATTTCTTGCAATTTCAAATATGGGCATTATCTAACATTACCTTTCTTTTCCCTAGTAAGGAAATTGAGGTTTAATTTTCTCACTCCACTTAAAGCTCATTTTCTTTCCTCTGTCTTCTTGATATCTACATATCAGTGTCAGCATATCGGCATTTCTGGATAAACATTCATAGCTGAGTCACATAGTATACTATAATCGTATTGCTTTCTTTGACACTAATGATACTAGGTTTTGTATTTCTGTTGCTTAATTTTCTTTGAGCCTATCACCGAAGTCCCCAAACTTTCCAGAAAAACTAAGAAGTGCTCCCAGCCATAGCCATATAACTCAGAGAATCAATCAGTTCCTTTTTAAAAAGCAATTCTTGGAGTCCTCTCTTATTATTTTCCGTCCTGCTCAAAGCCAGACGTGGGTCCTTTCTATATCCATTCCACAGCTGACATCCTGGAATTTCCCTTCATAATATCCTTGAAAGGTAAAGTGTCTTATCCCCTCCCCGCTGCACTTCATCTGTGGAATGGGAATTGTATTATGTATCTCAGGGAGTTAATTGAATGGTCTAATACTGTAAGACGGTGGCACAAAGTACAAGCTCAATCAGTTTTAGTTACTCTTACTCTTTTTCCTCTTCTTCCTCTTATTACACACTAGGATCACTAATCTATAATGCATTTTTTAAGAATCAGGAAATAATAGAAATAGAGGAGAAGTGAGATGCACCCATTCATTTCCCAATGAGACCCAGAGGAGATGTGCCTTTCCTAAGGTCACTGGGCTAGTCAGATCAGAGAGGTAGAGGCAGCACTAGGTCCTTGCCCCACTCACTGAAGTCATCGTCTTCTGCTCATACACTCCAGCAGCCTGCAGGATTTTTTATTTTGTTTTTTATTATTTAATGTCATGACCATTTCTTCTCCCTTTTCCTAATTTCTTTAAAAATATATATAACCGCTCTATGGAGATAGAATTCAAACATCATACCATTTGCCCACTTAAAGTTTATAGTTCATTAGTTTTCATATGTTCACAGAATTGTGTAACCATCAGCCAAATCTCACTTAACATTTTCATCATCTCACGGATGAAGCCTGTACCTGAGGACTCCCCTAAACCTCAGCCCTAGACAACTACAGGTCAACTCTGTATAGATTTGCTTGTTCTGGATATTTCGTATAAATGGAATCTACAACATACGGTCCTTTGTGGAGAGCTTCTTTTACTTAGCGTGATATTGATGACTTTCATCCATATTGTAGCGTATATCAGTACTTCCTTCCTTTTGATGGCTAAACAATATTCTGTAATATAGACATTTTGTTTATCTATTCATCAGTTGGTGGACATTTTGGTTGTTTTCCACTTTGGGGCTGTGAGTATTTATGTATAAGTTTTTGTATGGACATATGTTTTCATTTTTTTGGTTGGGAGTATCTACTTGGGAGCGGAATTGCTGGTTCACATGGGAACTCTATGTTTAACTTTTTTTTTTAAAGATTTTTTTTATTTATTTGACAGAGAGAGAGAGAGATCACAAGTTGGCAGAGAGGCAGGCAGAGGGGGGTGGGGGAAGCAGGCTCCCTGCCGAGCAGAGAGCCCGATGTGGGGCTCGATCCCAGGACCCTGAGATCATGACCTGAGCCGAAGGCAGAGGCTTAACCCACTGAGCCACCCAGGCGCCCCCTCTGTGTTTAACTTTTTGAGGAATTGCCAGGCTGCTTTTCAAAGCAGCTGCACTATTATTTTCATTCTCACCAGCAATGCAAGAAGTATCCACTTTTTTCACATCATCGCCAACATGTATTATTATGTCAAGTGTATGAAGTGATATCTCACTGTGGTTTTGGTTTATTTTTTCCCTGGTAGTTAATGATCTTGACCATCTTCTCTTGGGCTTATTGGCCATTTGCGTATCTTTGGAGAAATATCTATTCAGATGCTTTCCCCATTTTTAAATTGTGTTATTCTGTGATTGAATTGTAACAGTTCTTTCTGTGTTATGGACACAGGTTCCTTAATGGTTTTTTAACTTGCAAATATCTTCTCCCATTCTGTGGAGGCATATTTTTACTTTCATGATGGTCTCATTCATACTACAAAAGCTTTCTGTAATTTCTTTTTTGTGTTTGTGCTTCAGGATCACGCTTAAGAAGGCTTTGCCCAACACACGGCCATGAGGATTTACTCCTCTATCTAAGAGTTTTCAATTTTTTTTTAAGGTTTTATTTATTCAGTTGTCAGAGAGTTTGAGCGAGCGTGAGAGGGCAAGCCTTGGGGGAGCAGCAGAGGGAGAGGGAGCCTCAGCTTTCTGCTGAGCAGGGAGCCTGATGCAGGGCTCGATCCAGGACCCTGGGATTATGACCTGAACTAACAGCAGATGCTTAACCGACTGAGCCACTAGGCACCCTGAGTTTTATAGTTTTTTTTTTTTATATATAAGTTTTATTTATTTAAGTAAACTCTACCCCTAGTGTGGGGCTTAAACTGACAACCCTGAGATCAAGAGTGGCACGCTCTTCTGACTGAGCCAGCCAGGCGCCCCAAGAGTTTTACAGTTTCTTTTATTTACATCTATGATACATTTTGAGTTAACTTTTGTGTTTAGTGTCAGGATGGGTTCCAACGTCATCCTTTCTGCATGTAGATGCAGGAAATGGAAACTGTCCCAGCACCATTTGTTGAAATCACTGTTCTTTCCTCATTTAATTGTCTTGGCACCCTTGTCAAAAATGAAATCTAGAGGGGTTTTGACATACTGTCATGCTGTTCTTATCTCCTACAAAACGTGGGTGCCCGATGTAATACTGTGCCTGATAATAAAATGAATGGTTCCAACAATCCCCTTTGTCTGAAACCTTTGTTATCAGAGGGAATCAACATCTTGGAAGAATGCATTCCAGGTCAGATAAGGGGAAGATAGAGAACCAGAGTATCGTAATATACCAACTAAAACCTACCAGATGTGCCAGGAAATGTGAAATAGGAATTAATTTTGAGGGCTTCCAAAAGAACACAATGTAGGATAAGCACAAACAAGCCAGCTGTGGATGAGCTGTTTCAGTTTTTGCTGCAGATCGCTGCAGGCCTGAGAGCTTGCTTTGGGGCCAAGAGATGCAGAGAGTAGCAGATGAATTTGGCTGTGACCCCGTTGGATGTGCCCTGATCTACACCATTCCCATTTTCACAAACAAGGTTGTCTCAGGTCTCAGCTAAGAGACAAGTCAGCATTTTGCCTTGAATAGCACCGACGTCCACCATCTTGGCTACTGCCCCAGAATGCTGGAGACCTCTGCAGTGAAATGAATTTAGATATTTTTATTACCTTTTGTTCTTGTTTTTTTTTTTAACACTAGAATACATAACATACATAGAGTGCACTAATATTAAATACAGCTTTGTGACCTTTTAACTTATATATTCTTGAGTAGCCATCACCCAGATCGAGATCTAGAAAGACTCCACAGGTTCGCTGGTGTGTCTTCCCACTCATTGTGGTCTTTCTGAAGAGATCTCTGCTGTACCATACATTTTTTTTTGCCTGCTCTTGAATTTCAAATAAGCAAAAACCATAGTATATACGCTTCTATGGCTGGCTTAACTTGTTCAATATAATATTTGTGAAATATATCCATTTTGTTATATGTCTCAGCAGTCATTTATTATTACTTGTGTAATATTCCATTGTATGAATATACCATAATAGATTTATTCATTCTTCTATTCAGGGGCATCTGGGTAGTTTGTAGTTTGGGGTTATTTTCAGTAAAAATTCTGTATTTATTCTTGGGAGCATTCTGGTAAACACAAACACTCATTTCTTTTGTGTATTTACATAGGTGTGGAAGAACTGTGTTGGATGGTAGGTATGCATTTGGCTTTAGAAGACACAGCCAAATGGGTTCTGATTTTTGATCCTCTTCTCCTTTTTACATCTCATGTCTGAGCTCTTTGGCTCAGAGTATGTCTTTGTGTCCTCAGGTATGTGTAGGACAGAATCTGGAGAGAGGAAGAGAAATTGAGAGAGGCCTAAAGGAATAGAAGTGTGGGGTAAAATAGATTAAAGCAAGGAAGTGGGATGACCTGGAGAGAGTATAATTATAAGTTGGGAACATGAGTTTTCAATCTGGATTCAAACTCTGGCTTTGCCATTTATTTACTAGCTATTTAGCTTTGGGAAATTTACTTTACTCCTGAGGCACATTTTTCTCATCTGTAAAATGGAACTAATAATATAAGCACTTGGGTTACAGGGTGATTGTGAGCAGTATATGAAGCATTACCTAAAAAAACCCAACTTTTATTGAGAGCTTCCTATATACTAATCAATGGAATTAACTAATTTAATGTTGACAGCAACCCTATGAGCTCTGTACTGTTACTTTCCCAATTTTCCCAGTTGGAAAACTGGATGTCTGAGAAGACCACTTACTGCCCCTAGGCTCCCAGCTGCTAAGTTAGTAGAATAACTCTGATTGCAGATTGTTGATTGCATAGACTCTGGGAGGAAGACCTGACATGAAAGAGAATGTTCTTGCTTATAGACACAAACATGTGGGAACTACTGTGGATATTGGTAGGATTACATCTCTAAGAGCAACTCATCCAGGAATAGTCCAGAAGGGTCACTGACTCTATGGGGTGAAGGAAAAAGGGTCGTAATTCCTTTCCATATATTTAGCCTCATCTCCAGGACAAGGCTTTGAGTTTCTTTCCCAGCATTCACTAGGAAATTTTGCATCAAGGTGGTTCTCAGTAGCCCAGATCCACCCCTAATGTCTGAAGTCCTTTGTCCTGCTCTTTCTGACAGCTGATCCCTGAGTCTGGTCCCAGGCAAAAGTGCCTTCCTTGTTCCTGTCTCTGCACCTTACTCTATCTGCCATGTTTCTTTCAGCTCTACTTGGTTTGGCTACTGATCACCCCTCGAGATCTAGTTCTTGCCCACTGGGAAGTACTCAGGGTCCCCTAATTACTTTGTCCCCTTGCTCCTCTCAGTTACCATGTTCTTTTTTATCAGTGCTGTGCTCCTGGCGGGAAGGCTCTGCTGTGTCACACAGTTCCCACAGCAGAACAAGTCAGGCCTGGCAGAAGTACGTGAAGGAATGTTCTGGCATTCTCCTCTCCCTCTCCAGTCTCAAACCCTGTGAGTTCCACCCTAGGCACCCAGTGTTACCAGGTTGATTATCTCTTTACATGTATAGGAAAGTATGAAAGCATAAAGACCATAGCCTGTTTCCATTTCTTTTTCAAAGTTGTTTTTTTTTTTGTAACTAAAATGGCAGTCTCCCTATGCCCATAGTCCTCTTCCCCTTCCTTTCCTCTTCTCCTTCCTGTCTGCTCCCCCCCTCTTTCCTACCTGTCCTCCCTAGATGCCCTTACTCTCTCCCTTTCTGGTTCCCTCCCTGCTTCCCTCTTCCTCCCCACTCTCTCCTTCGTCCCAGTGAGTCCTGCTTTGGGCCAGTCATCGTGCTGGGGCCAGGGGATATAAAGATGCATTGAGACATTGCCCTTACCCTCTGGGAGATCACAGTCTTGTGGGAAGATGAGAATGTGAATACAGTCATACGTTAGACGTATTGTATGTTCCATTCCAGACCACTGCAATAACGTGAATGTCACAATAGAGCAAGTCAAAGGAATGCCTTTTTTTGGTTCCCCAGTGCATATAAACGTAACGCGTTTACTGTAATTTATTAAGTGTGCAATAACATTATGTCTAAAAACAATGTATAGACCTTAATTAGAAACACTTTATTGCTAAAAAATATTAACCACTTGAGTTTTCAAGGCGTCATAATCACTGATCACAGATCACCACAGCAAATATAATAACAATGAAAAAGTTTGAAGTATTGTGAAAATTACCAAAATGCAACACAAGTCACATGAAGGGAGCAAATGACTGTTGGAAAAATGGCGCCCGTAAGACTTGCTCCATGCAGTGTTGCTGCAAACCTTCCTTTTGTAAAAACACAGTGTTGGCGAAGCCCAATGGAAGGAACATGCCTGCCCTTGATCGCTACAGAGATTTTCTCTGTCACTTGGACAGTCCTTCTTGTTCACTTGCACTGAAACTGGAAGGATCGGTGGAGGCCTAGGCCTGCTTCTCCAGTATTGAATTGACCTCGGGGCCTGGGAATTAAAGAAACAGATATATCCCAGTGTTCAGGCCGCCTGTGAGATTCCATCCAGTCCCTCCCCTTCCTGAATTTGTTTACTGATCATTACAGACATTTGTCGACATTATAGGCTTCTGTCTACAGTCAAAAGAAATGCTTGGCATCCTTGGTGCCAAGAATAAATAGCTCTTTCTAAGAGGAATTGCACAGAGTGAAGAATGCCTTTCCGAAGCTCAGAAACTGCTTGATCCGTGGTAAGAGGAGCAGTCAGTGGCCCTGTCTGTGAGGCCAGGTACAGAATAGAGTGCAGATTGCATTTTCTGGGTGAAAGGATAGGCAAGAGGCATTGAATGCTCAGCCTGTGGCAGGCCTTATGCCCCCTGTCCCACGTGTGTCTCTCGCCCTTGCTTTCTCCTGATCATGTATGAGTAGACGGAACTAGAACTGCTGAATTGAAGCGGAGGAATTTGACGTATCAAACGGTGAGAACCTTCATTTCAACTTAGCACGGCTAGAAATATTTACTGAGTGCCTCCCCGTGCCTGGCTCCGTTGCAGGCCCTGGGAATAGGCTGGTTAAAAAACGCCACAAATAGTCTTGCCTTTGAATAGTGCAGTCTAGCAAGGGTAAGCAGGGAGGGTCAGATAGACGATAAGCTATCAATTAGTCAATTGTGAAGTATATTAGAAGTTGATAAGGGTTCTGGAAAAAGAGGAGGATCAGGGCACTGAAAATGCCCAGGGTATAGCAGATTAGAGCATTCAGTGGAATAGTCAGGGTGGGCTTGTGGAGAAGTCAAGAATTCAGTGAAACACGCAAAATATTTAAAAGGCCATTCTGTCCTATAATCTTGCTAAAAGGATTTAAGAACTCATTTAACAAGCCTTTGTCAATCTGGATGATGGCAGAGTGGTCCATGTTGTCACCCAGGCCCCTGATGGCTTGTAGTTTTTTTGAGGGAGCTCAGTTAGTCCCCAGGAGATGATTAACTGCTCAAGGGAAAAGTGTGGACAGATGTCCAATGGCGTTCAGAGGAGGAACGACTGGGTGCCGGCAAGCACTTGCCAAGTGCTAGATGCTAACCACACCGTCTGTGGGAGGCCGTGTGACTGACATGTGCAAATACAGACATGTTTCCACACAGCACCGAGAATCTCTCTGCAAAGTTAAATGATGACGTGATTAAGGGCCTTGTCTTTGGGGTCAAACTATGTTTTGAATCTGAGTTCCACCATTCGGTGTTCGCCATGTTCCTTCACTTCTGTGAGAGGTGCTTTCTTCTTTGGTAAGATGGGAATATTACTACACAGCGGAAAGGATTGTTGTCCAGTTACTGTAAGGATTGCTGACACTGTGAAGTGTGGAGTCCGCCACATGTTGTCCCAACAGCGATTGTTAGTTTATGTCCTCATCGACAGGGGGATTTGAGGTTTCGCCTCAACGCTCAGAGCTCCCAGGCAGGATGGCTGAGGTAACAGTTGGTCTCACAATGGCTCCCAGGCCTGGGCCGGGTGAGATGCCTATGGTAGGGAGCCACTGGCATTTCTCACTTCTTCCTTCTGACACGGTGCCAACTTTCCAGAATAGCATATGGACCGAAAGAACTCCTGGAGACTTTTCTCAGCAGGGAGACTCGTAAACAAATGACAGGGGAGGGAGGAGTGTCTTCTGGACTCCTGATGGATCAGCAGTTACAAGGAGTCACCCCTGGGACTGCCATCTGTTTCCATCTTCCCCACATTTGCCATATCCCGAGTCTCCAACCAGAGTGGAATTCCAAAAGCATAAGTAAAAAGCAGAGGCACCCGAGGGGCAGCCTGACGAGGAGGGTGCTTACTGTGTGGCCCCCTCATGCTGTGGGTTTGGGCTGGTGATGAAAAAGGGGCTTCATGGATCCTAACTATTTAGGAATCATTGCATGACTGATCCATGCATTCAGAAAATGCCTGCTCCAGCCCGCAGTCATGCCTGTGGTCAGGTGAACAAAGCTTGTGGAGGCCTTGGCCCTGTTCTCGGCTAGCTTCTCGCCGTCAGGTAGTGGTCCTTTGGGGCAGCCTGCGGGAGGGGTTGATTGGATGATGATAAACACTCAGGGCTCACCTTGGGCTGGGTGACCTTCTAAGCACTTTGTACAGATTAAGTCATTTAACTCCTCCAACAACCGGAAGAAGCAGATATTGTTATTATCTTTAATGTGCAGATGGGGAAACTAAGCCTGAGGGTTGAGTAACTCACCCAAGGGTGCACCCATTTAGTAATGGCAGGAGATTTTCCAGACATCTGACTCTTCAGTTTCTACTTAAAAAGGTCAAGATGGGTAGACTTGGCTGGTCTTAACGTCCTGCCTGGTGACAGCCAGGAGCAGTTGAGGGGCTGGGTGCCTACTCTGCTGATTAGCCACAGTCCCCACCATGGACTGCTCCACAGTGCCTCCCCCTCTTGTCTGTTGTGCTCACTACCCGTCCTCTAAAGCAGCCCCGGGTTAAGTCATTTTTCTAGTTTACTTGATGAACATGGCAGCACTCCAGCCTTAGAAAACAGCCAAGCTTCGAAAGCAGTAATGTTTAGACACCTGGAGGGTGGGGAGGACTGGGAAGGGGTGGGGAGGGGCAATGTGGGAAAGGTTTAGTGGGTGATGCCCGGGGCCCCAACACTGTCTTGGCTCCGTATGCACCTAAATGACTTCCAGGATCTCTTCAAGTCCCTTGCGTCCTGAGCCCAACTCACACAGGTTGTTCTGAAAGGACCTGGTTTCTCAACCAGCTCCTCTGAATCCCAGCCTAGAGTTCCCTCTTCCATTTTCCTTTAGAGTTTCCTTTCTTGATTCCCAACACCCCGCCCCCCCACTTTATTTTTAAGATTTTGTTTTTAGGTAATCTCTACACCAAACGTGGAGCTCAAACTTCTACAACCCTGAGATCAAGAATCACATGCTCTACCGATAAGAGTCAGGCAGGAGTCCTGGTATCCGCCTTTTTTTAAATAAAAAAAAAAAAAAAAAATTGTTCATCTCATTTTTAAAGGAAAAAATAGACAATGAAAAAAATGGAAGATAGCCGCGTCAATAATCCCTCCCAGCCACAACTGCTCTTTCCATTTGTATTAGACTTTCATCTTGTGTTTCATGTATTTCTCTATATGCCATATTTTAATATATCCATGTTTCCTTTATATATATATATATAAAGAATATGTTTGTGTTCCAAAAATTGAATCAAATAATATATACTGTTTCAGAACTTGTTTTTCTCCTAATATTGTATCATGAACATCTTTCTACATTAGCAGCTGCATTTGTGGTTTTAAAAAATTTTCAGAGTGCTCCCTTTTTTGATGTAGCATTATTTCTTTAGTTACCTTGCAGGATATTTCCAGATTTTCATATTGGTACACATCCTGAATGATGCGTTCGATAGATTTCTAGGAGAAAATGGTTCCATCAAAGGGCAAAGACCATAAGCCTATACTGGCTCAATTTTTCCTATTTTTGATTTTTTTTTTAATAAACATTACCATATATATCTCCTCTATGTATATGTTCGGGTACATGTGTGTATGACAAAATTACAGGTGTTCTTATCCAAAGTAGCGAAGGGAAGGGCTGCTTATGTCTACCATTATGATAAGGATCAACATTTGTATATATTCCTTTATCCCTACCAACCTTTGGAATAAAAAAATCTTGATTTTTCCCTAATTTTTGCAGCTTCAGTAAAACCTCCAGATTTTGAGCCTGTAGTTTGAATCTGAACAGTGACTGAGTAGGTGGGACTTTCACGTTAGTCCAATATTTCTAGTAAATCACAATCAAAAGCCATCTGGTTCTCCCCCAAACAGCCTGGAGGGACATGGGGGGGGGGGTCAAGACAGAGAGTATTTTTGATCCATTCATTCTTTATCTTCTCCTCTCCATGGGGAACTGGCTCAAGCTGGGAAACTAGATGGAAAGCCCTGTTTTTCTCAATTCGGACCTGCAGCTCGCTGTGCAGTCAGATGTGGCTGATGGGCGCCTGGAATGGTCCGTCCACACCTGCCCATCACAGCCGCTCTTTCGCAGTTGGTGAGCAAGGCTGAGAAGCAGGCGCCATCTCAACCTGCTCACCGAAGCTGCTGGTGACAGCTGGTTGCATCCATCCGTCCATCACTCGGGGGCAAAAAACTCTGAACTGCACCAAGGAGAGAGAAGACCCTGGTGGAGTCTTCAGAATGGGGTCAGCATCCCACACAGGTCCCTTTTTTTTTTTTTCTTTTAAAGATTTTATTTATTTATTTGACAGAGAGAGGGAGTGAGCACAAGCAGGAGAAGCATCAGGCAGAGGGAGAGGGAGAAGCAGGCTCCCCACTGAGCAGGGAGCCCAATGCCCATAATCCGTGGACCCTGGGATCATGACCTGAGCTGAAGGCAGATGCTTAATCGACTGAGCCATCCAGGTGCTCCTCCTCACAGGTCTTTTAAACCTTTCTAGAAAAATCCGTGGTTTACATTTTGGTGAAGATCCTTCCAGAGGTTCCTCGGTGTGTGTGTGTGTGTGTATGTGTATGTGTGTATTGGCTGCTGAGTATAACATTTTTTCTTCACCAAATAGGATTATGCTGAAGTGCAGTTATGTAATCTTTTTTTTTTCATGTCAATATGTGTAGACTGTTCATTTCTTGGTTCATTCATCCATTCATTTGCCAACCTGTTTAAAAATTGGGAAAAAAAAAAGAAGGATATTCTTTCCACTGTCATTCACTTAGTATTTGTGGAAGAGACTGATTGTAATCAAATAATCATACCAGTGAATGTGAAGGAATGCCAAAGGAAAGTTACTGGTGGGGGGGTGGGTACAGGTCCTGATCCGCAAGAAACTGTCCCTACAGTGGTATCCTGAGGACTAAGATGTAGAGGTTGAATTGAGATAGGAAAAGTGTGTCTGTATGAGTGTTTATAGTTGCATAATATTCCCTTTACGGATATGTCATATATTATGCAACAAATTATTTTGGTGGTTATTTAATTTTGCAGTTTTATTGAGGTAAGGGGGACATTTAGATTATTGCTGATTTTTCATTCATTTAATCCATTTTGGTGGCTGGTTTACAGGATCTGAACTCTGGGTCTAGCAGTGGAGTAGATTTGCCTGAATTTATTCTCATGTGGCTCCCTGGTTTAATGTTCCAAGTTTGCAAATCTTAAACTGGGCTATACACAAAGGTAACTGACCTGCCAAGGAATTGCACTAAGGAAGTGGCCTCCTTTTGGGGATATTGAGGCCAAATAGGTACACTGTGGCATGCTACCTAGTAGTACCTGGGGTATGACCTTGTTCCTTCTTGCATTTATGAATTTACTCATATAACACTTACCGAATCTCTACTTATGCCAGCTAGTATGTTAAGGGTTGAGAATGTGAAGTTGAAGAGCTCTTAGCTTATACCCTCCAGGAGCACATGGTAGGTGTGGAAATGCAGAGGCAATTTACTATATAAGTAGGACTATTATACTAAAGGAGTGAACCTAGTCTGTTCTTTTTATCCTGGGAGCCACAAGACATGGTGGTGACCAGCTCTGCACGGGCTTCTCAGAGGAGGCGGTGAATGGACTGATCCTTGAAGGCTAATGAGAACTTTGTCAAATATTAAGAAATTTGGGACTTACCGATAGAACTCTAAGAGTAAAGATTTTAAGGATTGAGGAGGTCTGCTAATACCTGGTACTAAGGGACAGTACTGGGCACATTATTGGCTTTTTGGTGGGAAATGGGCTTTGAGAGTATTTTGGGGTTGCGCTGAGGAGACCCTGATGCTGTGCTGGGAAAGTCAGATTTCATTCTGTGGGTAATGGGAGGAGAGCAATCGCACCAGATTTGATTACGTCAGGGTAGTGTCAGCTGCTCAACAGAAGAACCCAAACCCTCTGTGACTTCACGTAACCAAAGGTGGTTTCTTCTTCACAGGTGTCTGGAAGGGTTATTTCTGATTGGCAGGTGACTCTCCTCCATGGGATGATTCAGGGCCCCAGGCCCCTCCAGTTTTTTTTTTTTTTTACCTCTGCCATTTTCAACATGTAGCTTCTATGTCCCTGCATGTCTGCACTGAGCTGGTGGAAGAGGAGAGAACCGGGAGGATCATGCAGTTTTTCATGTGTCAATTTTAGATATGGCTTCACGTCACTTTGCGCACATATTCTTTAGCTAGAATTCAGTTTCCTGGCCCCACCAAGCTGCACGGGGCCCTGGGGAATGAAGTCTAGGTGTGTTGCCCGGGATGAAGAGGAAGAGCTGACCCTGCCACGTTGCTATTTTGGACAACTTAGTTGTGGCGGTGATGCTAGTAAGGATGATCTAGAGGAGGGGAAACCCAGAGACAGGGAGGGAAAGGGGTGCAAAGTGAAGACGTGAGTAGTAGTACAGTCTAACCTTTCCTGGGCACTCCATCTGTGGCAAGAGCTGTTAAGTATTTCATAAGCAACAGCCCTGGGAAAGAGGCGTGGCTGTCTCCCCATTTTCCAGAAGAACCCAAGCCACGGGGGAGCTTGCTGTGGGCGGGAAGGACCAGGATTCAGACCCAGGCTAGTGTAGCCAGCACCTGAGCTCTTAAGTGCTGGGGGCTGCCACTCGGGAGGCAGGCTCTTTCTGGAAATGCAGGAGGGAAGAGAAGGTGAACAAAGGAGCCATGTCTGAGGTGAGGCGGCTGGCACCTCATTAGATGTAAGGAAAGAGGAGGAATCAGAGGTGAACCCGGTGTTAGAGTTGGGAGCCTGGCGATGCCAGTTAGAGAGACAGGGCACCTCCTGTGTGATGTTTGTGCCATCTCCCAGGGCCTGGTACTGATTTAGCCATGGACTGCACGTGCCTATTAACATCTTGATCAGTGTCTTATAAGGGTTTTTATTGGTTGCTCTCTACTGGTTTTTAAAGATGAGTTAGATGTACAGTTTAGGCGGGCATAGTCCCTGTGACTCAGCCATTGGTTCATTTAGCTTTGTCACTGTGCAAATGTCTTTGTCTCAGGGTGCCCCTCCCCTCTCCAGGCTTCCACTCACCTTCCAGGCTGAGATCAAATGGCCCCTCACTTGGAAACTTCCTTAAATTCTTTGGGGGTAGAAGTGGTTTTCCCCTTTGTTAATGCTGTGTGGTTAATGTGACGTATTGATGATGACCTACCCTAGAGTCTGTTTCCCCTATTAAGCTAGTATCACTCTGTTTCTGGGTGTTGTATCCCAGAGGGGTTGGGACGGGGGTGACATAATTTTTGTGATGAATTGTTTTGTTGTTTTTATCATGGAATATACACAACTGGGGTTGCAAACACAAAGGGTTTCGGGGCCAGTGAGTGACCCAAGAGTGACGCTGACCTGGCTGAGACAGTCAGAGGTGGTGGGGTGCTGGCTGGACAGGAGAGTGCACACCTGGTCTATGAAATGTTCCCTCAAGAGAGAAACAAAAGAAGACCTGGGGCACATGGGTGGTGTCGTTGGTTGGACAACCCGATTCTTGGTTTCAGCTCGGGTCTTTGATGTGGGAAACAAAGGCAGAAGAAAAATGATTACATTTCCTTACTACCCACAGACTATTGAGCAGTCCTTGAAGCAGGCAGAGTGACTCTCCTCTCGGGACTCAGCTGACTTGATGTTGATTCTTTGCTAAGGGTAAAAGGCAATCTTAGCCCAGCCTCCAGGACCCTGTAAGTCTACTTTAACATATATAAAAATTCTTTTGGAAACTTCCTTTATCTCTAGCTTCCAAGATACATGTTGGCAGTCATCCTCCAAGCCTGGGACCCACCAATATATATCTGAAGGGTCTCATGACTGAGGGTTTACTAAAAAATAATCAATGACCTTTCCCAACAATAGCTAGCCTCTTCAGGATCCTGGAAACCTTATTTCCAAAATGCCTGGGAGGCTCATGCTATCCCTAACCCCCTCCCAACTTGAAAGTATATAATGGGCCACTCTTCATGCACCCCCCTTCCCAGCTCTTTCTGCCCTCAGGTCCTGTCCCCTTGCTTCAACAAAACCACATTTTTTGCATCAAAGATGTCTCAAAAATTCTTTCTTGGCCATGGGCTTCGAACCGTAACATCTTTCCTACATCAGTCGTGATCTCAGTCTTGAGATTGAGCCCTGCATGGAACTCCTCGTTCAGAGCAGTGTCTGCTTGGAGTTTCACTCTCCCTCTCCCCATCCCCCTGTGTGCTCTCTCTCTCTCCCTCTAAGCTAAATAAATAAATCTTTTTCAAAAACCCTGAAAAGCATGGTGCTGGCAGGTGATATATTTGCAAGAGATATGTTCCTTCTGCAGGTTTCTACTTTATGACCGATGATGAGGAATATAGCCCATTGGAGAAAGCTTTGAAAACAAGGAGCAGCACAGAGAGAATATAGCCAGGCCCTCCATGTCTCTGTAGCTGAAAAACAACAGTGAGACGAGCTTGCTTTCTGTCACTCTTCAAATGAGGGTGACCTTGGCCCCATGGTCATAGGGCATGATGTGACCACCTCACATTCTCTGAAATGCTGACCTTCATTAAAAGGACAATCTGTGTCACACTTACTTGAATTGTGTGTTACTTCAGAAGAAACGAGAAATAAAGGGAAAGTAATGATGACTGTTCGCTACTTTGAAATGGCTCAAAAACATATTTATCATGTCAATGTGACATCTGTAAACCTAGAAGGGACAGTTTCGTTTCTTAAAGGAGTTGACCAAAATGGAAGAAGAGGGAACCGTTTTCACTGTAAGCCTACCACCACACACACACACATCCTGCTTTTAGCCCCAGAGGATTTCCCTTCCGTGGATCTAGCTGCCTTTAGGGAGGGCAAGCTGGTGACATAGTCCTGGAGGGACCTTCCCCATGGCCCCTGGCTGAAGATGCCATTACCATGGCGAATACTCTTGGCTCCTGTTAAAAATGTACCCAGAAGTCCCTGTGGCTTCCCCTGAGGATTTCTCCCTTATTTGAGTTAGTGTGGTGGCAGGGAAAGCGTGTGGGCTGGCCCGGCCAAATAAGCCAGCATTCATCTTGCCCTGCTTTGCAGCCTCCCCCAACCCTCCCAGTCCCCTGTCTCTGTCAATATCCTGCCTACAATTCTGGTGTAAGAACTAAATAAAGTGCCATTTTTAAGCCACATAGCGAAACACCTGGCAGATAACCAGCGTCCAAGGTATCATCGATCCCTCCCTGTCTGTGATAAGAATTTCTTGCTCTGTAAGTCAGAAGACTCCAGCTGTATTCATGGGGGATGCAGAGAAAGTTGGTGTTAGCTGATTTGGAAATGAAGCTGAATTAACTCTGAATAATATGTCAGTAATATAAGTCAATGAGAAAATAGGATTTGATTTATTGCTATTTTAATTCATATGCAGTTGGAGATGATATATTTGCATAAAATAATTCTTGAAAATTGCAGTGTTGTCTCCTGCAATCTTATCACAGATGAGTTTCTTGCAGAGATAAGAGCACGCCCTTGGTGGTTTTAAAAAGCAGAGGTTTAGGGTCACAGTGCCGTCCTCCTCCTCCTTTCTTCTTCCCAGAGGACAGAGATGGTTACAATTACATCCCAGGAAGAGATAAAGAGTACAACTGAATTCAAGGTAAAGGAGTTTTCCATTCCTGCTGGGAAGGAGCAGTGATTTCGTTTTCTTTTATTAGACCTTTGTAAATCCTGGTTCTCATCTTTTAAAAATTTTTAACAGCATTACCCGGCCAAGCATTCTCACAAATCTATGATTAAAAATTACTTGAATGCAGAAGAGACCCATTGGTGTATTGTCTCTGTAACAGCTGTTGTGTGTTGTAGACGTGAGGCATGGCACTTTTTCCTAATCACATTGTTGAGCTCTATAAATTATAACCTCATTTCATATAATGTCATCATAGAGCAGTGAGTTCTTTCTGGGGTCGTCTGGAAGCTTCTATTTGTCATGAATTTTTATTCTATGGTAAGGATCATATTTATGCTTAAGCCATTATTAAAATATTGTGTTTGTGGTCATCATTTTAGGATTAGTACTGTTGAAAGCACTAGGACTTAATGATTTTTTTTTTTAAACACCCAATGTGGGGCCTGAACTCAGGACCCCAAGAGCAAGAGTCACATGTACAAACTGAGCCAGCCAGGGGCCCCTCGTGGAGCTTTATTAATCACTAAAATGCCCTGTCATGAGGCCAGTTCCATCCAGCCTTTCCTTCCAATCTCCTTTTAAATGTCTAAGAGATGTTTCAGCATATCTCTCCCCCACCCTCCGAAAACAATGGAATACAGGTGAAGCAAGAAGTGTCTCAATGAGTCCCATCTCTGTGGGTGGCAGACTATTGCACCACCTAACTAGCTTCCAAGGGCAGAGCAGTTTCCGGGATTTCCTGAAAGGGACTGTCTCAGATTCCTTCCTGTTTAGTTTTGTCAGGGAGGAAAAATAACTTTCCCACTACCCTTCTAGATTCTCCGCCAAAATATCCTACAATAAAAGATTAACAGGAGAAGAACAAAGAACAACATGTATGTGTTTTGCTTACAAGGGAGAGACCCAGGAAAACTAAGTAACTCGCTGAAATGCAAGCACCACCTTAAATACTCCCTGCAGCTAAAGACACGAAAAAGATGTTGGGGAAGAGGAAGCCAGTTACTGGGTACAGGGGAGGAACTCCGTAAACAGGGGTAAGGTTGTTATGCAGATTTAAGTCCACGCCTTCTTCACTGATAAGATTTTCTAGAGATTTAGTCATTCCCCTCTTCTCCTACTGAGACAATAGAGATTTCCCTTATAAATGTAAATTACAAAAGGGTTACATCCTCTCCATTTTCAGAACTTCTCCTGTGTCTGCTGTTTCTTAAAAATAATCAGCTCAGGATAATCCTGTGCCAAAGGAGTATTTGAGAGTTTTACATTCTGCTCCCCTTTGGGTTCTTCTCTGGGAGAAATACTGAGCAAAAAAGCCAAAATCCACAGTCTTGCTGACCAACCCCCTCTAGTGTGATGTAGCAAATATCCCTGTTTGGGAAGTTCCAGAGCCTTTGGGCTCTGAACTGTAGACTGGCCATGACCCTTGGTTCTTGTTTTCTCCCATATGAATTGAGGATGGTAATATCTGCTGTGTTCAGAGCAACTCGAGGATTAACAGGTGTAAATTAGAGATAACTGGGAAAGGGTACTGATTCACAAACAACCATAGAGTGATAATTACACAATTGCATTCATTTTTAAGTCGTTAAAATGTGAAAAATAGGACATATCCAAGATCCAACAATCATAGATTATGTGGCATTGTTTTGTGTTTTGATGGTTTGTAAAAGCTAAAACAGCCTTATTTTTTAAACGGATTTATTTACTTTTGAGAAAGAGAGAGGGGGAGGGAAGGAGGGATTGTGTGCCCACTGAGTGGGAGGGGCAAGAGGAGAAGGAGAAGGAAAAGGAGAGATTGTCCAGGAGACTCCCTGCTGAACCTGGACCCCTACTTGGACTCCATCCCAAGACCCTGAGATCCTGACCTGAGCTGAAACCAAGAGTCGGAGGCACCCACATGTCCCAATAGCCTGATTTTAAAATTATTATTATTATTATTACTAATGTAAGCTCTCTGCCCAACATGAGGCTTGAACTCATGACTGGGAGATCAAGAGTTGCATGCTCTTTCAACTGAGCAGGTCAAGTGCCCCAAATAGAAGACAGCCTTAGATTTTGTGAGTGCTCTTGTGTTTCCTCTTTCCAGGAAACTGCTTTGCCAGTCCTCAGAAAGACTAGCTCTCATTCTATTCTGAATGCTCCTGACATTGACTTTAGCAACTGACTCTATGAACAAAGGCGAACTCCCAATGAAATAAGAAATAAGGCTGCCTCTCTGCCAGGTGTCCTTTGTTTGTGTGTGCGGTGGCCATGACCCCCACCCCCCCTCCGCTAAGCCCCATTACCTCTGTTTAGGCTGGCTGATTCCCGCCTAGTGAACAGGGCAGTTTGGTTACACTTGTTTCCATGTGATTGCTGAGTTTCAGGGAGCTGGTTGACATTTTCTAATATGTCACTCAGTTGAGAGAAAAGGAAGTGAGGCCCCAGGGGCAATTTGGGTTCCCCTCCATTAGGTGGCTTGTGGGTTTGAGGTTGCACTGAAACTCCCATGGAGAAAGAAGGTACTGTTGCTTCATGCCGCTGACTGTGGTGAGAGCCATCCAGCTTTGCCAAGGAGAGGGAGACTATCAGTTCCCAACTTCTGTGGCTTAGGTGTTACGTATTGGGGACAATATGACCTCTTGAAAGTACCATGGACACAAACGTTTAGCACATGACATCCGTACTCATCTGAAATATGTCTGAATGGGGAAGAGCAAAGACTGGAATGTTCCCATAGACTCCTTGTTTTCGGGAGTATTGCAGCGTTCTGTCCCCTGATGCGAAGGTGACCGTGGCATTCTCTGTGCCGGGATGTATGGGAAGGGTACAGTACCAGATGGCATGCCGTTTGGACCAAATGGGTTTGGGTAACGGAGTTCATTGACTCAGTGCTGTGGCAGACACTTGAATGAGTAGGATCTCAAGTGTTCATCGCCATCTGCCATTCATTTTCCACTTCTTCTCCTGGGAGGGTGGGTTACGGCATTGGGGGAGGTAGGAATGGACAGCTGAACACATGAGCTATATTGAATTGCCGCAGTTAGGAGTACCTAGGGGGTGCTGAGCTAAGTCTGGCTGTCCATTCCTCTGTGGTCTTCCATTTTCCTTGTTTGTCTTTTCCCTGACGTGAGGGCTGCATTTCAGGTGTGCCTAGAGCTACAGTATCCAGTGGGGTAGCCACTAGCCACATATGGCTATTTAATGTGACCTATCAACTGATTAAAATGAACTACAGTAGGGGCGCCTCGGTGGCTCAGTTGGTTAAGCATCTGACTCTAGATTTCAGCTCTGGTCATGATCTCAGGGTCGTGGGATCGAGCTCTATGTTCCACTGGGTTGAGTTCAATGCTCCACTGGGCGTGGACCCTGCTTAGGATTCTCTCTCTCACTCTGCCCCTCCTCTGCTCTCTCTCTCTCTCTCTCTCAGACAAAAAGAAAAAAGAAAAAAATTCAGTAAAAACCCCCAGTCTTTCTGTCACAATAGCCATTTCCAGAGCATCCCCGTGCTCATTATCATGTGTTCAGTGCTGAACTCGGGGTGTCTCGCCCATGAGAAGCTTCCAGTGAATGTCGATTACATGTCCAAGTGCAAGACCAAGCGAGTGGTTATCCGTGAGTCAATGAGGGAAGGGGCGTCACTTTACATGTGGGACGTTCAGCATGTCCTCCTTTTCTTCACCTAAGCTGATGAACCCGCCGGGGGTAACGGCTCTCCAGGCTTGGTTTGTAAAAGTTTATGTATGCCATTTGCCCCTTTCTGGCTGCGTGTATTTAATTACGTTTTCTCCCAGTTCTTCAGTGCTATAGGTCTCCTGCCCACAGGTCTCAGAGCAAACATTTCATAAGCCATTTTCCATCTTGTGGACTCACATGGCCCCCTCCTCCTAATGCCATCTTTTACGGAGCACATCCTATATGCTGGCTAGGTGCTAAGTGCTTCAGGAGAACGGTTCGATGTGATCCTTGTGTTCCTCTTGGGAGGCGTATATTCTGAGAGCCTCTGTGGCACAGCCGAGGCCAACTAGGTTAAGGAGCTTGCCCGAGGCCAGCCAGCTCCCTAGAACATGGCAAAGCCATTGGTCATATCTCTACCTAAGATTCCCAAGCCCCTTGGCTGGTCTGCCTTTCACAGTGCCCTCATGGTTTCATTCATATCCCTATTCTGATTGCTCTTAGAAGTGCACAGAGCTTTGTATCATTTCAGAATTCCATTGGGATGAGAATGCAGACACCCTAAGATTGTAGCCTTACGACATTGGTTTTCCTCCAGGAGATGAAAAGTCTGGGAGAAGATAGTCCAGTGTGTCTAAAGCCCATGGCAGCATTACAAGTTTTGTTCTCCCTTTGGCCATCCCTATTTCAGGCTCTTGTCTTCCCCTCAAGCAAAGCTTAGAAGCAGCCTGGCCAACTGCACGTGTTTATATGTCTGTTTTAGCGCTTGTGAACTCAGTCAGCCCCCATGAACTTGGGCAGGTTTTGTTTTATTAACCCAGAGCTTAACTATTACTTTTGGTCCTTGAGGTCTGGCATACCCCCCCAGCTGTAGTCAGCACTCTCCCCTCTTGGATCATGCCTGGCAGATGTGCTTCTTTCTGGTACCTTCCTGGTCCCAGCAGACATTTGCGTCTCCAGCCCCTGGTCAGAGGATGCTGTTCATATCTCCAACGTGCCATTCTCCTCCCTCAGCTGTGGGCTCTGAGGCTTTTTCAGTGGCATGATCATCTGTCATGGAGTGTCACCTGGTCGTTGTGTGCTAACTGTGGGTTATGGTGGGACCCATGGAGCCTGGAGACCTAGCAGCCTATTTAGCCGGCAGTCCCTATAGCCAAGGTGCGTCTCCTAAGTAAAACCCATGTGGCTGAGCTTCCCTAGTGGGACATTTCGTGCATATCCCTCCAACCAGCGCCTCCTGGAGTAGGATTTGTAAGACCAGCTCTGAGCTTTTTCATGAATATGTTTGAAAGTGACCCATTTTGCAGGATGGTTGCAAGGATGGTTCTTCTAATGCTGGCCTTGGAAACCACTATCTGGTGCGCTCTTCATGTGAAACTTGGAGATGGTGATGGTGGAACTGGTGCCCTAGGAATTCCGGAGCTATTTGAGAGTGGATGGCTGGATGTTCATCATTCAGTCATTCACTCAACCACTCATTCATTTACTCCAAAATCAGATTTGTGTATATACAAAGTACTGTCCAAGGTACTGGGATGGCAACGCCCTCAAGTGAAAAAGAGAAATTCTGTTGCATTTGTTTATGATTCTTTGTTTCTGTCTGCTCAAGTAATTTTTTTGATAAAAGGTTAGAATTTCCGGGGTACCTGGGTGGCTCAGTCGTTACGGGTCTGCCTTTAGCTCAGGTCATGGTCCGAGAGTCCTGGGATCAAGCCCCGCATCAGGCTCCCTGCTCAGCGGGAAGCCTGCTTCTCCTTCTCCAGCTTCCCTGTGCTTGTGTTCCCTCTCTCACTATCTCTCTGTCATAAATAAATAAAATCTTTTTTTTTTTAAAGATTTTGTTTGTTTATGAGAGAGAGAAAGAGAGAGAGAGAGAGCGAGCACCGAGCACAATGGGGGAGGGGCAGAGGGAGAGGGAGAAGCAAGTTCCCTGCTGAGCACAGAGCCAGATGCGGGGCTCAATCCCAGGGACCTGAGTTCAAGGCAGATGCTTAACCGACTGAGCCACCCTAGGCACCCCAAAATCTTTTTTTAAAGAAAGAAAAAGGTTGGAATTTTCACCCAACCAGCCTATTTTGCTATCTATTTCTGAGGGCTTTTGGTCTAGGAGACCATTTTCTCCCAGCAAGTTTGCCACTTTTAGTGTTTGCAACAAAATGCATCAGGCCAAACATTAAAAAATAATTTAATAAAATATGGTCTTGTGTAGATAGAGACTGGTTTTGATTCCTTGTCATCTGGCTGCCCTTTTTGGAAACATCTTAAGGTTTATTATTGATCCAGAAGTTTGCCGTTTGTTTCTGTGATTTGTTGATTACAGTATTGATACAGTTGATTCTGTATTATGTTGATGGGGGAAACCATGTGGGTTGAGGAGAGAAATAAGAAGGGGTTTGATCTATCACAACTTCCCAGCATCAGTGTGTGGTTTGTGTGTTTAACTTTTGATACTGCGGCATTTGAGGGATGGAAGTTGTGTTAAAAATTTTATCAGCATAGGGTATGTACTGAAGAATGAGGGAAGATCTTAACCCTGCCAGGAACTATCAGTGCAATAAACATGCAGTCGTACAACTATTCATGTCACACAAGGAAGGCAGTGTTTATGGTCTCCATTGATCTGTTTACTACATCTGTGTTAAGTTGGGCAATCCAGGGATTGTCATAAATCTCATAAGACTTCCTTTTACATCTTGAGTTATGAACCAACAAAGGGTGCTGGTAGTGGGTGTCAGAGTCGTAACCACAAATATTTTCTAGGACTTTGCCAGTTACGTAAAATACGGGTGTCAGACATGTCTTCTAACATTTTTTTTCTGATAATAGATGTATGTGTATAAACACATGTCGATAGTGTTTTTATTTTTTTTAATCTTTTTCTTTTTTTTTTTACCTATTAGGTAGAGTTCTACATTTTGATCCATCAACCTAAACACAAAGTTGGGCAGTGGTAAAAAGTAAAAAAAGGTTTGTTTGCTATTGTTCTCATCCTTTTCTGGGCCGGTGCAGATCTGTCGGTGGCCAGGGGCAGAGGGCTCCTCTCAGACAGCAGGCTCTTAAAGTTACTAGATGCTTTCACCTGTGGAAGCCACCAGAATAACTCATGGCTGGGATTTCTTAGGATATGGCCAGAAGGATGCAGATTTAGGTAGTGTTGATTTAGGTAGTGGCCTACACACAAACACTTGGTGTGTAGGCCACTCACACTCTCAGCAGGTGGAAGGATGCCAGGCTTGCCTTGG
Organism: Nasua narica; assembly: GCA_028533885.1. NCBI lineage: Eukaryota > Metazoa > Chordata > Mammalia > Carnivora > Procyonidae > Nasua > Nasua narica. The sequence goes on along the minus strand of CM052799.1, from coordinate 28,776,960 downwards.
GCTCAAGTGCTCTGAGCCTTCCCACCGCGGCCCAGTGTTTGTATTCACTGGTATCCCCACTTAGAAACCTTCCCCGTCTAACCTCACCTTTTGCCCACATTCCTCTCAAGTTCTTGCCCTGTTCCTCTTCTTCTTATAGATCAAAACCATGCATTCTCTTTTGTATTGCTTATGTCTTCAAACTTTTTTGATTAAACTTTTACATTAGTGAGTATAAATATTTGATTTCTGTCAATATATTTTAGAAAATATCCCAATCCTTTTTTTTTTTTTAAAGATTTTATTTATTTATTTAAGAGACAGAGAACGTGAGAGAAAGCATGACAGGAGAGAAGGTTAAAGGAAGAAGCAGACTCCCCATCGGGAGCCCGATGTGGGACTGGATCCTGGAACTCCAGGATCATGACCCGAGCCGAAGGCAGTCGGTCAACCAACTGAGCCGCCCAGGCACCCCTGAAAATATCCCAATCCTATGTGACCATCTATGTGTCTACCCATATACATTGATACATAAAACTTAGCCTGACAGATCTTCCCTAACTTAAGTTTACAAGTGTATGACCACTACCCATCAAAATCCAGATAAGGCAACAACATAACTCTTTTAGATGGTGTCAGGTCCCTCCCTGTATCTTTCCACTCCAGGAAGATGTGTCTTGTTTATTTGACACTTCAAGTATGTCTCTGTATTTGGGTGATCAGCCATCCTGGTTTGTCCTGGATTGAGAGTACTTCTGGGATGTGGAACGTTTTTAGAACTAAGAGAATTGTAGACTCTTCTGGTTGGCCTGGGACTGCGTACTTTCATAGGTTTGCAGGACGGTTGGTGCTAAAACTGGGAGTCTAAGGTAAAATGGGACTAGTTGATCATCCTAGATCGTATACTGGAAATTCACCAGAATGTAGGGCATGACACAAGCACACTGGTTCAAATTCTTAGAACATTAGAACATTCCCCAACATTCAATTAGTGTGAGTTTATGAAGAAACAGGGTGTCCAAATGGTTTTGGCTGATGATATTTTATTTCACTTCTGATATCAGTTATTTAGAAGAAAAATATGATCTGACTGTGAACCACAGTAGTGCATAATTGATAAATTGATTTATATTCATGCTTTCTGCTATACTATAAAGTAACTTGCATATCTGCGTTGCAGAGAAATTTTCGAGTTTGAAGCTGAATCTTGAAAGGGAGTGTTGGTTTTGGGGGAGTTAAATTTCTTTCAGTTCCCAAGCACCAAGCACCAACTTCAATTCTTTAGTGGAAATTTGGAAGAAAAAGGAAGATTTTTTAATTGATATATATTTTTGTTCTGTTAAGTTCCTTCCTTATTATGTGTGAAGAAAAAAATATATCTATAAAGAACTCCTGGAGTACCGTTTAATCATTTTGTACCTATTTAGGAGAAATGCTTGTTTCTTAACCCTCCCCCCCCAAAAAGTCATTCACTGAATACTTATGGGCATCTTAGCATTATTTCATTTACTTCTTGCAACCTGCTTATGAAGCAGGCTATCAGTCATTATTGTCTGAAGTTGTAGTCATAATCAATCTCCATTTACCAACGCCGTTAAAAAAGAAAAGAGGTTTGGTTTTAGCTCAGAATGCACGTGCATTAAATGGGTCAGTGTGTGGGGATGTGGCCTGCCCATCATGGTTATTCAGATCAGCAGAGGGGCTACCCTCCCAACATAGCTGGTTGCTGTCCAAAAGAGAAAAGAAAGTTCTGGATGGTGTTGATCCTGCAGTTCAGTGTTTGGACTGGACATGATATGCCTTACCTCCACATGACTCATGGGCCAGAACTAATCACATGCGCCCATCCACCCATGAAAGAGGAGGCCATGAAGTAGGACCTTTCCGTATTTCCAGTTTTTTGGTTTTTGTTTTTTTTTTTTTAAGATTTTATTTATTTATTTGACAGAGGGAAAGAGATCACAAGTAGGCAGAGAGGCAGGCTGAGAGAGAGAGGTGGGGGGGTGGAGGAGAGAGCAGAGAGCTGAGGCAGGGCTTGATCCCAGGACCCTGAGATCATGACCTGAGCCGAAGCAGAGGCTTTAACCCACTGAGCCACCCAGGCGCCCTCCATGTTTCCAGTTACAGAGGACCAGAAATACTTGGGTGAGCTACTCTAATGACTACCAAATCAGGAAGTCTATCGCATTTGAAGATGAGGCATGTGAGGTTCAGAGAGTACTGTTAAGTACCTTGACCAAGAGCATTCAGCCTGCAGGTGGCAGGGCTCAGACTCAGGACTATCTAGATCCCGCACCCAGGCTTTTAAACACTAAGCTACACTGCTGCCATTCCTCCCCTCCTCACTACAGATCTTCATCTCTTAATAAATTATAAGGTCATTTTTTTCCCCTTCAGTGAAAACTCTCGACTTAGAAGGAAGACACACACACACACAAAGAAAATTGGACACAGCCTAAGTTGGGTAACTCTACCAAAAAAATAGTTATTTTTTATGTCTCAACGGAGCCTCAAGTTATTTTCAGTTCATTTTAATTCAAGATTGCCTGCCTGCTCTCTGTAAGTGTTGAATTATCGAAAGCTGAGCAATAATGGATCCACGGGGCTGGGAGTAAATGGACTTCAGGGCTTTTGTGGATTCCCAGTCCAGCGAACGTCAATCTGAGCGTCTCATTGAAATTGTCCAGAACCAACATGGGGCGTGAAACATTCCAGGTCACTTGGCTTCATTTTGCTCACCTTTTTACCTCTCCCATATCCTTCCCATTTGGTTTTCCCACCTGAAATTTCATTCAACGTAACACACAGTTTAACACACAGGTCCCACAGTCCCCATGCGTCCTTCCAGGAGCCCAGAGACACATGGTTGGATAAATGGATTTCTTCTGACTTGTTTCTTCTCCTTGATGCTGGCTGAAAGTTTGACAAATGTCCTTCGGGGAATTTTTACCCTCTGGTTATCTCCTTTGTGTTGCTGTTGGGGAAAGGCGGTTAGTGCTTCCTAGCTACCCAGGGTCCGCTGAACTTGAAAACTAATTAGCAGACATTTGAGTGCTTGTTTATGTGTACAGCTCCATCTTGACTGAGTAGGATTTCCAGCAAAGGAAAATTGCAGCAGAACTGCCATTAGTTAATGAGGTTTCAAAGTGGAACTTTTCCATTTTCATGCAAGTATGTTGGGATTAATCAGCATTAGCTAGTCATAGCAAAACAAATGGTAGCAGATGGAGGACTAGGAGAACAGGTAAAACTGCATTTAGAAATCCCATGTCTAGGGGGCACCTGGGTGGGTGGCTCAGTCAGTTAAGCATCTGCCTTCCACTCGGGTCATGATCCCGGGGTCCTGGGATAGAGTCCTGGGATGGAGCCCTGCATAGAGCCTTCCGTCCCCTGCTGCTCCCCCTCCCTCTGCTGCTCCCCCTGCTTGTGCTCTCTTTCATGCTCTCTCTCTTTCCAATAAATAAATAAAATCTTAAAAAAAAAAAAGAAAAAAAAAGAAATCCCAGGTCTGTAACTTATTACTTCTGGGACAAGTTCCTAATTTAGACTGAACTTCAGTTTTATCTGTTGGAGTTATATCATCCAGGCACATTGGACTTATACACCATTATCTTTCCACCCTCAGCGTGCATGCTTGAATAAATAAATGATGTGGCTAGTTCTCTATGTTGTGCAAGGTCAAGGGTGCTTAAACTGGGTTGGGTGTGAGTCTTGGGGATTTTTGAACTCCTCTGTTTCCTTGTAACTTCTATATTTAAGAGGATGTTCTAGAGATGAGAATACCTCCATATGGAGAAAAAACTAAATTTGTTCAACATTTTAGTTAGGATTATATGAATAAGGTATAAATGAAAGATTGCCTGCTTTCTTAAATGGGTAACTTTAACAACAAGAGCACCATCCAGATCTTAGTTTTATGGTTCATGGGGACTTGAGAGGAAAAAAGAACCACCAGGTGGTGCCAGCCATTTTCTGATCTAGAGAAAGGAAATAACAAACCCAGCTAAGGAATCTCTATCCCGGATACCCTTAGCAATTAGGATTTCTTAAGCTATTCAGCCAGCCTTCTGCCTCAGATGTCATGTTATTAAGTACATTGAAATTCTTGAGCTCAAAGTCCTCAAGTAGAAGCCTCTGTCTCTGATTTGTGATTCGTCATGCTACACTTTTTTGGCCTATAGGATTTCTGTATTTACGAAGAAAAAAAATCCCTGTAGCGAAGAGCTGCTGTTTTTTGCGCAGTTATTTCATTATGTGGTCATGTTTAAATGCGTACATACCCTCCGGGTAGTAAAAATGTGGTTCAGGAAATAATTGTCTTAAAATCAGTATAAACAAATGAGCTTGGTTTTTAGTAAGATGCTCCTTCTCTTTGGGGATCCGCAGGGAGAACAAATCGGTGTTTTCCTTTTCGTTTGGAAGGAAAAAAAAAAAAAAAACCAAAAGCCCCGGAGGGTGAACACACAAGATAATTCTATTTGTCAACGCATCCATCCTTTCACGAATATGTATTAGATGCTTCCTCAGGGAGGGAATGTGGTATAATGGCTAGGGCCTGAGGCCCGGCAGTCAGACTGCCTGGATTTGAATCCTAGCACCAGCGTTTCCTGGCTGTCTTGCTTCGTCTCTCAGCCCTACAGTTATCCCATCTGTCATGGGGATAATCACAGAACCTACTTTGGGGTTGTTATGAGGCTAGATACAAAAACCACATTTTTTACAGACTAAATGCTCAAACATATTGGTCACCGTGAATCTCAGTACTTTGAGCCAGTTGCTCCTTAGGATTCATAGAAGGCCTCTCCTAGAGCTAGAAGACCCATTCCAGAGTCCTTACTGTGCCCTTTACTGTGCCCTTGGTGGCAAAGCCTCATTTAACTCTTAACAGCCTAGAGGATCCAGACCCTGATCCCATTTTGCAAAGGAGGAAATGTTGCTCGGGGAGGTTAAGTACCTTGTTAGGGTCGCTCAAAGGCCCGGGGGCATCCGATGTCTAAACACGACTCTGGAGTTGCAGTGCGAAAGTCCGAGGTGACAGTTCCCTTTTCAGCCATTGCTCCCATGAGACCACATCACATCGGGGCTTGTATCCCAGAAGGACACTAGTTTCCAGCAGCCTCTAGTCAATGTTGGAGATGCTAGTGAGCGTGTTGAGATGAGAACTTCTGCGTCACCGCTGCCTTCTGTGACTGGGGGGTTTGGGGCTGGCGGATGGTCTCCCCTTCCCCTGCTTTCTGTGGTGTGCCCGTGCACCAGGTCCCTTTCCGTGGACTGATTTGGTCAGAACGGACCACGCCAAGGGCTCAATGTGGCCCTGGTTACTCGTGGTTTGTAGCTCTGGATCCCCAATTTTATGAAGGGAAGATTTAAGCTTTTTGTAGCCTGGCT
>CM052799.1:28664837-28771093 GCA_028533885.1 Nasua narica | reverse complement strand
GGCTTACAGTAGTAAATATTTGTATTTCCGTTTCTGTGGGTCAGTAATGTGAGCACCGCTTCCCTTGGGAACTTTGGCTTAAGATTTCTAAGGAGGTTATAATCATGGTGTCCGCTGGGACTGCAGTCTCATCCAAGGTTTGACTGGGATAGTGGGGGGCGGTCTTCCAAGATCACCCTCATGGTTGGCAAGCCTTGGTCCCTTACCTCAGAGACCTCTCCACACAGTGGCTACACAATATGGCACCTGGTCTCTCCCAGAGAAGTGAAGGATCCTGGAGAAGGTAAGAGAGAGAACTCAAGACAGAAGACGCAGTCACTTTAAACCTCATCACTTCTGCCCATTTCCTTTAGTGAGACATGATTCAGTATGTTTGTCCCACACTCGTAGGAGGAGGGTTATTTAAGGACATGTGCATCAGGAGGAGGTGATCGGTGAGGGCCATTGTAGGGCTACTCACTACAGATGTGTAGAGAGTTGGGTAGAGTCTTCCTGATAGAGAAGACATATTTCAAATTTTCATTTGTGGTGAGGAGACAGAGGACATTTTCACAAAAAAGCTGCCACCTCCCCCTGTGAACAACATATTTCATGGTTCAGGAGTAAGCAGAAAAAAGTAAGGTATATAAGGAAGTAAATCAGGAACAGTTGGTCTCCAGGATTTTGCCCCGGGGATCCCCGTGGGCTCTGAAGCTTGCTAGCAGGAAGGAAGAAATTACAGAGAAGCATTTTGCTGGAGTCCAAATATTGCTTTTTGCAGGAAACGATATTAGGTTCAAACTACGCATTTATAAAATTCTAGAGAGAACCAAAAAGAGAGAGCGAGAAAACAGGTGTGAATTTGTTTACTTGATTAAATACCCTTTTACATCTCCTCCCTTACCGGAGTGTAAATTGTGGTGTTACAAGAGGTGGTATTGTTTATTTGCTATCTCTTAAGACACCCAGGAGGGAAAATCAGCTGCTTCCTGCTCTAAAGGAAACAACTCTATAACTCAGGGCTGTGACATCTGTTTTGATGTTAGAGAAACTGCAATAAAAATTTGATTGAGGCGAAACCTGGCTATGGGGGGAGGTCTGGAACAGGAAATGGAAAGGTGGAATGATAAAAATGCTCACACTGATCTTTAAATATTTAGCTATCTAAATATTTTATTACTGGGATTGGCTTTTTTGTGTGTCTGTATTCTCAAAGTAGATAACGAGCTTGTGTTTTGAAATGGACCTCCGGTGCCCCTCAGGCATTTTGAGGAGATTCATTTCAGGCCAGTATTAATCAGGGTCATTTGTTCCCCCAAATGTGGAAACTCCCCTTGCCCCCTGGAGGGTGCATATTTTGTAAAGTCTGGAGAAGAGTCTTGATTGTCACCATTGATGGTAGTGGAGGCCAGGGAGGCTGTTAAATATACCATGGTGCCCAGCACAGCCCGCCACAATAAAGAGTTATCCAGCCCCAAAGGTTGGCGGCCTGAGTTTGAGAAACCCTAAGAAAGTGCGAGGTTGGGAATTATGCCTTTACAGACCCAGGTGATATTATCAGCCTGGACCTAACAGGGAGCCATAGAAGATCAACGAGGAGGAGAATGCTGACAAGAGCCAGTCCTGTGAACCTAGAGGAGGAAAAAGTATAGCATCAGAGTGAGAAAACAACAAATCAGAGTTGCTTTGCGCTATCCATTCGTGCGTGGTTTTTATGTTGTAGGTAAGACGCTCGCTGTGTCCGAGCCCGGGAGCGTGGCTGGAGTTTGGGTGAGCAGCTGCTGGCACTGGCTGCCTGTCGGATATAAGCCAAGGACGAAGACTTTTACTGGTTGTGGTATTCCCTGGTAGTGTGGTATTCCCTGGAGGGGCAGATGGGGAGGGTTCCTCTGGCTTTGCAGGTGTGGGAGACTTCTCCCAGCCCTGTCTGTCCCACCTCTGGGAGGTCATTGTATTTTCCCCCCCTTCCTGTTTCGTGGTTGCGTCCTGTCTTCCCTTAGCAGGCCTGGCAGCTCCAGCTAGTGCTGGCCTGAGGGGCTGTGCAGTCAGTTGCCGCAGACACTACGGGCAGAGTCGGGGTGGAGGTGGCGGGGCCAGGGAGGCACCCATCTGCCTCGAAACTGTCTTTTGCCGGTGATTGTTTGTCGCCGGAGTTGGCTCTTATCTCCCACCTGTTCTCCTCCTCGGAGCTGAAATCTGTCTGTGCTTTCCGAGGAAACCTGTCTGCTGCCATCGTCCTCTTAAACTTGTTTGTCTTTGCCATCCCTATCCCTAAGCCAGTGGTCCTCAACCTCTGTTGAAGACATCCTTTATAAGTCTAGAAAAACTGCAGGAACCTTCCCCGATGTCTGCCGCTTTAGATGACTTTCTCCGTTACCATTTGGTTTTTCTGTGGATCTCGAGTCATTCCCTCCCCTGATAGTAATCTTGCATGTATTTAGGGGAAGTGTCCTCAGGCTTTTCTGGAGAAAAGATTGTCTTTCCTTGACCTGGTCATGTTATGTGAGGTACCTTTTACCTCTTCCTCTGGCCCAGGTATGCCTCACCTTTTTTTCTGGTTGGCACAATGTCGGGCTGGTGAACCACAGCGCTGTGTGTCTGAGGTCGTGTGGGCAACACGGCGGAAGCTAGCAAACCAGCCTGTCCTGATCCTGGGTCCTCAGACTGAGCAAGCAGCACCCAGGTTGTTTGCAGTGATGTGGACCTCGGTTCTGCTCTCATCTAGTTGAGATGCCAGTTCTTGTCATTAGAGCAGGAAACCAAGAAGCCTAATGTAATCTGCAAGGGAGAATCAGGGCAGCTAACAGAAGGGCTGAGTTTGGGTTGTAAACACAGGGCACGAGAGTCTATATATGGTGTGGTGGGTGCTAAAATTATAAATACAAGTCACTAGCTCTGCCAGATAATGGCCTGTAAATACTTAGGGTAAAATAAGAACATTCTTATTTACATTTAAATAGTTTGGATTTCTTAGATTTCACTATAAAGATGCGATAGTAATGCAAATATTGTTTGGCAATGAAAGTAAATACACCAGACAGAGTTATTAATTTCTTGTACACAGTCATCTATTTTCACATATTGGCTTACTGTGAATGGCCTTTATCATACTTATGAGTTCTATTTGTGAAAGTGGTTAGAATCAGGCACTCAGGAAGTGCAGATTCATGGAATTAGGTAATGCATTGGCTTTGGGCTGAAAGTGAGTCTTTTCTCCAATTGCTTGATATGATGATATAAAATTAACTTGCTGGTACATTTGTCATTGCTATCAAGAGTCCCTTCTGACACTGTTTTCTCTTCCTACCAGACACATCGGAACCAATGAATTTTTAAATATCTTTATGCTATAGGCAAGAAGTCTCTTGCTTCCTTGATGTGAGTAGTTACATTGTATTTAGCACATAAGTCCCTGGACAAAACTAACATAAATATTGTACCAAAGTATACACCCCAAAATACTATAGACAGATTGAAATGGAATTTTAAAAAGTGTTCAAGTAAACCACAGGAAGGCAGGAAAAAGAAATGGGAGGCAAAAAAAAAAAAAAAACCCAGAATAAATAGAACACACAAAAATAAAATGGTAGACTTGAGCCATAACACACCCATGATTTCATTAAATGCTGCCGGTCTAAGTTCACCAGCTTAAAGACCAGCGTAGTGGGCTGAAAACATGACCCAACTATTTGCTGCCTCCACGAAACTCACTTTAAATAAAATGATGTAGGCAGGTTCAATGTAAAAGAAACAATGTATATCATGGAAAGATCACCCAAAAGAAAGCAAAAGTGGGTATATTAATATCAGATAAAGTCCGACTTCAGAGCAAGTAAATACCCGGGGAGGGGAACACATTCTATAATAATGAAAGAGTCGTTCCACCAAGGTGACAATTCTAAATGTCTGTGCCCCAAACTGCCTACTATGTGAAACAAAAACTGGTAGAGAGGAAAGGAGAAATAGACAAATCCACAGTTAAAGTTGGACATCCCTGTCCCAGCGGTTGAGAGAACAACTAGAGAGCAGACCAGCAAAGATATAAAAGAACTCACCAACACCATCAATCATCATGATCTAATTGACATTTATAGAATGCTCTACCCAACAAAAGGACAATACACCTTCTTTTCAAGCACCAGGTTATATATCACGGGCACCCATATCCTGAACCACAAAACCCGTCTCACTAAATTTTGAAAGATTTGAAATCATACCAGGCATAATCTTTAACCACAGTGGAATCAAAACAGAGATCATTAAGAGAAAGGTAGTTCCATATACTTGGGCTTCCTGCGTTGCTTCTTGAGCATATTAAGCCCATTCAAACTGTGGTTTCTGTCTAGAATGGTCGTCCCTCGGATTTTTCCTGGCTATTCTTTCTGAGCTCTAAATTCAACAGCATCTCAGAAACTTCCATAATTATCTATCGAAAGTAACCTCCGCATGGCCCCCTCTTGGTACCATCTTCCTGTCTTCGCCACTCCCCAAATTTTGTATCATCCCGTTATTTTCTTCTGAGCCCTTAATATCTGAATTTGCTTTTGTTTGTTTATTTACCAGTCACTGTTACACACAAGAATAATGTGCTCCTTTGGGCGCCTGGGTGGTTCAGTTGGTTAGGCATCTGCCTTTCTGCTCAGGTAATGATCTCAGGGTCCTGGGATCCAGCCCCAAAGTGGGGCTCCCTACTTAGTAGGATGTCTGCTTCTCCCTCTACCTCTGCTTGCCATTCCCCCTGCTTGTGCTCTCTTCTCTCTCTCCCTAATAAATAAATAAAACCTTAAAAAACAAAAACAAAGCAAAAAAAAACAGTCATGAGCTCCAGAAAGGCAGGAATGACATGTGTTGAGTTCACCACAGTATCCCCAGCCCCTAGGACAGTAGGTGCTGAGTAAGAATTTGTTGAATGGATTGTAGATTTCTATCTCCTAGCTAGCCACATGTGTGAGTTATCTAAGGCTGTTCTCACTGCTGCAGAAAGCCACCAGGGAGCTTGTGGAAGTTAGTAAGCAAGCTCTTTCCTGCATGCCAATGACACAAAGAGAACTAGCCTTTCTCTGTTTAGCTAACCTTTGGTTTCCTATATTTGTTTACCCAAGTATGGGAACTCTTGTGGGAGCTTGGACTGAAATAGGTTGAATAGGCTCAAAAGCTTCCAGAAACCTGCAGACTTAACTTGTGGAAAAGAGCTCGTAGTTCCCTACAGCTCACTTCAGCCTGGAATTTAAGATTGAAGGTTCTTTATTTATATAGCATAGCCAAAGCTTGCAAATAGGTAAATGATTACCGGTAGTGGTTGTGCGCTTAAGTAGACATGGAACACAGACAGGCACATTAAGTGAGAGGTCATCCTCAAATTTTGGGGTCTTTCTGTTTTCAGTTGGAAATGTGCATATGCTGTTGGGCAGCTTGGAGAGGTCATAAAGCATGAGTGTTGGAAGTTGGGTAGATCTGGGTTCCAGTCCTTGCTCTGGCGTCGATTTTCTTGTTGGGAGACGTTGGAAAAGCCATACACCCTCCCATAAGACGTTGATAAAGCCATACACCCTCCTCCATAAGAATGGGAATGATGATAGCACTGCTCTAGCTTTTTGGGGAGGATTTTAAGGACAACAGGAGCGATAATAATGCATGTGTGAGCTGTTCTCTTGACAGAGTTGTACATGAGTGAAAGCAGTGAGTAGGGTGCAAGCCTGCCCCACATTGCATAGAAATAATCAGACTGACATACTCAACAGTATACATAATGCTCTGCCATTTTCGCTAAAGGGGGTAGAGACCCTTGTTGGCTACATGTAAGGGAGATGCCTTGCTTGATTGATGGTCTTGGAAGTGAGTATTAAGTACCCCTTGTATGTCTGGGATGGCACTAGGCTGTGGAGGTAGAGAAATGCACATGAAGCTCAGGTCTCCTGAGCAAGATGGTCAGAAAAGAAGAAAAAAGGAACAACTACAAAGCACATGGAAATTGTTAGAAAACAGCTGTGGGCTGGGCATTTTTGTGGCAGAGGGAAAGGAGCTCCAGCTCCATCCAGGAGTCTCAAGGGTGAGTGCTGCAGGGGAGGAATCTGACAGAGGGCACCTACAACCGAAGAGCTTGGGACCCCCAGACATTTGATTGCATTTGGGTTGTGAAGAATTGCCTGTGAGCTTTTTATTTTTGTGATGTCCCCATTCACGAGAGTTTTATTTTCAATGTGTCTAGTTTTATTACACGTACTGAAAGCACACTGAAAGTCTTTCACTCTCGTTTTGAAGAATCTTTCATAGCTCCGCCCTTGGCCTATTTTTTAAAGGGCTTAAGCAACTTGTAAGGCACAAGGACGATACAGAAGCCGCTGCTTTGCAGGCACTGATTCGGGAGACATCAATTCTGCCAATTAAATGTGGTGTTTAGCGGATCTGCCTGTGTGATGTATGTGCAGCGATCTGCTGTTGTTCTCCTTCTGGATGCACTTAACGATTCGTCTACGGACAGACAAGAGAGAGGTGCCCTCAAGAAGAGGGATGGTTGGGAACAACAGAGACCAAAAGGCACTTGGGAGTGATGACAGCAAAATGTTAAGGACCTCTTGCTAAAAGACAGAATGAACTCTCAAGGGAGTATTGGCACAAGGCCTCCACAATTATTCCTCACTCTTCAGTAAGTCCAGGAGAGGATAAAGTATGTACATTAGAATCCTGGTGGTGTTCTCCTCACCGCAACTCTGTGTCTCACATCCCTGGGAGCAGATTTCAGATTCACCTTTTTTCAATTTCATATCTGCAGTAAGGACTTTGAACACCGGCCACTTTTCCTTCCTTCCTTCCTTCCTTCCTTCCTTCCTTCCTTCCTTCCTTCCTTCCTTCCTTCCTTCCTTCGTCAGTGTAGGTCAGTGCGGCATATTAGCTACTCCCATTCATGTGAGTAGGTTTTCTCCAGGAGGTGCTTTTCAAAGTCTCACTTGCCAAAAATCTTTGTGGAATTTTGTTTTGTTTTGTTTTGGCTTTCCTGCTTGAATCTGAAGACCAGGAGTCATTTAGTTCTTTGCTTTTTTTGTTCAGAAGCTTGGCATTCTTTATTGTGGTTCTGTGCCAACTGTCAAGGGTCAGAAGCCATTCTTCAAATTTATTTTATGGATTAAGTGTTCCATTTTGTGTACTTTGGAAGAAGAATGTCAAGTTCAACAGTGTACTTGGTTACAATGAGATGTTTTATCTTTATACTTCTCCCCTCCACGTACCCCATTCTTGAAAATATAAAGGAAAACAAACTCACTAGCTTCGAGTTTTACTTTGTGCTTGTTTTCGTTTTTGTAAACAGTAATGCTACTTGGGTTATATAGAAATTTCTTCCCAACTGGCTTTATTTTTCCTTGCAATTCGAATAAGAAGCTTTTAGCAGAGGAGGACCTGAGGTTTGCTGGGGACCATGCTTGCTTGAGTTGTTCATTAATTCAAGGGCACAGTCCAAAGCAGTGGACTGACTTCTAACTCAGCGTTAGAAGAGCCAAAGGTCAAGTTAAGGACAATGCTTGTCCACATAGCATTCATGAATTTAGAATGTAGAGTTAAATGCCGACCAGCTCCCTCATTTCACAAATGAGGGGGAAATTATGTGAGCTCAGAGAGGTCCAATTACAGGCCTAGAGACACACAGCCAATTACTCCTAGATGTCTAGACTCCTAGAGTCTAGATGTCAGGCTAGTGTTTAGTTTTTAAAGATACCACAGAACTTTCTAGAAACCATCAAATGCCACCCCCCCTCTCCAGTTTTACATGCTTATTTGCTTCCATTTAATAATAGAAACCTTTTTATTTATCATCATCACATGTCACAAGTAGGATTCATGATGAACAATGGAAGTACTGTCATCTCTGTATTTTACTTACCCCTAATATTGAAGTAAGATTATCGAAACCTTGATAAGCTTTGGGTAAGTATTTCAGTGTTTAGTCATGTGGACACGTGGTTATTTTCAAAGGATTGCATAATATAATACTGTTAATTATAAACCCCACTGGCAGTTGATTGCCAGTGTAGGTCAGTCTTTTTTTTTTTTTTTTAAAGATTTTTTATTTATTTATTAGAGAGAGAGTGAGAATGAGAGGGGAGAAGGTCAGAGGGAGAAGCAGACTTCCCGCAGAGCCGGGAGTCTGATATGGGACTCGATCCCGGGACTCTGGGATCATGACCTGAGCCGAAGGCAGCCGCTCAACCAACTGAGCCACCCAGGCGCCCCTGTAGGTCAGTCTTGAATCATTTAGCTGTAGCTTCCCGGAGCCTGAATTGCTAAGGAGTCTGATAGAAAGCCTAGGATGGGAGTCTGGGAGAAGTCATGTCTACTGAGAGAAAATGAGTTTGGCAGCATATTCTCCTAGTACTTTTAGTGTGTGTGTGTGTGTGTGTGTGTGTGTGTGTGTGTGTGTGTTAGTATTTATTTAATTTAATATTAGTTTTTAAATTTTTAAAATCATATATTTTTTTGGGAGCCCAACGTGGGGCTTGAACTAACAACCCTGTGATCAAGACCTGAGCTGAGATCAAGATTCAGAGGCTCAACTAACTGAGGAACCCAGGCGCCCCTGTGATTTAACATTTAGAAACCCAATTGAGTCCATTTTACTTTTAAAATTTATTTCATATTTTCCTTATAAACTTCCACAGGAATCACCGTTCAGCCGTCATGGGTTGGTGATAATCTGAGTCACGGCAAGGATAGCTACCCTAGGTGTTTTTTGGGAAACAACTTTTTTTGGATAGTCATTCTTTTACAGTATTGTTTCCAAGCATGTCTTTAGCAGTACATAAGTAGTCCCTGATGGATTTGTGATTATTTAAAAATCTTTAAGAAGTAAAAGGATTAAAAATCCTTAAGATATTTAAAATATGTTCACACTCATCCTTAAGATAGAAAGAAAAACTGGGATGTCCCAAAGATACTGTCTGACACAATGTGTGCCAAGACCCTAATGGTTTTCATTTTATGGGTCTGGGCAATGCTGGTGGTCAGGGTCCAGAAGGATCTTTGCATCCATATGTGTATCAGGCTTTGTCTGCATATATGATTGTCTCCCTTGTGTCTGGAATATAATTCTTTACCTGTACGTAGATGCTGTTGTGATTAATAAGTCACCAATTCATTTATGAGCATTGGTGAATCCAGAGTAGACTTGGGGGTTATGTAGTTTATCAATCCACACTTATTAAAAGCACAACGGTTTGTGTAGGCGTTCATGGCATTTTTTTTTTTTTTGGCCATTTTGTAAGCTGCTAATACTTTGAAAAAACTTGGAATTACTGATCAAGGTTAATTATCTTTGCCTTTTAGAATCGACTGGCATGATTTAATGTCTTTGGTAATAATCTCTTGGAGACTTTGCCTAACATCAGCAGCTATCTTTGGTGTTGCAAATGTGATTCTGCAGCAGCTCTCCCTAAAGAACGTTGTAAACGTTTGCAAACTCTGTAACTGGTTCCTTTTGATTTTAAACACCGAGAGCCCAAGAAGAGGTTCAGAAATGGGATTCCGAGCCCATATATTAATTTTCTAATGCTGCCTAACAAATGACCATAAGCTTATGTCTTAAGACAACCCAAGTTTATTTTGTTTCTGCAGGTCAGGAGTCTCACACAGGCCCTGTGGGGCTAAAATCAAGGTGTTGGCAGGGCTGCTTTCCTTTCTGGAGGCTCGAGGGGAAAATTGGTTTCCTTACTCATTTGGGTTGTTGGCAAAATCCAGTTTGTTGTGGTTATCATAGGGAGATGCCCGTTTCCTTGTTCTCAGCTTCTAGAGAGAAGAAGGTATTCCTCAGCTGGTAGCCATGATCTTCCATCTTTAAAGCCAGTGGCGACGGGTTGAGTTTTTTCCACCGTTTTTTGAAATTTTTTTTGGAATTAGAATCTCTTCTCTTCCTTCTTCTAATCTCTCTGACCAGGAAAGTTTCTCAGTTTTTAAGGACTCAGGTGCCTGGACTGGGCTCACCCAATCATCCAGGATCTTCTCATCAAGGTCCATATCCTTGGTTGTATCTGCCTTTCACGGGTATTCACTGGGAGTCCCGATGTGGACATCTTTAGGGGATCATGATTCTGCCGACCACAACCTATCCACTCTTGATTTTAAATTTGAAACCATGTTAATTGGCTTAGATTTCTGCCCTTGGCATTTGGAGAGCACACCACTAATCGTTAACCAGACAGCCACATGCCTGGTGCTTACCTTGTTTCTCTAGGGCTTCATCTTAGTACTCACTCTCTCAAGAAGGGCCATATAAAGAGATGGAGCCAGAGATTATAGATCATACTACCTCAAAGATCCAAAAAAATGCATAAACTGGGTTTAGCTATAGAGAAGTTTTTATGTAAAAATTTGATGGTGGGGTTCCTGGGTGGCTCAGTCCATTGTACGTCTGACTCTTGGTTTCCTCTCAGGTCGCGATCTCAGGGTTGCAGGACTGAGCCCCATGGCAGGCTCCACACTCAGCGGGGAGTCTGCTTGACATTCTTCCTCTCCCTCTGCCCCTCCCTGCCCAATAAATAAATACATACATAAATAAATAAATACATAAATGTTTATATAAAAAAAAAAGATTCGATGGTGGCAAATTTTGTTGTGGGATTGGCTTTCTTCCTCTTGTAAAGCTTGAATTCCAGAGTTGGATTGGAGTATTGCTGGGTGTGCCCTGTTCACCCCATTTGTGACGGAACTTGATGAATAAACAGCGTTCTTCTGGCCTGTTGAAGAGATCGGTTAGGATGTTTTGAGTTAAAAGTATGAAGTGGAGCTAGATAAGAACTTTCCAGATTGATGTGCACATAGAAACATCCCCGGCTCAGGTCTCCCTGAAACTGACTTGCAATCCATCTCTTCTTTGGTGCCAAGAAAGCAGATGGGCTCTTGTCACTGCAGAATGAAGCTATGTTAATTAATATATTATGAAGCCAACTCTAGTTGTACGTGCGCTCTCTATAAGTGAGTGGTTACTGGTTTATCTGGAAGGAAACGCTTGGGGAAATTTTTGGATCACCATTGTCAGGATAGATGAAAATATGCTGTTTATTTTTATACAGGACTCTTTTTTTAAAAAAAATTGTATTGCAGGCAGTCGAAAGGATTTGGTGATAAAATAACTTATATATTGGCATCAGTGTAAGGAAAGCAGAACTGTAGTTCTGAGTACTGCAATGAGATGGGAGAAGGCTTATCCTTCTCTGTAGTATTTGTGTCAGCAATCTTATATAACTTCCCCCATGCCAAGAGTGCAGAGCTTGGGAATTAAAATTTGTAGCGTGTGACGAGGGAGCGCAGATGAGTTGGGCTTGAGGTAAAGCTACGCCTGACACGTCTGTGTGTGACTCCCTGGAACCAGCCGTCCTGGGTTAGAGGCCTTTTAAGGTTGAGACCCAGACCCGCATGGAGGCAGAAGAGTCTAGTGCATGAGAGAAAGGGGTTGGGAACAGAGTGATTTGAGTCTGTAGCTGACTAACTAGTCATGTGTGACTTTGGCATTATCTCATTTTGCTGAGTAAATTCTGTATGGTCATATTGTCTCCTGAAAGGATTTTTGAGCTTTGAGAGGCTAAAAAAAAAGGAATATTCTTAGCACTGTACCTGGCATATGGTAAATCAGTTGATAAATGTTGGTACTTGTCTTCTTCATGTCTTCCCCACTTGCTGTCTTATCTTCCAATTCAGCACTTATTTTCTAAAGTTGAATAAGTCTCTTAGGCTCTCGGTCATGAATACTGCTGTTTTGCCTGTATTAGGGAAAGGAACAGAATATGGAAGGGAAAAAAAGGAGAGCTACCCAATAGTTAGTGGTAAAGACCGAGCTTTATAATCAGTAGCAGGTTCCCTGGGACTGGATGAAGGAAATCCTTAATTTTTAAAAAATGGTTTTGTGATTAGTTCTCCCTGGGGCTCTGCAGTGTGGTGACTCTGGAAATGCAGATATTTTTATAGGAAATTTTAAGAGTCCTAGAACTATGGGCAACCATTGAAGCTGAGAACATAAAAATTTAAGATAAATAAAATATTTCTTTCTAATATAGCTGAGCATGCACTTTGAATGCATGAGAAAATCCTAGATCTCAATTTCTCGTATTTCGGTGTAGGCTGAAAATAGAAATAACAAGATAAATAATAGTATTGGATTATAGCCCAAAGTGGAAAATGATTATCTATTAAGTCCACAGTGCTAACAGTGAATGATGGAATAGATAGTTAAGTAGGAAGAAGACCCAAATCTTCTTTACCTAATTCTAAATACTATATGCTGATACTTTCACCTCTAGAAGGGGGAGTTTAATTTGCTTTTTCTGAAGTGCAACATGGACTCTCTTCCAGGGAATGGGGTATAGAAAATAATGACTTTGTAGTGCAGAAGACCTGGCAGAGACAACCTTAACTAACTGATGGATGGTCAACATCACCAGTAAAATGCCATTTTGACATCATGTACCCCTAATCTGAGGTGATTGGAAGGGCGTCTTGTCCTTTGACATTCTTGAGGAAACGTCAGACAAATCCAAATTGAGTTTTTTTGTTTGTTTTATTTATTATTTATTTTATTTTTTTAAAAAAAGATTTTATTTATTTGACAGAGAGAGAGAGAGAGATCACAAGTAGGCAGAGAGGCAGGCAGAGAGAGAGGGGGAAGCAGGCTCCCCGCCGAGCAGAGAGCCCGATGCGGGGCTCCATCCCAGGACCCTGAGATCATGACCTGAGCCAAAGGCCGAGGCTTAACCCACTGAGCCACCCAGGTGCCCCTATTTTTAATTTTTTTACAAAATAGCTGGCTTGTCCTCCTCAGAAATGTCAAAGTCATGACAACTAGGCAAATCTGAAAAACTTGAATAAGAATAAGCAAAACCTAATTTTAAAGCTTTTAGTCAGGAGGTTCCCCAGGAATATGGCAAGTGAACCCCCATGGGAGATGGTGCTAATGTTAGGAGGTAGTTGGACAGTTAGTCCCTGACAGGTAGCCAGGGTGAGGGTCCCCAACAAGAAAATACGGAGTCAGGACGGCTTACATAAAACAACACTAACGTCTTGTTCCACAGCTTAGACAGGACCGCACTGATATTCTGCTTTGCCGCCCTTGCAGAAATGACTTCTGCAGAACATCCTAAAATAAGACAATTAGGGGTGCCTAGGTGGCTTAGTGGTTTAAGAGTCTGCCTTCAGCTCAGGTCATGACCCCAGGGTCCCGGGATCCAGCTCAGTGTCAGGCTCCCTGCTCAGTGGGAGGCCTGCTTCTCCCTCTCGTAGTCCCCCTGCTTGTATTCCCCCCGTCAAATAAATTAAAAAAAAAAAAAAAAAAAGACAATTAACCACAATGCATTTGTCAATATCATGGACAAAGGGCAGTTAAGACACAAGCCCCCAGATGTAGGCAAAAATAAACCCCATCAGCGCAGAGACATTAACCTAATAGGTAGACAGGTATGTGACCAAAGAAAGCCCTTGGTTGCATGAGCCAGCACACGTTGATTGCTTGCAATAGTCTGCAAAGGAGCTCTAGTAAAAACCCTAAACTTAGAGACTCCGGCGGCCACCCTCCTGGGCCCACCTCCCTCTCCAGGAGCTCTATACTCTTGCTCAAAAAACTTTGCTTTGCTGCCTACCAATCTTCGTCTGGTCTACCTCTTCACTCTTCAAAGCGTTGTAACCAAGAACCGGGGGCACTACGGGGACAAAAATCTTGTAACACTCAGGGCAGTGCTAATAGAATGGATTAATTTCCTCACTCCTTTTTAAGGACTTTATTATTCCTCTGTCTAATGTTCTCATTGATAACATATTTGAAAGGCATTGGGGAAAAATCTGAGAATTTGAATGGGAAGTTAGTCATATTTTCCATCTTCAATACCTACTGCAAAAGAATTCTGGAGGATCTGAGATTGTTAGAGCTTTCTAACGGCAGAAGTGTTGACTTCTCAGTATTGTACTGAGTATAACTAGAGAGAAGATTAAAAAAAAATCCTTGCTGATAGATGTCAGGTTGGTCTGGCCTTCTGTCTTGGGCACAAAATGTATCAAGTGTTGAATGATATAGACCAGTGTGTGTAATGATGGGAAAGGTCACTAAGAAAGATAGTTTTCTCAATTGTATATTAATTTATTTTTCAAAGTTTCATCAGACTGGGTGGCCTTACTTAATTAGCCCGGAAACAGAAGTCTCATTTAGGCAAGAACAACTTTTGAGAAATGACACAGAACTCTGATAACTAATTCATTTCAGCACATTTTAAAAATAATACACCCCTCTACTTCTTATCCTAAGCATCTTCACTTTGAAATAGCTCATAACTCTAGCATTGAAATGCATATGCCTATGTTCGTATAATAATTTCTTTTTATGATATTAATTTATTTTTATTTAAGTTTTATTGTGATCCCTTGCCCGTTATGAAATCATAGCTCTTTATTCTAAAAACTTTGGTAAATTTAGGAAAGTAAGCTCAACAAGTTAGAGCTAATTCAGAATCCTACCATGCATCAATAATGTGTTTCTGTCACATTGCCATGCACGTTTCCAGATTTTTTCCTATATGTGTGGACAGGTACATACATCTTTTCCTATACGTGTGGACAGGTACATATATCTTTTCCTATACGTGTGGATAGGTACATATGTATCTTATTGAAATATCATCATACATATAAAAATACATGTGTTTGCATATATGTATATAACTTTTAAGTTAAATATAATTTTAACTTAAAAGTGTGGTGGAAATCTTTCCTCATTGATTAATATAGAGTTCTATACATACTACCTTTCAAGGTGTTTTGGAAGGTCATTCATTGTACGATCGTGTGGTAATTTATTTAACCAGTCCCTTTTTGATGGACGTTTAGCTTCAGTAGTGTGCTGACAAGTGTTTAACAGTTGGTTCCCTGATTTGTAGCCCTTCTGGATTTCTGTGGTGTAAATATTCTGTGATCGTGGCTGAACCCAAGCTACCAAAATGAAGTCACTGAACAAGGATTTGGGAAGAGATGCCCTTGGGGGCCAGTACTAGCCAGCTTTGGCCCTCCTCTGCTAAGGTTAAAGTTTTAAACAATTGACTTTAAAGCTGATTCTTTGTTTAAATGCTAAACAGATTGTAAACATGATAAGAGCCCCCCTCCTCCTTTGGGGGAACAAAAGGGTATGCTGTTGTCCAAATGTATAAGCTTTCTTCATCACTTATCTCAGCTTTCCCAAAACTAACCTCGGGCTTAGGTGTTTTCAAAGATTATCTTTTAAGTATCTTCAACTATTTGACTCTTCAAGAGTGTGAAGGCATCTTGGTGCTTTTTGAAGATGGTCCTGTCTCCTCTTTGTCTTGGGCCATTTGTGCTTGTACGTCCAGTGGCGTGGGCTCAGGGAGTGCCGCGCCTGCTTCTATCTGGGAGCATCTGTAAGTAGTCAGTGTCCATTTCCTTTTAAAATATTTTTGAATATTCCCACAGATTTGTTGGTGTCTAATGGCCAAAGATGTCTGGATGGAGAGAAACATGGCGTTTTCCAGCAAGCACCTATTGCCCATAACCTACTAAGAGTTTGAATTATTGATTCTCGTATTATTGCCTTCCTGAATAAAAACCCGAGCCCTACATGCTGCATTAGATGTGAAAGGTATTCAGGTGGCCACTTTCAGGAGGAAATGGAAGGCTGTCGTGTCTGTTTCTTTGTTCACGGATCCATTAATGGCGGACCGAGGATGGGCCAGTTGAGAGCAAAGGGCTGATGTATGGTGGAAGATAATGAACCTTATACAAAACCCTTTCAACAACCCATTTGGCTTTTCTGTGCAGCTTTCTTAAGGTTTCCATCACCAGTCATATATTTTTTAACACCTGGAAGTTTGGGAACTTACCTGGGGCCTCTGGACCCCCTGGGTCCCTCCCTTTCTTCCATCCCTGTAGCAGAATGTGTTCATTTCTGTGCAGCAAGACCTACTGCTTTGGAACTCATGAAGAGTTCTTGGTCACAAAGGAGTTGGAAAGGTTTCCACATGTGATGTGCAAATAGGTGCCACTGTTTGCACATCTGCACCTCTGGCAGTGAGTGACTTCTGTCCTCCAAGATCCCACAAGGGCTTAGGGAAAAGGCAAGGCAGGTGTTCCCCAAATCATGTCAGCTTCCGCATTTGCAAGGGTAGTGGCTAGACATGGTGGCTTGGCCAAATAACTTCTAATCCTCTTTTAATTAAAACAAATTCCTTTTTCAGATTTTCCTACGGGAAGAAAAATGGTGCTGTATTCAGTAATTTTGGTGATTGTTTTATACTGGGTGTTGTGAGAAGCACTTGGTTTAATACTAACAGCAACCCCGGGAAGTCGATTTTTTAGCGTTTCTCCGGTTTATCAGTGACGACACTGAGGTGAAGAGAGTTTAAGTATCTCATGTGATGTCCCCGGATCTGGTAAGTGGTGATACCAGGATTCATACCCGGTCTCTTAAATTCTAGACCTCAGTGTGCCCTGTTGTCTCTTCTATGGGGAAATTGGAGAAGGGTGTGCGAGACATGTGTCCATCACGAAAAATGTGAGGGCATGGAGCATGCTCTGCATGTGAATCAGTTCCTGCTCATAGTAGAGGCTCAGTAAGTATCTGTCGTTTTAGAAATAAAGAAGCAGGTTGCTTTGGGTAGGGTTTTTTTTCTCACTTTTATTGCATTCCCATAAAAATGGCCATTATGTGCGGACTGGGCTGTCAGTACCACTGGAGAAGCCACCTAGAGGTGGCTGGGGACTGGGACTAGGGAATAAGATGGTGAAGACCCCTGGTTTTGTGGGCGCTGTTTGCCCTGTTGTCCCCAGAGACTAATGGAACATAGAAAGAACAGACGGAATAATATAATGAGCCGCAGTGTGCCACCACCCTCCATCCTCTCTTCCTTCCTATTTTATTTTGAAGCAGTTCACGGATGTTATGTCACTTCACATATATTGCAATATATGCTGTAAGAGGGATTTTTAAAAAGTGATCTAAAAATTTTTAAGTTAAAAAATTAACTGGAATACTATAGCCATCAAATATCCAGTCAATGTTCACATTACTAATGATCAAATGCCATAAAGTACTTATTCTCTTTGATTGAATAAGGATCTAAACAAGGTCCATGTGGGGCATCTGGGTGGCTCAGTCAGTTAAGCCTCTGATTCTTGATTTCAGCTCAGGTCATGATCTCAGAGTTGTAAGATCGAGGCCCCAGTGGGGCTGCGTGCTGAGTATGGTGCCTGCTTGAGATTCTCCCTCTCTCTCTTTTTCCCTCTGTACCTCTCTCCGACTCATGTGCACTCTCTGTCTTTAAAAAATAAAAATTAAAAAAAAAATAGAGTCCACGAATTGAGGTATTTTGACTGGTTGATTCATCTTTTTTTTTTTTTTTTAAGTAGGTTCCATGCCCAACATGGGGCTTGAACTCACAACCCTGAGATCAAAAGTTGCATGTTCTACTGACTGAGCCAGCCAGACACCCCATCTTTTGTGTTTCTTTTTATCTGTTTAGTTTCTTCTCTGTCCCTACTGCCCCCTCCCCCAACCCCCCCCCCCCCCATGCCCATGCTCTTTCTCCCTCTCTCTGAAATTTATTTTTGAGGAAACTGGATTGTCCCATAGTTTCCCATAGTGTGGATTAGCTTATGCCATTCTTAGGGTGTCATTTTACCTGTTTACTTTTTCTGTATTTCCTTTAAGTTGGTAGGTGTATACAGACATTTGATATTTTCTTTCTTTGTGTGAATGATAAAATAGTGATTTGGTCAGGTAGAGATGGTCACCTTGAAATGTAGAAAAGAAATCCTACAAAAGAATTGTCTCAAGGCTTATTAATTTATGTAAGCCTTATTCCCCTGGAACATGCCTTAATAGGGGCTCAGCTTCCTCACCATTAAGCATCTTCTAACTTTGCCCTCTGGTGGGTCTTAGGTGCTTGTCTTAAACTGTGCCCTAGTCTGAATATGTTAAGTCACAGGGGCACTGAGAAAGCCTTTTCCCCAAGGGAATAATGACAGATTGTATTGTGATTATATTGCTTCTTTTTGGTTTGGCATTTACTGTAGGATGTGAATGGTTTATATTCATTGTTGTGATATCTGTGCTCCTTGTGGGTAGATAACAGTCAGTTCCCTTAGCATGTAATATCTTTGCTGAGAAGGTTGGATTGAAAATTTCTTTCGTGGTTCAGTTGGTAAGAAAGAGGATTTATAGGTAAAGGTCCACCAAAGTATCCAGGTATTTTAGTTTTGTTGCTATTTATTCAATTTCTCATTCAAGAAACAATAACTGATTTCCAGGAAGTCTGCCAGATGTGGGGCAAACAGTGGGGTGTGCTACCAATGTGGGTCTTGCCTACATGGGATTTATAGTCTTGGTCAGGGTAAATATATACCCTATGGCTAAAGTACAGGAACCCTCAGTGCCTGAACAGTGCAGGGGAGTGACCCGGTCCCGGCATGACCACAGAAGGCCTCAGGATCCCCCAAGAGTCCAGGTCCAAACTTTTAGAACTACTGGTCTAGATCACTATGTTTGTTTCCTTGGGTTCTGAGATTTTGTGATTCCAATGCAAAAGATCAGTCTACTTAAATGTAGTGTGTAGATCAGGAGTTTGTAAACAGCACCCACTTCCCTGTCTTTCAGCAAAAGCCTCTTTGATTTTCTTCGAACCGCCACTGCCGCCCTTTCCTCTGCCTGTTTGTCCTGGGGTGAACGTGTGGCCCAAGGCGGAGCAAACGGAAGCCCGTGTCCTTGGCAGTGGTGGCTGAGTCCCAGATGGGCATGTAACCTGATCACAGATTATTAGAACTAATACTGCGAGTATTGATGCAGTAGGTAAATGAGTCCCACCACCTGTTGTCCTTCACACTTGAACCGGTGATGCGGTCGGCCTGTCGCTGCTGGCCATTGATGTTACTACCACCTGGATCCTAAGAATGAAGCCCACAGAGATGAAAGAGAGCCTTGATGATACAGACTTTACCTTCTGATTCATGTTGTGCCATGTTCTTCAGTAAGATGTTAAGCATATTATTTCTGCAAGACAATAGACCCTGGAGGATGGGGAGACTTGAGTTAGCGTGACTTAGATTTCCTCTTTCTTGGAACCCAAAGAGTTTTTACCATCTAGAAGTATCTGGGGGGTCCATGAATGAGCTTCAGAAGTTACAGTACAGATTTTATGATTTGAGGGAGTCACGACCTCCTAGGCTCTTGACCCCCAAAGGTTAAGGACCCCTGATGAACGTGTTTCTAAATTAGAGTGGAAGTTGTCACTATCCCATCACTTTGAAGGATGGGCCTCTATGGGTCCCTTCACGTGGAGGTTGGATGACACCACAGATGTAACTGGGACAGGAAGTGATCACAGCAAGAAAATGCTGGAGAAATCTCAAAGGATAATTAGCAGGCTTCTAAAACTGTTTTCTTTTGTGGCAAAAGCATTAAGACTCATTTCTGAGGATCTCCCAGGAAAGGGTAATTTTCTATAGTGCAAGCTGAAAGGCAGAAAAAAAATTGCTATGGTCAATAATGCTACCTTCAAGTATGGGAGGATCATGCCCCCTCATTCCCCCAGCTTTGAAATACTTGCTTGTGCAGCAGTAAAGATTTGTTTCTGTTGGGGTGTTGATCGTGTGATATTCTAATAAATCTGTTTAAAGGTCAGTCAAGTGATAAATTGCCGTGTTGATGCCCTCTGTGGTCTAGTGGGACGTTTCTTGAGATACATACCTGTGGGAAGTAGTGTATTTTATTAATGCACAGATATATCATTCTGCTCAATAGTTTCTCTATGGGTGAGCTCTATCTACCCAAGTAGTCTTTATTCTTCAACTATGCTTTTTATTGTCTTAATGCTGAGGTAGAGTCTATCACAGTGATGGAATCAACATTTTAAAAATGAGTTGATTCAGTTCAGGGGAGGATCTCTGGGTCTCGAACTCTGACCTACCACTGTGCAGTTGTGTCCATTGATCATTCAGATGCCAAGCGTGAGGGTGGTGGAAGGGAGATAGAATGCATACAAATCAGGGCAAGCTAGTTCAGTTAGAAAAGAGCGCAAATCCCATATTCTCCTGTTGGGGACCATATACATTGTCAGTAAAGAATGATAGAACTTTTTTTTTTTTTTTTGAGTGAATGGGCAAATGCATGTTTCCCAGTGTGACTTAAGTTGAATCAGCATTATTGTTCTTGCATTGAGCCCTGTTAAACTGCATCCTGGGAGACCATCTGCTAGGGGAGGCTTGTGCATTCTGCCTTCTTCAAATTCCAGCCTCCTCTCTCCAAGGCTGCTAGAACAGTTGTCATAGAAAACTGAGATCTGGCTCTACAGTGCTGTCGGGATAAAAGTTGAAACTCCTTAACAAGATGTACAGACCCTTCAGTGCTTATCTCCAGCTGATCCTCTGGCCTCATCTTTTTTTTTTTTTTTTTAAAGATTTATTTATTCATTAGGAAGAAAGAGAGGGATGGAGGGAGGGGCAGAGGGAGAGGGAGAGAGAACCTTACCGAGACTTGTGCAGCCGCTGAGCTGGGGCTGGATCCCAGGACCCTGAGATCATGACCCAAGAAAAAACAAAAGAGTCAGGTGAGCCCATTTCCCTTCCCCTTGAGTTTATTGAACATTGGCTTCTCTACTGTGCCTCCCACTGAGCTGTCTTTTATGTCCTTTCTTGGGCCAGCAATGCATTTAATCTTCCTTACACTCCGCTTCTCTGCTGCCTTTGTTGGCCAACTTGGATTCATTCTTTGGGTCCTGTCTTCTGGAAAACCTTTCCTTACCTCCCACATCTGGGCTGGATCCCCCTTCTGCATGTTCTAATAGCCCTGTGTACTGACCATCCTTTATAGCATGCATCAGCACTTAATTCAGCTGTAAATCTGTATATTGTTCCATCAGGCCACCCAACTTAACCGTGTTCATTGTCAGCTCTCCAGCATCTGGTATGGCACTCGGTGATAGAGCCTCAGTAAATACTTGTTGAATGAAATGTGGAGATAGATGTGCAAACTGCGTACAAAATGGGGCAGTGAATGCTTCGATAGAAAAATGTATAACCCACGGAGGATTAATTAAGCAACATTTCTAGACCAGGGCAGTGTTTGAATAATATAGAATATTGTGTTAAAAAAAATAAAAGACTACAGGTCTTTTAAATTCTATTTGAGAAAGGAAAGCGAGAGAGATGAGACTCCTAATTTCACTTAGTTTTTCTTTGACTGCGTTAATGTGTTACATCTTTGGCTTTCGCTGTGTAACTGGAAAGAACAATTAAGAGATAGCATGGTCTCTTGCATTGGAAATGACTATTTTAGGCCATTATCATAGTCCAAATTTCTTTTAGGATTTGTTTTTCTTTTTTATTAGACCATTGTGTCTTGTCTTATTACATTTGCTGTGTCATTAGCTTAGAAACATGAGCAGATTCCTCCTTTTCATTACTGTCATAAAAATGGTATTTAGTAAGGCCAGAGCAGTAGCTGTTACTTGGTAGAAAGTAGAATAGGAATGGGCCAGAAGAGTTGGGTCCTCAAAGCAGCTGATGTACTGAGCACATCTGAGACATTTTCAGTGTCATTGATCACTGTTCTCTCTTTTCAAATAGCTCCTCACTTGTTAACCGGGCTTCATTCTGGAAAACAGAAGTCGAAGTATGGTACAGAGTTAATGAGAAGGATATCAATTAGTGTTTTGGTTTTTATCACAGTCAATTTGATTTACCAAAGATTTCATTTTCTTTTAATTGGTACCATGCTCAGGCTTTACCATTACGGCATTAAAAAGGTAAATGCAGAGCCACAGGTGATGTTTCCTTTTTGCATGTGCCATTCGAAACATAATAAATCATTTCAAGCCATGGAGGCATTGACACTTGCAATCAGCTATGTACAATTTACTGCAAAGCGTTTCTAAATTAAATTAAATTCAGATATAAAATATGTCAACATCTGATATGCAAAACTCAAATAATATGAGGCTTTTTAAAAAAGCATATCATTTTACGGCAAAATTTGGGGGAAATCTACTCAAATTGCTAAGCAGGATTGAATTTGAATGCTCTTTGCAGGTGTTCTATCTTGAGATGAGCAGGGCTGGGGGCGACTCCGTTCTTTCGAGCAATTAGCAACCGGTGGTTAGTCCCGGCGGAGGCCAGGGCATCCTGTTCTGAGGTCTATGTGCTAAGTCTTATCAGACTCTGAGGAGAGAAACTCTGTCCAGTTCCTTGAGTCATTGAGACCGCCACAAGATTGGAACGGGGACTTTGTGAGTGAGGAGCAGATACCAGGTCAGCTCTTTGCTGTGGGCTCCTGGAACCCTTGGGATAAGTGGGTCTTAGGGCAGCAGCTGGCCGAGGACTTCGCAATCTGTCAGTGGTCCCATGGGTTGAGTTTCCCAAGTGGATGATCTTGCAATTTTCCCAAATCAAAACTAAAATGCAATTAAATTTTATGAGCTTCATCCATCCTTTTCCTCTCTCTAGACATTAGTTTTTCTTCCAAAAGGTATGTTTTCATAAGCCACCTATTAAAATGCCAAGGCTCTTAGCAACTGGTTATATAAATGAGCCATTTTATGTCTGTGTTTTAAAATGATCAAATCAAATCACTACAGACAGGAAGCCTGAATTAGCACCATTTCTCAAAGGCGTAAAAACACGACAGCCGTCCTCTTCCCCATAAAAGGTTTCCATAACATTCTGTGATGCTCGGGAGTGTTCCTTGAGTAGCCCTGGGGTTGTGGGAGAGGGAAGTGTCCCGTTGGGGTTGTTAGTAAGGTTATGCAATTGCTTAAGAAACAAAGTGCTTATTTCCTTAGCTGTAGCCCCCTCCCTTCCCCAGACCTGCACAGTTCAGAGACTGGAGTCCTTTGGGTGGGAGCTATTATTTTTGACCATCTAAAAGATTTGGTTTTATGGATGCCTTCTAGGAGGTCTGACCTGCTGATGGTTTCAAGTACTGCGTGAATGGGAACCAGGGCTAAATACTGGCTCCGTGTGAACCTTTAAGCTTTCGGCTGAAGTTATATGTATGTACATATAACTACATATGTATGTATGTACATACATATGTATCTACATATGTATGTACATATAACTTCAGTTATGGAACATCTCATACTGGACATGAGGGGAAACACTTTTGCATGCATCCTCTCAATTAAATGTCTTCACTAAGAATAATATAAAAGAATAGGGCGCCTGGGTGGCTCAGTGGGTTAAGACTCTGCCTTCAGCTCAGGTCCTGATCTCAGGGTCTCTGCTCAGCGGGAAGCCTACTCCCCCCCTTCCCCCGCCTGCCTCTCTGCCTACTTGTGATCTCTTTCTCTCTGTCAAATAAATAAATAAAATCTAAAAAAAAAAAGAGAATGATATAAAAGAAGGTTACACCATTATTAAGAATTTATTAGGAATGAGTAACCTGGTGTATCACAGGACAGTCTTTGCTTTTAAGAAGCAGGTGTTAAAGACTCAACCTCCACTGGAATGTCCTAGATGCTTAAGACCTAATTGCCCTTTTTAGTTTGTGTATATTTTTATATAACCTGATTTATAACAGTTATATCATAGTCCTTATTATCCAACCGTTTTGTTTGTTTGTTTCTTAAGCAGTAGAACCATTTCATGACACATTATTTAGGAGAATGTGTAATGTGTAATGCATGTTAGGTTTGGGATGAACCGGGAAAAAAACCCACCCCTAAATTCCCTGGTTACTTCTACAGGTGACCTTTAGATATGTGAGTACCCCTGGAGCTTTTCAGAACCAGGTTTGAAAAAACCTGGACTTAAATATAGGTGCTGTGTTTCAGGGAACCACTCCTTTATTATGGATGCTTCAGATTGGTGACATTTTTTCTCTATCATAAGCCCATTTTTTGGTCTTCATTGTTCAGAACACTTGTGTCCCCTATGTACTCTTTCTGATTATTTCTGTAGGATAAATTTCTAGCAGTGGGATTGCTAGGTCAAAGACCATCTGTATTTGAAAGACATGCAAATTGCCAAGACTCCCTCCAGAAAGGTTGAAACAAGGTACCCTCCCACCAGTCAAGTCTAAGTTGACTCTTTTTCTACATCCATCTACATCATCACTGTGTAGTATATATTTTTTCTGAATAACTGCCAATCTGATAGGTGTTAGATGGAACCTCATTGTTCCAATTTGATTTGTTTAACTGTTAATGAAGTTGATCATGAAATCTTCACTTTCCTGTTCCCCATTGTTCCCCCATGTTGCCCTCCATCTGCTTTTGCTTGAGGATAGTCTTGGTTTACTATAGGATTTCTTGGAGCAGGTGGGTAGTGAATAATAAAAGGACCCTCTGCTGATACAGGGCTCCCCCAGCCCATGCTAGATCCATGAAGGAGCTAGAATGTGGGTGTGAGACTTCAGTGAGATTCGGAGAAGGCAGCTTGGAAAGTGCTTCCGTCATGGGCACAGTTGCCATGCTGACATCTTGGTCCTTCTGGATTCTTACCAAAGAATGAAGATGCTCTCATTTTCTCAAATGCCAGTGGGACTATATATTTTTTGTACTGTTTTTCTTTAATGATGTGAATTTACAAAGTTTTCTTTTAAAAAGTATAAGCCAATATTAACCAGTGACTTTGTGTCATTAATTTTTCATTATCTAGAATCCCTTTGGAACATAGGTGCCACGTTTTATTGCTAACTCTTACAGATACACTGTAATTTTAATCACTCTTTGCTCAGAGAAAATGTTCTTAGGGTCACAGCAATGCATGACCTCTCCTTGCCCACCCCACTGGGGAACACTGGGTCAGGAGCAGGTAAATGATAATCATAGCAACAGTTACAACAAACATTTCCAGAATACTCACTTTGTGCCAACTTTTAAAAAAAGGATTTTATTTATTAGAGAGAGAGAGAGAGAGAAAGAGATCAGGGAGAGGGGCAAAGGGAGAAGGAGAGAGAGAATAGTAAGCAGACTCCATACTGAGCACAGAGCCCCATGTGGGGCTTGATCTTACAACCCTGAAATCGTGACCTGAGCTGAAATCAAGAAACGGGCTTAACCGACTGAGCCACCCAGGCATCCCTGTGCCAACTCTTTCATTGCACTTACACTGAGTCAGAAATTCAATAAGAATAGCAAGCTTGGGGCACATTGTTATTTTTCCCTCTCTACTTAGAAAAAATATTGTCATTTGTCTAGGAAAATATGTCTCCTGAAAGCTCTTTAGATAGCTTGGCTTTGAGTTATAAAGATATGGAGATCAGTTTCATGCTAGATGAATTACCTCTCCTCTCCCAGAGTTTCTGTGGGAGAAATAGGTTGGTATTTATAGTTGCATATGTGCCTGTGTACACATGGGTGTATGCAAATAGACAAAAGCTTTTCATAGTCCCAGGAAATTAGAACATACATATGAGATTACAATACATGAGCGAACTAGCAGTGAAGCTGACTTAAGGAAAAGAAGAAAAACAGGGAGCCTGTGATACAGGGACCTCCCATTGGTCTCAGGGTCAGGAATGAGCTGGTTCTTGGGAATGGGCTGGAATCTGGACCTGGAAAGCCATCAGCACTTTATTTTTCTCTCTTGTTTCTGCTTCTTTGTTTTTGCTACATTCTCTTTCTTTGCAGAGCAGCTTTTTTGTGGAAGAAAACATGAATAACCCCTCATTCCTTCTACAGCCACCCACGGAGACTGGCTAGCTGGCTCCAGTCACAATTCCACATTCCCTGGAAAGAGTCTGCTTTGCCAAGCTTGGTCACGTGACTGCTCTTGGCCAATGAATGGAGCTTGGACTCCCAGGCCAATCATGGCTGCCTAGGGCCCCCCATGGAGATCTGGCAGGAAGCTTCCCAAGAAGAGGGTTGGCTTCTGGGCTTGGCGCACACTCCAAAAGATGTCCAATGTAATAAGAAAAAAGCAACCCAGGAATTAGACATTAATCTCCTAGACTCTAACCGGAAAATGTTAGCAAATGTAGATTTAATCATTTGGTCATGTCTGTAGGGGCTGAACAAGATGAAAAAAGTTCCCATAACAATAAATACTCAACAAACAGTATGGGGCTATGATTATTTTGTGAAATTACATGGAGATAAATAATGAAGTATGTGTGGCTGTTTTGCTTTCCCATATACATACCTATTTTCTGCAGTTAGTTTCCAGTAGCTAAATATCAGTTATCCACTGAGAAGAAAACTCTTTCTTTCCTTTGTCCATATGTGTTATGGACTGACTGTTTTTGTCCCCTTCAAATTCATGTGTCGAAGCCCTAACTCCTGATGTGATGGTATTTGGAGATGGAGTCTTTGGGAGGTAATTTGGCTTAGGTGAGGTCCTGACCATGGAGTCCCTTTAATGGGATTAGTGTCCTCCTAAGAAGGGAACAAGAAACCAGAGCCTTCTCTCTCTCTTCCCCGTGTAAGGACACGGTGAGAAGGTGACCATCTGAAAGCTAGGAGGAGAACTCTCACCAGGAACTGAATTAGTTGATACCTTGACCTCGGACTTCCCAGCCTCTAGAACCATGAGAAATTTCTTTTGTTGAAGTCAATCCAGTCTATCATATTTTGTTATGACAGCTACAGTTAAGCTAATATGTAGCTGTTCATTAAATTATTCATCAGTTGAATTAATCTCCCAAACAATTGCCTACTCTGTGCCAGGTATTTGCCATACGTTGAGGGTATCGCCTGGTGTTGTGGTAGAGAATATCATGGAAGAGAAAGGGGAGAGAGACTACATACGTAGGCAATAGCAAAGCAAACACAATTGCCAGGTGTGTAGGTGCCACAAAGGACATAAACGGGTTGTTGGAGTCTACAGTCAGTGGAACTGGGTAGGGAACAGGGCTGTTTTCTATAGCAGTCTTTGCCGGTCATGAAAAAGACTTCTGTGACACTTGGAACAAAGGTGTGACACTTGGAACCAAGACTAGAAGCATGGAAAGAACTAGACAAAGACTTTTCCCAGGTAGAGGGAAAGGCAGGGTTGCATTGCTGGCTTAGGATGAGCAAGACAGATGGTGGTGTAAGTGAGCCTACGTCACGAGGGCCTGGTAGATGGTGAGTTTTTATTTTCTTCCCCAAATGCATCATAGTCCATTTTGGAATATAAGACAGATATGGCAATAAGCAGGTGCCCCTGGGAATGAGAGGTGCAGGGGTCTGCGGGGTCACAGCAGAAGTATCATCTGTATTTCTCTGGACGGAGGAAGCCACAGGGAAAATTTGTGACCATCCCAGTTGGCTGAGGTGTGTCAATAGAAAGTCTCCAGGCCAGAGGTTTGAGTTTCATCTAAGGCATGTGGACATATGGGGTGACTTGTCACCATGCTCAGAGGTATGGGCGGAGAAAGTCACTGCATGGGGGATACCACTGAAACTGGAAGACAGCTGTCATGGTTGACCTTAAAATAAATCTGTGTGCCAAAAGAAAATAACTTGAACGAATATTTACTAAGGAGGCCAATGCGTCCTTCCATCGGTAAGAGTATTTGGGAGATATTTCGCAGTTTGAATAAACACACTGTTGTGTGTTATTGAACTTGTCGGTGTATGTGTCTCTGTTGTGTAAGTAGCCAAATAGCGGGATTTGAACTGGTGTTGCCTATAGTTTGTCCAAGTGGAGAAATGCATTCCTTTCCATATGTTGAGATCGGGCTATCCCCCCTTTGGCTGATTGAGGAATGCAAGACTCCAACATCTTCCCCGGAGACCAGCTCTTTAATATCACTGACTGAGATGGAACCTTCGCTGGATCCTTGGAAATTAGAGAAGGCAAATACCCGTCAGTTCATTTGATTCTCCCCGGGGAGCCAAGTTGAAGTTCATTTTCCATTTGTTGTTGTAGTTACTAGTTTCTTGTCTGGAGCAGTTTCTGACTTGTGTTCCTAATCAACACTCTAATGGAATTACTCATGTTTCATTTAACAGTCTGTCTTGAAATAACCTTTGGGAAGTATTACTTTTCTGAGTAGAGGCATAACGGGCACACTAATTGGCCTTTTAGGTGTATGGACCAGAGATTAGATAAAGGAGGCTCCTGCTGGCCAGACGTCACAGGCCTTCTGCATCTCTGTGGCATGATTTCAAGGTCATTAGGAAGAAAGCTCCACTTGGTCTCCCCCAAAGTACCACAGTATCTGGAATTTTATAAGTAGCATGCGTGCCTTCGAGTTATAATCATTTTCCCTAACGTGTGACATCATGGGCAAGGGTGATGCTGGTATAGCACCTTTTGATGAATGAAATTGCAGCCTGGTTCGTGTTTCTTCCTATAGATGAAATCATAAGCACTTGGGAAAAGAGGAGATCCTGAAATGATGGAAAATGAGAGGATAGAGAGGGATGTGTGTGTGGAGAGGACAGCGTCAAAAAGGGGGTGCGTGGTAGAGCAGGAGAGAAGGAAGGGGCCCGGGTAAGTTCTGAAGCCTGCCTGAGCTTTTCTAGAAAGAGGAAGTGTGCAGCATTCGCCGTTATGCGTGCACGATGAGTCTGACCTGAATGTGCAGTCTATATGTTCTTGTCTGTAGGGCATCCATTCTCCATGACTGGCCACCGGGTACCATTTTTCCTCCATTGTCCTCCAGACAACCTACCCTCTTCTCTCGTGCTGGACTCTTCGTCGGCTTCCAGGTCCAGGGCCACATGTGTGACTAGGTCAGAAAATGAGGGCATCCCCTTATGAGCTGGACTTGGGTTTTCTTCATAACTAAAAAGGTCTTTGGATGGTTCAGGATTTCTGCAGGATGATGGGACTGAGCAGAACAAAGTGAACAGCCTGGGGCAAAGTGTTTCTGAAAGACCCCTGATTTAAGTTGTTCTTTAATTTAATGATGTCTCTTCAATGTCAGCTGATGTCTCTGTCTCCCACCGCTATTGCCTCCAATTGTCTGACTTGCCTGAGCCCTATTATTTCCATATTGCGAGGAAGCATAAAATGGATGACATCTGAGAACTGTATTTCTGTGATCCTTGTAAACGTTTGTACAAAATTCTCTCACCTCCTTATTTAACCTCCCCTTGGAAACGGTGACAATTGTTTCTGTGTCCTAATGGCCTTAAATTTAAATTCACCTTCTACGTTTGAGCTGCCGCAAGTGTCCGGAATCAAGCTCAGGGTCCCAGCGTGGTCAATTATCCCAGCTATTAGAGCATATCATCACTGTCGGTGATGGGAGTGCTGTGTGGAACCTCAAATAGTATTTTTACACCACTCTGGTGTGTGTATGTGTGTATGTAGCATTGTATTTCAATGTAAATGCATTTCTTAATAACAGCCCCTGGGTCCTTCTGGACCATAATCATGGGCTCAGTTCTCCTTTGGAATTCCCAGTATCCAAATATTTCTCTCAGATTAAATATCTGTACTTTAGATTATTCCCACTCTGGGTATTGCTCTCATTTTCCCACCATAAATCTCCTTTTGTTTCTTTCCTTTCCCCTTTGGATTATCCATGAGACACATTGTTCATGTACCTCACATTCCCAGCTGAGCTTCAGCTGTGAGCTTAATATTTTTGTGAAGGGAGAATTCACTTAAACCAGCCCCCTAAAAATTCTGGATCTACTTAAAATAAGATATAAAAAGCTAAGAGCCAAGTCCCATATAGGATCTAAGTAGGCCCAGAGTGACAGGAGACCAGAAGAATTCCCAGTTTGTGAGGTGATTGGAGAATGAGGCTGGAGTTCAGGTGGTCTTAGGAAAGTCTCACCATGCCGGGGGACCCAAGAGCATTTAACCCGTGTCAGTTACTGCTAAGAGTATGTTGGCATGTTGGCTCTTTATTATTGTTGCTCAACCCGTAAAATCTTTATGTTCCAAGCATTGAGGCTCAGCTGTCAGACCAATCTTGTTTTAAGTCTTGGCTCCATCAAGAAAGCCAACTATGTGACTTTGGATCATTTACTCAATCTCTTGGTACTCAATTTTCTTACCTGTAACTCGGGAATATGGGTATCTATCTTGAGAGGTTGCTCTGAGGATTACTGAGAGCCTAAATAAAACATATGTTATTAAAAGAAGCCACATGGGAGTTCACTGTCCACTGGTGGCCTGCTTTCACCACCACTATACATGGCCTTTGGCTACCATGTTCTACGTTTGCTTGTTTGGAATCACCTGGGGCTCTGTTCAAGGAGCACTCTGATCATTCTCTGTGTAGAGATGGCAATATATAGAATGCTGGTTAAAATGATCGAAAGTTAGGCTTGGATGTGAACCTCAGGACAGCCTCTTACTAACTGTGTGACCTTGAAGAGGACAGTTAGCCTTTCTGAACGTTAGTTGTGTTATCTGTAAAATGTAGAAAATCATAGTACTTTGCTCAGGGTTGCTTTATAGAATGAAGCAGATATAAAGTTCTCAGTGGGACAGCTGATCTAGAATGCTGAATACATTGAGGTTGTTTTGTGTTATTATTATTCTTGCTATCATAATTATCTCCAGCCAACATTATCACCGTCATCATCATTAGTGTCCTTATTATAAATCAGTGGTTCTCAACCAGGGGTTATTTTTATCTCCCAGGGGACAGGGGACGTTGGACCTTTGTATTATTATTATTATTTTTATTTTTTGGTTGTGACCAAATGGGGGGATAGGCTATTGGTATCTAGTGGGCAGAGATCAAGGGTGTTGCTACATATCCAGCAATGCCCAGAACAACCCCTCCTAAAAAAAGAAATAGCTGATCCCAAGTAGTAATGGTGTCAAGATTGAGAAACGCTGATATAAATAAATTGTTCACACCAGGCAGTGATGTCATTTGGAGATTTTTCCTGTTTTGATGTTCTGACATTCCTGTGTCACTTTTTACTAAGCCATTTGAAAAATTCTCTGTGTCACAAAATGATGAATTCTCTGGAACTTTCTGTGTTCCTTAGTTGGGTTCCGTGCCAAGCAGAGTCTGTACCAGGCTGTGTTGAAGAGCTAATGGTGTGATACTTCTCTGGGCTTCTACATTGATAAGACAGATGTTTGTTTCTCATAGTTCTTGAATGTTATAAATGGGACTTGAATGTTCTTGGAGTTGTCCTAGGGAGAGAGGGAGAGCCGATTCCAGAGATGCCTCAGATAGTTTGTACTAGATTCCTGTTAATGTATCATTATTGCCTTAAAGGTTTAAATAGTCTCTATGGACTTTAGTTAGTTTTTTTTTTTCGAAACTTGTATTTCCTGTGCAAGAGAAGGTCTGAGGTATTTTGTCCTTTGCAAAATTGCTTTAACAAATTATTTTGCCTTATGACATTCTATAATGATGGATGGAACAAGGTTTCACAAAGGGAACAATTATAAGATGAGAATTTTGAGGGGCACAGTGTGTCACATCTGACAATTTCTTGAGCAAATCTTTTATTTATACTCAGCAAACATGTAAATTAGAATTATTGAAGCAGTGAGTGTTGAGAATAAAGGTAGTTCAGTTAGAAACCTTTAGTATATTTTCATATCCTTAATGTCCCTTACAATAAATGTCACACATTGTTTTAGTCCAGTGTTAAATTTTCATCTCCTTATACAATACCGCTAGATTCCCAATACTATTTTTCATCTATATCACTTTATTAGATTAGAGATTTTTGGTTTCTCAAAGTAAAAAGAATGAGCTTCTTAGCCATTGTCTTATCCAGAACCTCTTTCACTTTGCAAGTAGCAGAAAAAGAGACAAAACAAAAAGTGCGTGAAGCTGTTGGTAAAAGAATGAAAGGAGGTGGTGTTGAAGGAGTCCATCGGGATACTGGAAGCACATTTACCTTCACCTGCTTGATGGTTACATGGGTGTGCCCTTCAGCAGACAACCTCCAGGAGTAGAGTTGAAACCTGTGTTCTGTGTTGAAACTATGGGTAAGTTAGGTGTCAATGACCCACACATACACACGCATGCACGTGCACATGTACGTGCGCACACGTACAAGGAGATCCTTTAAGGGGAGTCTTGGAGAACACGCTGGAATTACCACAGAAGAAAAAATGGCCAGGCATTATACTGGAGACAGGAAACTCAGTTTTCCTTGGGCCCCCATTTTTTCAGTCAGCTTTTGAATAATTACTCATTTGAGTGTTGGTTAAGGGCCAGGCATCTTGTATTTGGTGGAGGTTACAGGGAATGACAAGAGAGGGATGGCCCTTGCCTGAGCATTGGCATCATTTTACTAATTCTCATTGTTAGGAACAATTGGGTAGAGCCACTGGTTTCTGATCCCAATGTGCAGTGTGGGGTGGGATAGTATCTCCTCTTCTTAGGGGGTCTTAGAGTAATTGCAAAGGACTTTTAGATTTTTCTTGATATCTCTTAACACACATGCTTCACTCTTTTCCCGTTGTTTTTAGTTACATGAGTAATTCATGAATGCATTCATAAGGTCAAAAATTAAAACCCCAACGACAAAGGCAGAATTGTCCTCATCTTCTTCTCTTCCCTCCCTCGCTCAACCAAATAGAATTAAGAATTTCCCTATCAAGAGTACCATTTTGGTCAGACCTTGTCTGAGAGGGAGTAAGAGAGAAGAAGAGAAAAGTTTTCTAGGACATAATTTGTATCTCCAGTTCCCCAAAGATTGCCTACCACAGAGTAAGATTTTAGCTTAAAATAGATTTTAGCCAAATGACTCTATTTTTAAATGAATACAGATGTTTTGGGGGGTTAACAAGTTTCTTGACAGTTTGGTTTATATATATTTTCTTTCTTTTTTTAATTTTTTATTTTATTTTATTTTTTAAGAGTTTATTTATTTATTTGACACACAGAGAGAGAGAGAGAGATCACAAGTAGGCAGAGAGGGAGGCAGAGAGAGAGGGGGAAGCAGGCTTCCCGCTGAGCAGAGAGCCCGATGCAGAGCTTGATCCTAGGACCCTGTCATGACTTGAGCCGAAGGCAGAGGCTTTAACCCACTGAGCCACCCAGGTGCCCCTTTTTTAAAAATGTGATTACTATTACATTGGTTCTATTACACTTTAAAAGCTGTATGCATATTTGGAAAAGTTGGGGGCCATTAGGCTGGAATGTAGGGTGAGTCGTGGGTAGGGGAGTTGCTGAACAATGAGACAGACTGCCAGGGGGACAGACACGCCTTGGACCTTGGTCACGTGGAGTTTTCTCCAGCCAGGTTTGCCTAAGATGCTGTGTCCACTTAGTGATGGAAATGAAAAGCTTTCTCTCCACAAATTAGGTAGTCACCTTGAGGGACTCCAAGATCCAAGATCTGGCATTTTTCCAAAACCTTATGACTCTGTATCTAATCTCAAGCCCTAGCTACTTTTACCAGTTCAAAGCTTCAGGTATTTGTTGTTGTTTTTAACCAGTCCTTTGAATGTATAGTTATTAGATCAAGAAATATTCAAGCCCTTGCTACGGACTGCATCAGTGTTTTTGTTTAACTGGATTCTAAATGCCTGCTGTTTTTGACATCTCATTTCCCCCTCAACTTTTTGTGATTGTTCCTTGCCATTTCAGAAACGAATATTCCACTGGAAACTTGAGACCCATCATGTTAGCCTACGAGAGGTTTACCCAGAGTTGCTCTTTATCACTTTTTTTCATAAACATCTGAAATAGAAACCAGTATTACTTGGCAGTTTGCAAATAAAAGAAGACTAAGAAGAAGAATTAAAGAAGAACGTCCAGAGGGATATACCTGGGGTTGCCTAATTTATCCAACTCTCTTGCATCCAAGAAAAGACAAAGCACTTTGTAGCCAAAAAAAAAAAAAAAAAAAAAAAAAAATCTTTTCTAAGACAAAGGACATAAATACGAGAGTAAAATGCCAAGGAGTTCCTGGGATAATCTAAGAACATCAAAATACTTGGAAACCGTAGGAGTAGATACATTTTTATTTTAAGGTTTTTATTAATATTGTTAATAAATTATTTTTATTAATATTGTTAATAAATTAATAATATTAATTTATTAATATTGTTCTTGAGACAATATGGGCTATATGGCCAATATGCCAGTTTCTTGTATGACAATTTTTCTCCTTAATTGAAAAACATTTCCCATGATGGGAGTACCTATCGCAGTGGAAGCATTTCAGATCTTTTGAGACTGTTCGCTTTGCCCCATTGAGCCCCTGCTCACTGGGCTGCTGGCTGAATGTTAAGAAGACTGTGATTGATTGTGGTGATTTGGACTAGTTGACCTCCCAGGAATGGTTTTTTGTAAGATTTCCCTCTATCTCCTTCTAGGGATAAGAAAGAAATACAAAATCACCAAAGAATGCTCCTCAGTTTTAAATAAAACACTCTGCAGTAATGAAGGGTTGATTGTATTTCATATTTAACACGCCCCACCCCCACCAGCCCTCGATTTTACTTACTCCGACTTTGAACTACTATGGTACCTTTCAATGTAGAGTAAAAATTAACGATGGGGAAAAAAAGATGATGATGATTAGGACTTATTAAGGGCTTACTGTTCTCCCTGCTTTCCATGCATGAAGTCATCTGTTCTTCCCTAGAACCTTATCTGGGACAGGTATTATTAGAATCGTATTTACAGATAAGGAAACGGAAGCATCGGAAGATCAAGTAACATACCTTAACACTCAGTTAAGTAAGTGGTAGACTTGGCAATAAGAAGCCTGCATCTTCGTTCAGAGTGTCAAAAAATTGGGAAAGATGATTCTGAAATTATTTTTGCACAGTATGTTAGTTGTGTGTCCAGATAATACAATTACTTTTTTTTTAATAAATATCTTTTTTTAAAAGATTTTATTTATTTATTTGACAGAGAGAGAGATCACAAGTAGGCAGAGAGGCAGGCAGAGAGTGAGAGGGGGAAGCAGGCTCCCCGCTGAGCAGGGAGCCCCAATGCTTGGCTCGATCCCAGGACCCTGAGATCACGACCCGAGCCGAAGGCAGAGGCTTTAACCCACTGAGCCACCCAGGTGCCTCATACAATTACTTTTTTTTTTTAAAGACCAGAACATTTAAATGTAAAGCATCGAGTACTATTATTAATCTAGGGAAAAATATATAATACCTCACAGGATTTGCAAAGATTCTTGAAACCCTGGCCAAAAGAATATGCTTTTAAGAAATACATAAGTATGGGTGTTAATATCCATTTAATACTATAGTCCACTGATGTGTGAACTGCACTTTTTTTAAAAATTTTTTTTTTTTAAGATTTTTATTTATCCATTTGACAGAGAGAGAGATTTATTTGACAGACAGACAGGCAGGCAGAGAGAGAGGGGGAAGCAGGCTTCTGCCGAGCAGAGAGCCCCAATGCTTGGCTCGATCCCAGGACCCTGAGATCACGACCCGAGCCGAAGGCAGAGGCTTTAACCCACTGAGCCACCCAGGCGCCCCTGAACTGCACTTTTAATGTAGCTGTAGC
Source organism: Nasua narica (assembly GCA_028533885.1). Lineage (NCBI taxonomy): Eukaryota > Metazoa > Chordata > Mammalia > Carnivora > Procyonidae > Nasua > Nasua narica. The sequence goes on along the minus strand of CM052799.1, from coordinate 28,735,806 downwards.
ATTACTGGAAGTTCTTTTAATTGAAGGACCTCAGTTTGCAATGAGGGTCTTCGCAATGAGATCTCCTTAGATCTTGGGAATATTTATTTTGACTGCAGTTAGCATGAGTCAACAGACAACCCAAGGTGTTCTTCCAAAGCCGAGACAGAGAGGCAAGGACTGCAGAGCTGAACAAGCATCTTGATGTGAGTCTTACCGCTGAAGTCTTTCTTTGGGACTTCAGAGTGGCATCTTTGTTGTGTGTTTCAAAATGATGTCTGCCCCATGGGTTCTCATGGCCTGTGTTTCCTGTGAGGTAGAAGGGCAGGGAAGGGTGGTGAGGTCATTGTTCAAAGCTTCTGGGACTCTGTTTATAAGGCGAGGAATTGAAGATGTGTTCTCTAAATTTAGCCATGTTCTGTCCCTTTCAAGACTCGTAGCTCAAGAGGTAGGTATTCTATCTACAAACCATTATAGGTTCTTCCAGTCCAAGGATGCGCTTGGCCTTGGCATTGCATCGTTTTCCAACATCCTGAATAAAGTCTAGTAGGCACTTGATATTTTGCCTATCTCTCTGTTCTGATTAAAATGTGAAACCAGATGTTTCAATGTAAAAAAATACCAGTTAAAATAATAATATTTCCAGAAAGCGTGTTTCTGTTTTTTCTTTGTTTTTATTGTAAATCTGTTTAATCAGAAGCAGCAATTGCCAGACATTTATCAGAGTAATTAAAAAGCTTTTCTAGAATAATGCTGTTAATCCTAGATTCTCTCAAGGCACCTTGTCCCTATTAAAGATTTCCTAGGGGATTTTTTTTTAATTGTTGTCTGTGCTACAGTGTTTATCTATCTCCACTCTTTCTTTTGAAAACTTGAGAGACCATTGAAGCTGGGTAATGACTTGTATTGTCCACCCTAATTAGGCTTGGTTTGTATCTTAGAGACAGAGGGTTTAAATTTTTTTTCCCTGAACTTCAAAAATTACCAGCAAATAATCACTTCAGCTTCTGCTTGTAATGAATAATCAAACTCGTGAGGCATAGCCAATGTTTTCTTTTTGCATCCACTTTATTTTTCTTCCCCTGCAAACCAGCTTTCTCTATTATCCCACATACATAATGGCCATTGCAGACTAGCTTTATGGGACGTTTCCCCACCAGGGCCATCTCAAATACCTAGAATTTGTATCTCCATTCTGAATAGTGGGGGAGAGTCTGATGGGCCCAGCTTGGGTCTGTCAGCTTTGTTTGTGGGGGGGGAGGGATCCTGTGTTCCTCAAATGGAGGCTGGTCAGCCATGAGGGGCTTGATGTGAGGAGAAGTGGACAGTAATGGAGCAATGAATGCCAAGTCGGTAAGGGATGTCTATTGCAAGAGGATAGCGTGTTAGCATCTGGATTCGAGCACTATTTTATTACACCTCTTCCCACTGTGGAATTGAAAGGGTCTCTCTTCAGGGTACCCCAAGGAGGCTGAGATTTTTAGGTTTAAGTGTCTCGATGCTTTGAGTCCGGGTTACCATTTTCCTACTGTATTGGCTTAAGCTTAATAATTTTTATCCTGTAGTCTATTTAACAGGAGAGGTCAGATGTTATTATTCTGTTGAGATCTAACTCTGCGTGTTTTGGGAAAAATAGGCTGTTTTTGTCTGACTCTTTTTTCTTTTAAAGGATTTTATTTATTTATTTGACACAGAATAAAGAATTTGACACAGAATTCCTTAAAGAATCTCAGAGAGAGACACAGCAAGAGAGAGAGAGAGAGAGAACAGAAACAAGGGGAGTGGGAGAGGGAGAAGCAGGCTTCCCGCCCAGCAGGGAGCCCCAATGTGGGGTTCGATCCCAGGACCCTGGGATCATGACCTGAGCCGAAGGCTGAGGCTTAACAACTGAGCCACGCAGGCGCCCCTTTGTCTGACTTTCATATCTTCTGATTAACTATTAGAATCGCTGCCCGTTTTGGCTTTTAGTCCAAAGGAGGACCATTATTAGACTTCAGAGGGTTGGATTAGAAACTTGCTGAGCCCATTAATAAAAGACTGATTTAAGCAGAGCTGTGCTGGGGAAATGTTTTGTGAGGGGTTCTCAATGGGCTTCCTTGTCCTTTTCCTTCATTCGTCCCCAATTAGGTGAACTGTTGTAATTAAGAAGGCAGTAAGATCAAAAGGTCAAACAAAATCTCTTTTGTTTTTCTTTTTCCTTATTATGGTCCAGTTGCCTTGCCATTGTTTTTAATTTTGAATATTGCATTTTTATTTTTTTAAGTTTTTTTTATTTTAATTGCACTATAGTTAACATACAGTGGTGTCTTAATTTAGGTTTACAGTATAATGACTGAACAATTCTGTACATGAGTCAGTGCTCATCGTGATAAAGCATCTTGATTTTTAAATGTTGGGCTTGTTTGGTGAAATTGGGGGTAAACGTAAGTTTGCTTTGGCTTTTAGGAACATTGGAACTAGTTTGCTTCCCACATACTTATTTGCTTTTTAAAAATAATCTTTCTGTTAGTTCATCTTGACCCTGCAAGTTCTGAAATGAAAGGCATGCAACATATTTATTACATTAACAAGGACTACATATGATTATGCTTCTAATAATATTTCTTGTTCAGAGTGTTCTGGAAAGAACATCATCTTGAGTACTTGAAGATTTTCCTTTGCGTGCACTCGGCTTCCTTTCTAAGGAAAATAGAATAAAGACAGGAAAATTTGATGACATTATTGAGACTATATATTATTCAAGGACTTTTTAAAAGGAAACTTTGTGATCCTTTCCATAGTGGCCTGAGAGATTGAGGTGTGGAGGTATCTTCTATGCAGAATGATGCAAGGTTTAAATTAGGATTCAGATTTGGGTTTGATTTCTGAACTTTCTTCAGACTGGTTAGTTGACTTTAAGTTACCCGACTTTGCTGATTTTAACTTGCCTGAAGGGTAAAGTGGGAATGACTTGATGAAACCTCTTCGGATTAGACGAAGGATTAGATGATACTCAATATTTTATTGGAATTGAGGGGTCTTACAGCTAAGCAAAATATTCTGTGATTTGTGACTATAGATTACGGGAGGGAATTTTAGCCTCAGTGCCAATTGCTTAGCGGCAGTCTGACTTTGGAGGGCTTTGGTTAGCCTGCAGCAGCTCAAGACTGAGGAGGATGAAGCATCCTTCCAGAATCGGGTGAGGGAATATTGCCACAGGCTGGGGGTAGCCTCTCTGCTGCCCCTCCTTACTTTTCTTCCTTGTCCTCTGACAGGAGGTTTTCTGGTGCCTGTTTTGTTGTGGTGGTTTGTTTGTTTCCTTCATTTTTGATCAGTTTGGTGCTTGGGGAATAAAATAACCTTTAAAAATTTTCCTTTTACTCTCACTGAGCAACCCCCACACATCATTGTAGAAGACATCTGAGACTAATGCGATTTTCCTCTGAGGATACCCCCTTTCTCTGAATATTGAGTTACTTTCTGATATGCTTCAGTTTGGGGGGGAGTAGTGATACAAAGAAAAATCCAAAGTAGAGCTCATTTAAAAAAAAAAAAGGTTTATTATTTTTTTTAAAGTAATCTCCACAGCCCACGTGGGGCTCGAACCTACAACCTCAAGATCAAGAGTCACATGCTCCACCAGCTGAGCCAGCCAGGTGCCCCAGAACTCATTTAGAGAGAGCTCCTGTAGAGTGAATTCAGGTAGAGCAAACTGAAAAAGCAGCTCCCTAAAATAGCTTGAAATGTATCATCCAAAATGCATAGAGAAGAGTGTCATAACCTATGGACATACTAGCAACTTGTTTCCAGAGGGAAGCAGCTGTTACAGTAGCAAACAACCAGCCAATGAGAGAAACCAGGGTTGGAGTCCAAGTCTTGTTGCTGAGTTCATAGTTTTGGCGAGTCCATTCTCCTTTTTTGAATTTGGAAGTTTGGGGTGGGAACACCTACCTCTGAAACTCTTTGTAAAACTTTAATGTGCTTTTAACATACCAGTGACTTGTCAGTCCCGCTCAGTTGGGCTTTTGGAAAATTTCTCACACTTGTCTCCTGTGAACTTCCTTGGGCACAGTTGAGTGACAGTGTGTGTTAATTACATTTTAAGGTTTCTGCTTTGACCTCTGATTTAAGAGAGGCTAGAAAAAATGGGGGTGGGGGGAGGAAAAATGCAGCCTCCAGACTTGCGGACCATTGCAGGGATGGCTCCCTAAGGACCTGGCCTAAATGAACATCTTTCAGGATTGGCCTGCCTTTTCCTCCTTAACCCCTGTCTCTGTTCCATACTCTGTTTCTACCATATTGAACTCTCGCTTATTCCTCGAACTTTCTAAGCTCACTGCCGCTCCTAAATTTCAGCTGTATTATCACATCCGTTTATGGTTATTACTAATCACCCAAGGTTAAATTTGGTGTTCAACCTCTGTGTTCCCATAACACCGTGTGCTTACCCCTGACATTCCACTCTTTTTTTGTTAGTGCCCATTTGTATCTGTCCATCTGGTCTAGCAGGCCACAAGCTCTTAGAGGGCAGAGAATGTGCCCCGTTTCCTGTCATATCTCCAGGCACCTCATACAGTCCCTAGTTAGTTAGTTGCATGGAAAAATTTTTAGGTATATAAACGAATGATGTGTGAGAGTTAGTTTCCTTGTCGCTCAAGTACGACGTGCTTTGGCATTCTATTTAAAGTTTCTGGGCTGCCTAGAACTGGCTAAGCATGACATCTTTGTTTTGACAGTAGACTGTTCACTAAAAAATGGCAGAGGAGGACTTTTCAAGTTGAGTTTATCGTTTGGTGATCTGGTTTCTTGTGGAGTGTGTTGCTCTGAAAATACTCCAGTGCCTGATAAACCCCTGGTGCCTTCAAGATGATTATGGCCCGTGTGTGCAGCAACTTACCCTTTACCCATTTGTTAATCCCACATGAAAAACATGTCTAAAACACATGCATAATTTTTATTGTGATTGAGCTAAGAGCGCAATAGAATTTTTGCAACTGAATTTGGCTTCTGGGGAGGAAATACAGCCAATATTATTACTGTTTCAGTCACTATTCTGATGTCAGATCATTTGAAATATGAGATGGATGGAGAAGGCTGTGGTTTCTTCTAATGAAATGTTCTGTGCTTGTGGTTTATTAAGAGGTGGATTGATTAAAGAACTTTAAATAAGAAGGCCAAAGATAATGCATTGAGAGAGGTGTGTCTGTTAATATTTAAGGATCACTTGGCCAGAGGAATTATATTTGACACTACAGAACGTCTCTTTTAACTCATTTGGAGGATAGTTATTCAGTGATAGGACTGTAATGTTTTATTCACTTGTGGTATGGATCAAGGGAAATATTTTGATCTGGTTTCCGAAGCATAGTAGATAAACATTTTTTCCCCTGAAATTTAAAAAAAAAAAAGGTAGATTTCACTCTTCTATTCATTTATCCATTTCATTTAATAAATGTTTATTGAATGCCATTTGTATGAGGCTTTGCTCTGGGGGCTGGACATGGAGAGCAGAGAACCAGAGACCAAGTATTTATAACACATTTCGTTTCTTGTGATGATTTCTCTTATCTAGGTGAATTTTATGCTAAACAAATAACGTTGTATAATCCGTTGTGTGACAAGAATGGAAAGAAATGAGTGCAATGCAATGTCATCTGTAGTTTCTGTATCATTGAGGTTTAAATATTTACTTTTTATCTGCGTTTGTCATGATTTTCTCAGCCTGTCATCAATTTTGTTCACAGTGTTGGCTTTAATGTACGAGGTGGAACATACTAATATTCCACCCCCTGCCCCAGCAGAAAGAGAGAAGGAAATACAACTGATAAATACTACCCAGATAATTTAGTCTCCTGGTTCTGTAGCTGTGAGCATCGCGCCCTCTTGTGGTTGACCATGTTTTTTTTTTTTTAAACAATTATTTCTCAAATATCTGCTTCCTCAAGTGAAACAAGATGGGACTGCGGAGGGAGACAAAGCGAAAGACACTCTTAACTGCAGGAAACAAACTGAGGGTTGCTGGGGGCCGAGAGGGAAGGGATAGGGTGGCTGGGTTATGGACATTCCGGAGGGTATGTGCTATGGTGAGCACTGTGAATTGTGGAAGACTGATGATTCACAGCCCTGTACCCCTGAAGCAAATAATACATTATATGTTAATTAAAAAAATAGAAATTAATGAGTACATATGGAATATAGAAGTTAAATCGCATTAGAAATGGCTTTTTTGAGATACAGTTAATATATCATACAGTTCATCCATAGAACATGTGGAAATCAGTGTTTTTAATAGATTCACAGTACAGTCCATTTACCATAATCTGATTTTAGAAATTTTCTGTCTCTTCCAAAAGGAATTCTGTACCCAGTAGTCACTCCCTGCTCCATCCTTCCACGTACCCCTAAGTCCTAGGAAATTACTCATCTACGTTCTGTCTGTATCAATTTGCCTATTTAGGACATTTCATATAAACAGACTGTTACAACCTTTGGTCTTTTGTGACTGGCTGTTGTCACTTTTCTTGTTTTCAGGTTCATCCATGTTTTAACATTATCCATACTTTATTCCTCTCTTTTGCCAAGTAAATATTTCATTTTATGGATATACCACATTTTATTCATCCATTTATCTGTTGATGGGCATTTGAGTTGCTTATACTTTTTGATTCTTAGGAATTAAGCTGCTATGAACATTTATGTATAAGTTTCTGTTTGTACATATGTTTTCATTTCCCTTGTGTATGTATCCAGGAGTGGAACCGCTGTGTTATATGGTAATTTTATGATTAACTATTTGAAGAATTACCAGACTGTTCTTCAAAATGGCTGGGGGATCCGCAAAGATTTCAATTCTTCCCCATCCCCATCCAACATGTCATTGTGCTATTTTATTTAAGCTGCCCTTGTGGGTGTGAGGTATTATCTCATTGTGGTTTTGATTCACAATTCTTTAATGGGTAACAATGTTGAACATCTCCTTGTGTGCTTATTGGCCTCTTGTATAGTGTCTTTGAAGAAATGTCTATTAAAATTCTAGAGCTGTTTGTAATTGGGCTGTCTTTTTATTGTTGAGTTGTGAGAGCTTTTTAAAATATGTATTCAGGATAATAGATCCTTTTCAGATATGTGATTTGCAGATATTTCCCCCATTCTGTGGTCTGTCGTTTCATTTTCATTGATAGTATCCTTTATAATGGAAAAGTGTTATATTTCGATGTAGTCATTTTTTTCTGCCACATATCAGTGAAAGTGAACCTTTCCTCTAACTTTGTGATTTAAAAAACAGTCCATGTAATTATTTTTAATCAGTTTCTATTCTTCCACTTTAGAAAAAAACTCATTAGTTATTCCCTGTATTAGTCTTCTTCTTACTGCTATAAAAAATTATCACAAACTGTCTTAAAATGTACAAATGTATTATTTATGACAGGTCTGTGGGTTAGAAAGTCTGATGGCTCTCACTGGGCTCAAATCAAGTTGTTGGCTGTGCTCTGTTCTTTGCTGGAGGCTCTGTGGGAAAATTTGCTTCCATGATATTTCCAACTTCTAGAGGCTCCTGCTGTGGTTAGAGCCAGCAACATTGCATCTTTGTGTGCCTTCCTTCCGTAGTCACATCACCCTCTGGTTCTTCTTGTGTGCTTTCTCTCCCATTTTTAAAGGCCCTTGCAGTACAGATTTGGCCCACATGGATGACCCAGGATAATCTCACTATTTTAAAGTACCTGTAAATGTAGCATCATTAATTCTCCATTGCCATGTAACATATGTGTAGGGTTCTGGGGAATAGGATGTTAATATCTTTGGGGGCCATTATGCTTCCTACCATGTGTCCTATATAATTTCTGCCAACTGTGACTGTAGACTATGTCTCTTGGATAACCTTGGATTCTGGGTTTGGGACATGTGGTGAACTGATGTGAAATGCTTCCCATTCCAAACTCTGTGGGGGAGTGAAATCTACCTGTCTGCCCAGGAGAATGCCTTTCCCCCATGAGTGTGTTTTTACACAACAGTCTTGTGTGTGTGCTTGATGGTTTGCCTCCCACTGGCCTTGAGACTTTAGGAAAGTCACCTTTCTGTAGCCTCAGAGGGAGGGGCATGGGGATGGAGATGAATCAGAACTGAGCTAGCTTGCTGTTTGATATTACGAATATTGCCAATATTGGCCCCAGAGCAGTTAGGATTCTGTAATAGCCTCTCAGTCATGAAACGTCACTGAATTATCTGTAATAGGTGTTTAATGTGAAGTCAGTTTCATTATATCCTTGGTCTTTGAAAAGCTGCAATTGCTATATAATTTGTATAATAATTCTTTAAATGAACCTATTTTAGTGAAACAAACTATTCAGTTAAAAAAAACAAAAACAAAAACAAAAAAAAATGAGAACCTACACACTAGTCCATTTCCCCATCAGGGGAGATAAAGCCATCAGGAAGATGAAAGCATCAGATGATTAAGTGAGGGCTGTAGCCAGGTACCTGGCACGTAGAATGAGTGTTATGAAATATATTGTTCCAATATTTGTTTTTGAGGATGCCATTAGCAGGTACTGTTCTGGTTTTCTTCCAAACTTAGGAAAATAAAGTACGGAAGCACTGAAACATCGAAACTGAAAAATACTTAAAAAAAAAAAAGTAAAAATCAGTCATAGTCACCGCCCTTACAAAGTATAAGCAGTCCTAATACCTTCTTCTGCCCAGGTGAGCTACATTCTTTGCCTCTTTCATCAGCCCTCTTCTGGGAGACACTGGTAATAAGTTGGTTTCCCTCCTTCCTGAATTTTTCTAGGTTCTTATAAACAAATCCACACAAGCTCTGAAAATATGCATGGGGTGTATTCATCCAATCGATCCACTTAAAAGTTTATTTTAAGTGGTAGAATCTTTAAAAAAAAAAAAAACTGGATTCTTCCCTCAAAGAGGAAGCTGTAAGTCAGCCGTTATTGATTCCTGACCATGTGTCCTCTTGAGTCTGAATATTAAAACTTCCTGTGAATAAAGGCACAAATGAGCCTTCCAAGACTGTTCGATAGGTTCAGATCTGGTTGCTCACCCTTTCAATCTCCTTAGTATTGGAGTTATAGAACGTTTACTTTAAATCTTTGCTTTTGCGGGGGGCCTCGGTGGCCAAGTTGGTTAAGCGTTTGCCTTCCGCTCAAGTCATGATGCCGGGGTCCTGGGATCGAGCCCCGTGTCGGGCTCCCTGCATGGCAGTGATTCTGCTTCCTCCACCCCACCCCCCGCTTGTGCTCTCTCTCTTTCTCTCAAATAAATAAATAAAATGAAAAAAAATTTAAATCTTTGCTTTCTGCATGTCTTTAGGACAAGTTTGTAATTTTAGAATTAAATTTAGAATGATTTAACTTAAATTTATCAAAATGTTTAGGGGGGGAATATTGCACTCCCGCTTGTGTATTTGGTAATACTTTGGAGTAAACCGCTTTTCCTTCTTCCTGCCTCTTCTTGTGACACATTAAGATTGGACAGCATGGTCTCAAATGGCACCTCCCCCTTTTCAGATTTGTTGATTGCATCACAGTTGTCATCCCCCCCCCCCCGTGTTTTGCTCAACAGTTCAAGACCCCTTTGCCGGTAATCAGTGACAGATCCACCTAGGAAGAGAAAGGTTAAGAGTTGCTACTGCCTTAGCTAAACAACATACCTGTCATTTCAAAAGGCAGATCTTTTTTGGAGATCTTAAGGAATCAAGAACTTTTCCTCAATGGTGTGAGTAAAATTCATCGGACCGTGACTTTAAAAAAACCTTGTGTTCCCACAGGAGAACCACTCATCCAAGTAGACCCATAAATTTAAATTATGTATTTTTGGGAAGGGGCAGAGGGCATCAAATTAGGGGGCTCTGCTCTTAGAAAGCGGATTCAGGGGGCGCCTGGGTGGCTCAGTGGGTTAAAGCCTCTGCCTTTGGCTCAGGTCATGGTCTCAGGGTCCTGGGATCGAGCCCCGCATTGGGCTCTCTGCTCAGTGGGGACCCTTCTTCCTCCTCTTTCTCTGCCTGCCTCTCTGCCTACTTTTGATCTCTCTCTCTGTCAAATAAATAAACTCTTAAAAAAAAAAGAAAGTGGATTCAGCTTCACCTTCCCAAAGTTTAATTTTAAATGGTTTCACAGTTCCTTATGTCAGAAAACACAGGCAAAGGAGAGCACATCGCTAGGTTGAAGATATATTACATCAGGAGAAATGTTGAGTGTGATGCTTTATGACATTTGTAAGAGCCACTCTTGACCTTCCTTACCTTGGGCTGAGCCCTTCCAGAAGCTGATAGGGACCTTCTGTGTCAACTAGAGACCAGCAGTGATCCATTTGTTCACTTCTCCATGAAGGAGAGGGTCACTGACATGAATGTTGGCCGAGCCCAGGGTGTGATGGAGGGGTCATACAGGCAGCGATGAGTGCTGAAGCATAACCTTCACACAGGAGGGAAAAGATGAGCTTACTCAGTGGCTATTCCTGTAGAATTCTAGACCATGACCAAGCATAGTACAATGTTTTGGAAACTCAGAAGATGTTCATTTCGTTGGTTAATACAAGACTTTTTTTTAGCCTTGGCCCTGTTGATGTTTTGGACTAGATAATCCATTGTTGTGGAGGGCTGTTCTTTGCTCTGTAGGATATTTAGCTTCATCCCTGATCTCTACCCTCTACCCTTCCTAGTTGTGACAACCATTAATGTCTCTGGACATTGACAGTGTTCCCTAGGGGCATAAATACTACCAATGGAGAACCTTTGGAAAACCCTGGAATCTTGGGGTATTTATTAATAGCCGTCTGAGCCGAGCTGAGAGTTGTCTTTTTTAAAAAAAAATGCTAAAAATACTGATAAATTTTGACTGGCTTTATTCATTCTTGACTTTCCCTGTTCAGCAAATTTTAGAGAAATAGGCATAAGGTTAGGTAGTTCAGAGTTTGAATTGTGGTTCTGTAGTTGTGTGGTTTTGGCAAGCAGTTTGATCGCTGTGTTTCCTCACCTGTGCAGGTAAAGTGATGGTATTAATTTTGGTGTACAGGGAGGATGAAATTAGAACATACATGTAAAGGGCTCTATATGAGACATGAAATATGCTGGGTATTCAACAAATGTTACCTTTCTTTTATTCCCTCCTACACTTCTTTTTTTTTTTAAAGACTTTATTTATTTATTTATTTGACAGAGAGAGAGAGAGAGAGATCACAAGTAGGTGAGAGGAAGGCAGAGAGAGAGGGGGAAGCAGGCTCCCTGCTGAGCAGAGAGCCCGATGCGGGACTCGATCCCAGGACCCTGAGATCATGACCTGAGCCGAAGGCAGAGGCTTTAACCCACTGAGCCACCCAGGCGCCCCTCCCTCCTACACTTCTCAAGAGCTTTTTCTTTTTTTTTTTTTTCTTTTTAAAATATTTATTTATTTGACAGAGAGAGAGAGGTCACAAGCAGGCAGAGAGGGAGACAGAGGGAGAGGGGCAAGCAGGCTCCCCACCGAGCAGAGAGCCCGATGCGGGGCTCGATCCCAGGACCCTGAGACCATGACCTGAGCCGAAGACAGAGGCCTTAACCCACTGAGCCACCTAGGTGTCCCAAGAGCTTTTTCTTTTTAATTAATTTTTTTAAAAGAAAATCTTTTTAAAAAAGAGAGGTATGTTCAGTCTCATAATACATGAGGAATAAATGCACACACCTGGTTTCCAATCTTGCATGTTTGATGGGTGTGTTATGTAATCTCTGGGCCTCTGTGTAAACAGTTTTCCAATGCAGATGATAATAATAATTCCCAGCTTATGAAGTTTTTGTAAAGATTGATTACATGTATAAAGAACTTAGCAAGGTGCCGGGTACTTAGTTAGCTACCCATATGTTTTAGCTAATGCTGCCATCGTGCTATTTGAGGGTCTGGTAACATCATGACAAATAGGTTCTGTATAATAATTTATATGTTGCAAATCGTTTATTCATGGATCTAATACTTACTGAGTGCTTACATCATATTAGGGAATTTTAGATGGCATATTTTGCAAAGCCCCACAATAGCCATGGTCTATGGAACTTCATCTAAAAAATTAATTTAAAAGGGGGCCTGGGTAGTACCATCAGCTGAGCGTAGGACTCTTGGTTTCAGCTGATTTATTTATTTGGGAGAGAGAGAGAGTGCATGTGCATGGGCACAGAGAGTGGGGGGAGGGGTAAAAAGGGAGGGGGAAGGTGAAGTAGACTGCCCACTGAGTGCAGAGGGGACTTGATCCCAGAACCCTGAGATCATGACCTGAGTGGAAGCCAAGACTTGGCCACCCAACTGACTGCAGCACTAAGGCCCCAAGATTGAACACATTTTTTCAAGTCTACTTGGTATTTATGCTCCGTGTGACCCCTATATTTTAATAAGATGGCGATAGTGCTTATTTCTTTTGCTTATTACCTTTCCTTGACTTGTAGCATTTATTCTGTTTCATTTACTCTGCTACATATATTATAAGCAGTATCAGGTTAACCTTCACAACACCTTCCTGAGGCAGGTATTATAATTCTCTCTAGTTTACAGACGAAGAAATGAAGCCCGGAGGCTAAGGAATTTCCCTAAGGTCATACAACCATGGAGCACAGTATCTGTTTTGTTGCTTCTAAATGATAGAATACAGGAATCCTCAAAAAGTTGAAAATAGAACTACCATGTGATCTAGTAATTCCACTTATGGGCATATATTCAAAGGAAATGAAAACATGAACTTAGAAAGGTAGCCACACCCCCAAGTTCATTTCAGCAATGTTTATAGTAATGGAAACAACTCAAGTGTCCATCAGCAAATGAATGGAATATTATTCAGCCATAAAAATGATGAAATCTTGCCATCTACAACAACGTGGATGGACCTAGAATGTGATATGCTAAGTAAAGTAAGTCAGACAGGGGAAAAGAAATGCTATATGATCTTACTTATGTGTGGAATTCTAAAAATAAAAAAGAACTTGGAGAAAAAGAGATCAGATTTGTGGTTACCAGAGTTGGAGGGTGGGGAGGGTGGATTGGATGGTCAAAAGGAACAAGCTTCCAGTTATAAGATAAATAACTACTAGGGATAGAATGTACAACATGATGACTATAGTTAATACTGCCGTATGGTATTTATACAAGTTAAGAGAGTAAATCGTAAGAGTTTTCATCACAAGGAAAAAGATTTTTTTTCTCTTTACTGCATTTATATGAGATGATGGATGTTAACTAAGCTTATTGCAATAATAAATCACTTTACGATATATGTAAGGCAGATTGTTACACTAACCACCTTAAACTTACACAGTGTTGTGTGTCAATTGTATTTCCATAAAACTGGGGGAAAAATGGAAGAAAAAAGTAGAGTATTTGCTTTAATATATGAAGTAATGTAAGAATCAGAGAAGTCGTTTAGTTTCCGACATTTGCTTTTTGTTTCTACGTGCTTGGCCCATTCATACTCATTCATTACCCACTCTCTGTTTAGCCATAGCCTTTTGTTGAACATCTGCTGTGTTCCAGGCACTGTGTTCGGCTTGGGACGTCCTTCAGGGACTGTAGGAAAATTAAAAGCATGGAGAAGGTAAAGGTCTTGTTGGAACCATTGGTAGAAGTCAGGAGCACTGTTGGGCACAGATATAACCAGGGTATGAATGAAACAGCCAACAATGGGCATAAATGTAGCTGAAATGCAGATGAGGTCTAATGGAAGAGTTTGAATGATTCTTTGTTCATGAATCACACAAATGTCTTTCAGCTGCTCTAGGCTAGAGGCCCCACGGATTCATGTTTTACATTAAATCCATGGTTATTTTGGGGGGGAAGGGTACCATTTTTTGTTGCTGTCATGAATTTTTTTTTCATTATGATGCCTGAAAGCAGGCATTAATTATTATAGTGGTGTGTCTGCCCAGAGATTTCTTGCAGCTGCCAAGAAAACCAAATTTCAAGGAGAGTCAAAAATCACCCCAGATGTGTTCTATTATAATTTAGAAGTCAGTCTTTACAAAACTGATGTCCAATTTATAATTTAATATGTTTAATAAGGAGATTTTGTGTGTGTGTGTGTGTGTGTGTGTGTGTGTGTGTGTGTGTAAGCATTCCCATTAAAAAAAAATTGTGTTATTGTGTTTTCTGGAACTCAGGGACCTGGAGAAAAATTTTGGAAATATATCTTGCCTCCTTCTCTTCATCACTTTTGTTGACATTAATGTTTGTGTGGCTTTTCAAAAAAAAATTGAGAGGATTTAATTAATGGAAGGTAAGACATTCAGAAGCCATGAAAAACACAGCTGTCTACTGCCAGTCTTGTTTCATGTAGCACATAGTAAAGAATACCGCATTGATTTCTTTTATTCCTTCTGTACCACCTGTGGAGAAGACAAGCAAATGAGTATTTATATTTCAAGGAACTGGTAAAAATTGAAACTGTGGATGGATGGTAAGGGTGACTAAACCAAAACACATTCACGTATTGTAATCCACTAGATTTTGGACAGGCTGTGAATTGGTGGCTTATGTTTTGTTTCTTTTATGGAAACAAAGTTTATTTTAGAGGTAATATAACTTCATCAAACAACAATTACAACATGCTGTTAAAAAGATCCGTAGTCTGACCGCTCATTATAACCACAGTCAACACTTTTTTGTGGATTATTGCAGAGATTTTTCTATGTATTTCCACTTTCACACAGATGTGTTTTCTCTACTATAAGATGCTATCTATTGTAATGTTTATCACTCTTCACCAAAGTAAGCAGAAGTATTTTTGCAGGTAGTAGGGAAAAGGAAAAATTGTATCATATCACAAGATTCCAGGAAATGAAAAAAAATGCATTTAAGATGAATCAATCTGCGGTTCCTGGGTGGCTCAGTTGGTTAAGCATCCGACTCTTGATATTGGCTCAGGTCACGATCTCAGGGTCGTGAGATCAAGCCCAGTGTTGGGCTCTGCCCTCAGCCTGGAGTCTGCTTGTCCCTCTCCCTCTGCTCCTCCTTCTGTGCATGCTCTCTCTCTCTCAAACAAACAAACAAACAAACAAACAAACAAACAAATAAAATCTTCAAAGAAAAGATAAATAAATCTGTATGTTACGTTAATGTGGGTCTTTTGGATAATAGCAATGATAAATGTAATGAAATTATAGTTACTCTTATTGAGCTCTTCTTATAAGCCAGGCACCATGAACTTCATAGAATCGTTTTCTTACATTTTCCCTTGTGATCACAGTGATACTATTATCCCAACGTTATAGATGAGGAAACTGAAACTTGGAAAGGCTAAAGCAATTGATTCCTGTAGGTAATCAGTATCTGAGGCAGAAATCCAACCCTGGCCTTTCTGGTTCCAAAGGCTGACTTCTCCATCTGGTCTCCCTGCTTGCCCAAGTTGACTGGAGTGTCTTGGGACCTTTCTTAGATGCAGAACATATGCTTGGTACCAGTTGGCCCTTTGGTTGAATTTCTCGACTGTCTCTTACATAATGTCACTGGTGATCTTTAAATTCCATGTAGTTGCTCATTGCCGAATGGGGAAAATATTTTGAACGTGTTCTTTCCCTTAGCGTGGACAGATGAATGTCAAGGTAAAGAACAGCGCTGGGGACTCTGAGTTTGTAGGGAACTCATGCCAGTGGTGTTCTGAGGAAAGTATGTGAGTACTGATGCTGAATCCTGTTCCACCAAAACCTGGGTATTCCAAATAAGAAGGAACCCTTTGCCCCAAGAAGATTTTAAATGTAGGACAAATTTGGACTTCAGAAACTTATTATCTCAGAAGCGTTGCAGCACATAGACTGTGCTCATTTTAAACACATTTTCAATAAATTAATGGGTGAAAAAAGTCAGAGGGAGGTGAGAGGGGCAGCATTGCTATTGTGGTAAATCTCTTCTATGCCTTTGAAAGCCACATCAAAGATGATTACCACCATTTCACCCTGCTTAGAACTCCTGTTTTGTCAAAAACAGAATTTTGGTTCAGCCGGAATTATATGTTGTAAATAGAAATTCATAGCAATGATGAGTTTCATCCGACATTAGAAAAAAATATTATTATATACTGATTTTTTACTTTTGTTTATTAGCTAGAGAATCTGGGGCAATGAAAACAAATGTCCATGTGCCACTTAATTATTGGGTTGGTTACATTAGCAGATTTTGTAGCGTGTAATTTCTGCAACGGAGCTATTTGTCCTTTGGAATTTTCTCTCTTCCTGTGAATTCTCCCTCCTCTTTGTTCTTTGGAAGAAATTATTCTAATTTGTAACTCGTTCAGCAACCACAAGTAATTCGTATTAAAAGGAAAGTACAAGGGGATATAAAAATTCTAATCTTTGCATCTAATTATAAAAATGTCATTAAAATTAATGACTTAAGTGTAATTAAGGCATAACCAGCCTAGTCAAGGCAATCTGAGACCAGAGAATGGCAAATTAGAATAGAATTATATTTTCCTTCTGAATTCTCCATATGCTCTTGTGAACTTCTAGATCATAGAGCAAATTCGATGATGGTCGCCACTTAGAATCCCAAGGCTGGTTTACCAGCAGCACAGCTCTTGGAACTTTCCAAGCGGGTGGCTGACTTTGAAACAATCAGAATGATGTTGCCAGTGCTGCAGCTGGAACATTCTGAGGTTGTCTGCCAGTGAGGCACCCTCCACCCCTTGAAGGGACTAAGCTCTTGGAGGTGTCAGTGGTTGTTTTAATATATCATTCCTTGGTCCTCGTGAATCAGGGTCGGTGAGAACTTGGGAGTTCGTATTTTTTCCTTCAACTTTACATTTTATGGGGGTCAAGTAATCATAGCTAACATTTATGAAGAACTATTCTGTGCCAGATACTTTTCTGAAAACTTCATACATATGATTTCGTTTATTTCTTACAATAGCCCTGCCAGGGAGGTAGACTTTTCCTTTTTAACATAAGAGGAAACTAGGTCTTAAAAGATCCAATAACTTTTTTTTTTTTTTTTAAGTAAGGAGGCAGTGGCTGGTGTGAGGCAGTTTGGATCTTAACCTGGTTCTGCGGATCTCATGACCTTCCAGTTCCCGGGTCTCACACTGTTTCCCCTTCCTAAATTCTCATGTGGTTTCCTGCTTCCTTTGCATCTTTTCTGTCATCCTGGAAGGAAAAGGGTCCTCACTATCCTTCTCATTAATCAGAAAGTAGGTCCTAAAATCAGGTCTCAGAAAACGTGTCTCCTCCGAAACAGACTAATTTCCAAATACCACCACCCCTAGTTTCTCTGAGGTTCGCTGGCTTCCTGGTTTGTAAGGTTTTACTCAGGACTTACCAGTCATCTTTTCCCTGCTTCTGTGTGGTTCCCTGTTGGTTTTCATCGCAGGAAAGTGTTCTCCATGTGACAGCTCCTGGCTTAGTTCTCACCTCTGATGATCACGAGGAAGGGGAGGTATCCCTTAGCATCTTTATCATTCTCTGACTAAACCTCAGTTGGCTCAGTTGGGTATGAGACTTCTATCATGATTGATTAGCCACCCTGAGTTCCATGCCCACCTCCCACCTTGATGGCAGGAACGGCAGGCTCCCGAGGTAGACAGCTGTGCCGGGGTCTCATGGAGTCTAGGCAGAAGAGACGAAGAGGGAATGAGCTTCCTCCATGATCTGTCATTACTAATGGGTAGACCTTGGAGTCTAGAATCATAAAACCCATTTTGATAAGGAAAGAGGAAGTTGACCCCTCCTGGGAAGGAGCCAAGCCTACTGAGTTAGATTCTTTCTAAAATATTCACAACCATAAATTAAGATCTTACATGATATGGAATCATAAAATGGACTTCAGATGCCATCTGCTTCCTGGTTCTCATGGCGAGTCCCAGGCAGCCCTGGGGGTTCATGACTTGGGCAGAAGTAGAGTAAAACAATGACAGTCTTACTGAGTAAAAAATTACATCCATTCAGCTTTCCCTTTTATCAATGTGCCTTAACATTTTGGTGCTGACTCTAGCTTATTTACTTTTGAATGCTAGCAGAATGCTATTAGGAGCTGATAGCAAATAATTCTGACCACATTTGAAGAAGGCTGCTGGTTCTCCTTTCCTTTGGTAGCCAGTATTTTTTTTTTTCTAATTGTAGATATGGACTCTGATAGTTCTGATTTTATATTAAGTAGTTAAATTTTTTTCTTCATATTTCTGGTGAAACGGAATATCTCAATATTTCTCCGTGTTCCTTGAATCAACGCTCATTGCCAAGTGCTCTGCCACCTCGGTGTTTGAGATCCACCTTTAGGATTTCTTTTTCCCTACTCACCTATCACGAGCCGGTATTTGCTTAGTAATAGTCTTTAAATTGACTTCCTTGAAAAGCAAACAGTTTATGAAAAGAAAACAAACCCATATACAAACGACCAGTGTTCTTCTGATGCTCATTGCCTACCGGAAGCATCTCTCATACCCCTTCCCCCAACCCTCTGTGCAAAGTGTCCCACACTTGGAGAAACATTTGAGGAGTCCATGTCTTTTCCACGAGAGTGACCCATGGCACACGGGCTGACTTGCCCGTGTCGAGGGCTCCTGGACACGATCAGAACAGGAATTGACCAGCAGGCTTCCTCCTCTCAGCTCGTTTCTTTTGTACACCTGGCAAGATGGATTGGAGATAGAATTTACCAGGTAGTATCCAAGGGTAACGGAAAGGGCAGAGATGAGTGCATGTTAGCATTTTCCCACCCTAATGGTGCTTGAGCACATTCCTTATAAGGATCGGGGATCCCAGTTCGAGTTTTCTCCGAGGAACTATTCATGGGAGTTGGCAGCTGGTATAGAATCTCTAGAAAATGGTGCGTGGCTTCAGAGGTCTGGTCCTAGGGGTTGCATTTCTGCAGGCAGGAGATTAGAACAGACCTGTGGAAGGGAGAGGGAGCAGTTTGCCCGGTGATGTATTTTCTTCCGCTTCCCTCACCTTCCCGGATCCCGATAACAGGGTGCATGAAAGCTATAATCGTGTCAACGGCCCAGGGTAGCCGTCTCCCAGGCGGCATATAAATCTGCAAGTTGAGACTTTGATGGCGAATTTTGGCCATGAACATCTTTGCCCAAGGTCCCTGTTGGATACTGCGACTTTATCATTAGAGTTTGTGACAGGAGAGGCTCTCTCACTGGAGATGTTTGAGAAGTAAGGCAGCATGGTGAAACTGTTCCTCATCGTCCTGCCCCCCACGGAAGAGGGGGTGCTTTCAACCTCACTGAAAGGGGGCTTTCACCTCAGTGCTTCTGTTTCCCCTCACATCAAATGAGTATGAAATGTATCGCACCAAGATTAAATGAGATGGATAGCAAAATTAAATCGTGGCTTACTGTGGTTTGGCACTCAGTTTTTATTTTATTTTTATTCTATTTATTCTATTCTATTTATTTATGTATTTTTAAATAATTGCGCATCTGTTTTCCAGCAGTTCAGAGGTAAATAAGACATGTTATCATCTGGGGATGTTCTCTCAAAAAAGAAGAGCGTGCTGGTTTTATTTTATTTTTTTTTTTTTGAGCATGCTGTTTTTTAAAGATGTTGTTAGAGATTTTAACAACACATTTCAAACAATGCACCTACATATTTTTGAGGGGTCCAGAGGTTTTTGTTACCCACTTCTCTATCTGGATCTTCTGACGGAAGAATAGAGAAGGGTGCTTTATAACCATTGTATAGCCTAGGGCTTTGACTTTAATTTGCTTGCAAGTCATTCCCTCCCCCGCCCCGCCCTCTTCCCCTACCCCCCCCCCACCCCATATCTTTAAAAATGGAGCTCATTCCTGGGGTGGGGCCTGGGCTTTTTAATAAGCTCCCTGTGATGCTGATGCACTTTAAGCAGCTAAACCAAGGGTATCTCCAGTGCGAATCCGTTTTTGTAAAAAGATCGAAAAGAAACAAAGTCATCTATATACACCCATATTTAGGATTAGGTACACATAAGTAATTATTTGGCCTTTTGGCATCAGAAAAACCGTTGGGCAGCTTTGTTTTTTTAAAGATTTTTTTTTTATATTTTTTAAAGAAAGATGTCCTTTTTAAAAAAGATTTTATTTACTTATTTGACAGGGAGAGACAGCAAGAGAGGGAACACAAGCAGGGGGACCGGGACAGGGGGAAGGAGGCTTCCCACTGAGCAAGGAGCCTGATGCGGGGCTCGATCCCAGGACCCTGGGATCATGACCTGAGCCGATGGCAGACACTTAATGATTGAAGCATGCAAAAGCCCCTAAAGATTTTATTTTTAAGTGAACTCTGCATCCAGCATGGGGCTCAAACTCCCAATGCAAAGATCAAGAGTGGCATGTTCTACTGGCCAGGCATCCCAGATTGACAACTATTTTTTTTTAAGATTTTATTGATCTATTTGACAGAGAGAGAGAGATCACAAGCAGGCAGAGAAAGAGGGGGAAGCAGGCTCCCCGCTGAGCAGGGAGCCCCGATGTGAGGCTTTTAAAGGCGAAGGCTTTAACCCACTGAACCACCCAGGCGCCCCCCACATTGACATCTTTTAAAGAGTGTTTTCTTCATTCTTTTCTTCACCGATAAAGCAAATACTGAGTTCGTGTTTTGCAAATTTAATTTCAAGGCACTGCTTCTTGTTCAGGAATCGTTGGCTTTAAAACTGAAATACATTGATTTAAGTCACCAAGAGGTTATGCGCTGGCTTTAAGTTTCAAGGAGTTCTTAGCACTGGTTTTGGATAGATCTGCTTTTTCACCATCCCAGTAGGCTACAGTAAGATGGCGCAGGAAAATTCGCCTTGTCCCTAGAGTTGAAAGGGGAAAGTATTATTCTCTGCGTGGCTCAGTTTTTATCTTTTTAAAACATGTTTCCCACATTTTCCAAAAGATAATGATTTCTTTAAAGTAATGCCACTATAGAGTTGTCTAAAGTGGAGATGTTAAAAATTAAACTCTAGGAAGGTTCAAACCCACACTCCTGTGTGCTTTCTTAACTGGAAAAAAAATGGGCTGCATTTTCATTTTCTGCTGCATTTCATCTTTGTCATTTATTTAATAGGTATGAGTAAAGTCATTCTACCCCACAGTTGGCTTTATTATAAGTACACTGCAGGAGTGATTAGTTTTTCAGAAAGTATGCTAACTTTATGCTGTTTGATTTCAATAGTTTTTTTTTTTTTTAAGTAGCTGTATGTGTATGCATGCTTTAGTAAAGCAAGAAAAAGAAGATTAAAAAACTTGATTGAGGCACGTGACCTTTGTTTTACCAGTTCTTGAATTTAATACCATGAAACCGGTGTCCTTAAGTAATTTTTCTGCAGTTTGTTTAAAGGATTTCCAGTAGGAAGAGGATGCTTGCCTCTAACACTCTTGTCAGAGTGTCTTTCTGGGAGGTACTGTCCTTGGTGGAGGAAATGGATGGCTTTGTGCTTTCCGATGCTATAAAAATATTCTCCCATTAGGATAACCAGAATTTTGAAAATGGTTTGAGGAAAGCATTAAGAAACAACCCAAACTGTAGGTGACTCAGAAAGAGAAAGTATGGTTATTTTTGGATCTGGAAGAACTGTTCTATGACTTAGGGATCACCCAGGGGCCAGGCAGGAATGTTAAGAGTGAGAATAAGTGATTATTTGGTAAGATGGAGAGGTGGCGAGCTGTGGGGACTTGGTGTCATGCTGGCTGAACAAAATGTGTGTGCTGGTGGTTCTGCACACCACGATTTTGCCATCGTGGCTAGATAATCTGGACCAAACACTCATGGAAGAGAAAAGAGAGGAACTGAAACTCAAAGAGGAGGATATGACTTACCCAAGATGGCGGTCTCTTACCGACTGGGTCAGGCCCGGAACCCGGCATCCTTACACCCAGGTTAGTGTGTTTTCTGTCACTCCCATCAGTCTAATGGCTGTGATGAAGATTTTTCTTTTTTTTTTTTTTACATCAGCAGGCCACATTCCCCCTACTTTCCATTCTACCAAGAGATCTCCAGTTTGTTATTTTCTTCTGTCTCATAGCTCTTGCTGGTGATTGGTAGCTGCCAATCGTAGTGTAACTGTGATTAGATGATAGATGTCTAGGTCATGTGAAAAAACTTTACCACCTATTCCCTCAACATATTCATTAGAACATTAGGGTTGTTTTTTTTTAAACTTTTATTTATTTGACAGAGAGAGAGAGAGCGAGAGCAAGAGAGCGCATAAGCAGGGAGAGCGAAAGAAGGAGAAACAGGCTTCCCTCCAAGCAGGGAGCCCGATGTGGGGCTCCATCCCAGGACCCTGGGATCATGATCTGAGCTGAAGGCAGACGCTTAACTGACTGAGCCATCCAGGCGCCCCATAACATGAATATTTTTTTAAACTCCAGAGGAAGATAAGTGTAACATATCATTTCCAACTATGAGACTCCCTTCCCTCATGCCTTTTTTATTTTGGTGTGTTTCATGAAACTCATATTTTGAAATAATTTAAGGAACGTTGTTTTAGAGTGTGTGTGTGTGTGTGTGTGTGTGTGTGTGTGTGTGTATGTGTATGTACGTATGTACTGCTTGAAGGAACCTTCCAATCTGGTTTCAAATCTCTTTCATCGAATCTCCTCTGGACACAGTTCAGTTTGTGTCTCTCTTACAAGGGGGCACCCAAAATGGATTGCAGTAGTTTGGATGTATTGCCCAGCAGAGTGAGACTTCTCTTCCCTTCTTCTAGAGAATATACTACATTGAATGCAACCAAAGTTTATTAAAATCTCTAATTCTGAGTTGGAGCAGGTATCCCCCATTACCCAAAGGAAGTGTTCCAAGGATTAATTTGTTAACTTGTGCTGTGCCTTGTAGAAAAAGCTATGCTAAATCTGTGAGGTTTAATTAGTACTAAATATGTTAGGAAGGCAAATGCAAATATCCATAGCTGTTAATTAAACAAGCAGGAAAATGTTAGGCATAGTTCAGCCCTGCCTATTCATCTCAATTTAATAAAGTAGCAAGAATAAAGCCCCAGATGGGACTGAAGGTTGAGATGGTCAAATTAAATTATTTATTTAAGGGCAGCAAATATTTTGGTTATATGATCAGGGTCATGTACATATTAACCATTTGAGCAGGTTTTACAGAAATGCTAATGTTATATGGGAAGAATCGTTGCCTTGCTTAGTGCAGTAGAAAAGGACAGAAAAATCTGAATATCTAAACCCATGTTCACGATTGTCCATTGACTTGCATATGGAAAACATGAATTGATTTCATAGGGAAGGAATCACTGGCATTCCCCTGCCAGTGATTAAATTCTCTACACAATTAATACCAAAAGGCTACATAGCCTCTGGTTAAGTTTCTATAGACCATCTCAAAACTTTCCCAGACAACTTCCTGGGGCAACTCCAAGGTGAAGGAAAGACACGATAGCTTAATGGATTTGGTGTTCGGCCATCTTGGCCTTGGATCCTGACTCTTCCAAATTCCCAGTGGAATGACTTTGGGTGGATTACCCAAATATTTTAAAATTCAATTTCCTTTATTATAGAAAATAGAGTTAGTAATAAACACTTGCTAAGGTGAAGAGCACTAATGAGACTTTTGTGCTTAATAAGCACTCAAATATTGCTACATTTATTGTTTCACCGCCACCTCCACCACCACCGATTGTTGAGAAAGAGCCAAATACTTGGCACTCCCTCGATAAAAACCAAGCCCCCTAATTTGCAATCCTGTTAGGGGTTGGGTAGCCTTTCCAACTGGTAGCAGTCCATTCCCTAACTCCAGAGCTATAAATGGGATTCAGTGTATTTGCCAAAGATTTTCATTCTACAGGAACCGATCTCATATATTATACTTATAAAAGGGAACCGATAAGTCAGTTGTTAGTTGCTAAATATATAGGACTAAGGATGCATGTTGAGGGCTATCTGTTGACCTCCATGACAGAACATATGCATTGTGCTTGGGATACCCGGGGTCACAGCCCTTTTATGAAATCCATGTCACTTTGTGAGCCAAATGAAAAAGGATGTGAAAATGGACAAAGCAAGAGGTGCTGTTTTTAATTGTCAGGAAGAAATGGGCAGGCCCAGGCATATACCAAATCTATGTGTACACACGTATGCTTATCCCTGAAACAAATTAATTTCTAAAATTCCTTTTAAAAGTCATGTTCAATGACACTGTTTTTTCTCACCATATTCTAACGAGGATTTTTTTAAAGGAAGCTGATTTATGGTAGATGTCTGCTGTCTGCAAAATGTAGGGCTTTTGATGAATTTTTCCTCTAAGTACCCTGTTGAGTTAGGTGATCTTTCCAAAAGGCCTCAGTTGTCAGGCCTTCTTCAAAACTTTAGGGCAGATTACACTTTGATTCAGAGTAAAAAGTAAAGAATCAAATTAAATAAAACTGACATTTCCTTTCTTTTAAAATGTTTGTTGTTTTGGAAATATAACAAATGTAGTAAAATAGAACATCAGCAGCCATTGCAATGTCAAAGCTAGACACTGAGACTTTCCTTTCCTCCTTGATTAGTGAGGGGGAAGGAGCCAGGAAGAGGGGAAGAAGCAGAGAGCTAATGAATCACAACAATAAGTAATGTTCTAT
The DNA here is from genome assembly GCA_028533885.1 of Nasua narica. NCBI lineage: Eukaryota > Metazoa > Chordata > Mammalia > Carnivora > Procyonidae > Nasua > Nasua narica. The sequence goes on along the minus strand of CM052799.1, from coordinate 28,711,345 downwards.
GGCTTGCATTAAATGTTTACCTGAGATTCTCTTGAAAATTCAGTACCATTTGGACATCTCTATCCTTTTTTAGGGGGAGATAGCTAGAAATTCTGCTATAAGTAATTAAGAAATATATAAGTAATATATAATTATATTTATATAATATAAATATATTTATAAATATATAATTATAAGAAATATGTAAGTATTTCATGATCATTATAAAAAGGAAGAGAAAGATCTTCTAATACCCAACTATAACCATTGTTAACAATCAGGAGGGTTTTTTTTTTTCTTAAAAAATATCTATTTTAAAACATAATGTGGAATATGCATACATTCCTAACAAGGAGATTGGGCTGTTTTTTGTTACCATTAGTATAGAGTCATGATTACAAGCCTAGACTTGGAAGCCAGGCATGTCTGTATTGGAATCCCAACTCTTGCACTTAGTAACAGTGTGATTGGGCAAGTAACTTTGTTTCTCTGTGCCTCAGTTTTCTGGGATTGTTGTGAAGATCAGATGAGCTAACGCATGACAAGTGCCTGATGAGTAGTGAGTACTGTACGAATACTGTCACCATCACTTGGCTTAGGTCTGCATTTTCCTTCATGAGGACTGCATATCTTCCATTGGTGGCTCTTGTATCATTGATGGACCCACACCTACTTTGGCGAATAGATGTTTCCATTTTCCAGTTCCAAATTGTGCTGCAATGAATCTCTTTGTATGTACATTTGTACCTGCATTGAGACCACATTATGGAGGTGGTAGAGTGATACATACATTAATATCATACAGAGAATGCTGCTCTCTTTTTCTAAATGTAGGAAAAAAGGACTGATAACATTCCTGCTTCCCCAGAGCCCTGCTCCTGATTCCCTTGGGGAGGATTAAATGAGCAATGAGTGGTGCACTCTTTTCTTGGGATTATTCTAAAGTAAAATAATGGCATCCTTCTGAGAGCTGTGCATTTTTGCTTCCTGTGTTTCCCCCCCCCCTTCTCTGTACATCGCTTGTCCATCTGCTGTGCTGTAATGAGATTCCTCAGAGAGGCTAGTTTTTGGAAAATGAATAGGTGCCCCAGAGTCAGCTCTGCTGTGTGTGTCTCTTTTCCATTGGCAGAGGTCTGCGACCACTGTACAGAATTTCTGATTTGGAGAAGAGAGGAATGGAGGGTCAAGGAGCTGCCATTGGAAACCCCCTCCCGCGACACAGAGGGGAAAAAAGGGAACCATTTGAGCTGGGATTGTTCTGCCTGCCTGCCTGAAAGCACCTGGGTGTTTGAAGTGGTTTTTACCTTTTGAAATGCAAACATTCTGGGAGTGTTAGGAGCACCGGATAAAGGATCTTTTCTGTAAAGAGAAGGGGGACATTTCCCACCACTGCCCTGGTGACCACCTGAAACCTTCTGGGCTCATATCCCAGTGTGCTCTATTGAGATGTGGACCCTGAAGGGTTAAACAGTCTTCCTTTTCTCTGTCTAGGCCCATTTAGGACCTAAGATGGAAAATACAGCTCTTTATCACGTCAAGACCATTTTTCATTTGTCGTGGTCCTGTCCCCCCACACCTGACATATTTTCACCAACACATGGAAGACCAGCAGCCCTTGGAGTAATGAGTGGCGTTGAAACAGACCTCGTTCCTACCAAGTGGTACAGAGAGGCAAAACCAATCAGTTTTACCTGCAGCCATCATGGGCATCTGTTTTCCGTGATTACCACGAGATTGTGCATTCCGGGCTCATTCTCAGCTGGCTAATGAGGAGCAGGCTGGCTGACAGAATAAAGACTTCTTTTGTGGCAATGTGTATTCGCTTTGTGGCTTGTTTGAAGCAAAATGGCTCTCTCCTCTTAACCTCTCTGCCTTTGCCACTAGAAAAGAGACAAACATAAAAGCATTTTGAGTGGTTAGAAATGAAACCTCATGTAATTACTGTAGGAAATGGCTTAACAAGTTTGGGATTGGATATTTTGCTGTAGTTCTGTAGGGTCCTTACAGCCAGACCCCTCCTGGGTCTATTGGGAATAGGATTTAATCTTCATAAAAATGTCAAGCAGTTGTTCTTTATTTGACTCCACTTGCCTTCTCTAGCTGTATATGAGTCTCCGGTTACAATTTTGCATCTAATAATGATTTCTCTGAATTTAGTTTGTGATCAGACAGCGGTGACGTTGTATGGCTGGGAAGTTGTGATGTCTGATAGCCTTTTTCCCCCAAACATGCCCTCTTTTCCCTTCTGCATCTCAGGGACGCTCTGGAAATTGGACTTGCCCGGCGAGAATCCAGATGAGTTGAGGATTTCTAGTCTCCCATGCTATTTTACTACATCTATCATGTGGAAACGCTCTATCCTTTCATCCTTAAATATGTCTTTTTCAGTGACTGGGATCCCTGATTTTCTGCTATCAGAAAGCCGTGTTGCATGGTAGCTAAGGATATAAGCTTCGAGGCTCACAGCCTGGTCTCAGATCACAACTTCCCAGCTGTGTGACCTTGGGCAGGTTTATTAACCTCTCTGGTGTCCTTTTTTTTTTTTTTTTCCTTCTTTAGAGGGGTTAAAGATAGTAACCACCTGATAGAACATTGTCTAGTGACAGTAAACAGTATTAGCTGTTAGCAAGTATTAATCAGACATTTATTGTGAGCCTCCTGTGAGCGAGGTCTAGCGCTGGGCATTATGGATGCTGCTGCTGATGTTGATAACAACAGCAACAATAGGAGTGATGATGAACATTCTTCTACGTGTTCAGTATGTCGGACTCCCTGTTAAGAGTTTGACATGTGTTCTTATCACTTGAATTTCAAAACAGGGCTATGAAAGGAGGTACTCGGGGTGCCTGAGTGGCTCAGTCAGCTGAGCATCTGCCTTTGACCAGGTCATGATCTCAGGGTCCTGGGATCGAGCCCCATGTCGGGCTCTCCACTCAGTGGGGAGTCTGCTTCTCCCTCTCACTCTTCCTCTGTGTTCTCTCTCTCTTTAAAATAAATAAATAAAGTCTTTAAAAAAAAGAGGGGGCACCTGGGTGGCTCAGTGGGTTAAATAAAGCCTCTGCCTTTGGCTCAGGTCGTGATCTCTGGGTCCTGGGATCGAGCCCCGCATCGGGCTCTCTGCCCTCTCTCTCTGCCCGCCTCTCTGCCTGCTTGTGCCCTCTCTCTCTGTTGAATAAATAAATAAAATCTTAAAAAAAAAAAAAAAGAAAGGAGCTACTCTTGTAATCTCCAATTTTGCCAAGGAGGTGGAAGGTTAGCAGTGTTGTGTAGTGGCCTGCTGGTCAGAGCTAGTAAGTGGAAGAGACAAGATTGGAATCCGGGCTGGCTGTTTCTAGGACCTGAGTTTTTATTTCAGTGCTCTGTCGCTCACGTAAAAACGGGCTCCATTTGAGCCCTTTAAATTAGGGCCCTTTAAATAAGGAGATTTGGACTCAGTAGTGCTGAAACAGAGATCTCCACACATATGCCAGCCTTGACTTTGTCCCATGACTTTGTGTCTTTAATGGCAGAAAAGGAAATAATGATGAATGCCAAAGACTTCTGCTTGACCTGGTACCCACTCTGACCTGAAAGCAGCCTCTTTCCCACTCCCCATGTCCTCCTGCTTGTTTGGATAGTATTTTGCTATAAATATTTCTTATGTTTGGAGCACCTGGGTGACTCAGTTGGTTAAGCGTCCAGCTCTTGATTTCGGTTCAGGTCATGATCTCAGGGTCATGGGATCAAGGCTCCAAGCTTAGGAGGGAATCTGCTTGAGATTCTCTCTCTTCCTCTGCTGCTAGTTCTCTCTCTTTCTCTCTCTCTCTTTCAAATAAGTAAGTAAGTAAGTAAGTAAGTAAGTAAATAAATAAATAAATAAATAAAATCTTAAAAAAATGTTTCTTGTGTTGGCTGAGCTTTCTCAACGTTTTGGTTGCTTGCTCAAATGTGATTCTGCTATTACTTTACACATAGGCCTGGGGTCTCACTAACAAGAATAACCACAGCTGCCATTTGCCCTTGAGAGCTCCTCTGGTGCTGAGTATGGACCTAAGGGGCCTTATCCCATTTTCTCCTCTCAACACATCTCCGTTTTTCACGTAAGGAAACAGGCTCACACAGGTTGAGAAACATCTGTGAATGTTTGGCACTGATGGTTAGGGTCCTAGCAGCTCAATTTGTTATTTATAAAACTATCCTGGAAGGGAGCATCATTGTAATAGGAGGAAGGACACCAGGGTTAGACAGGAGATCGAACCATGCTCTCCTGCACAAGCCCTGAGAGGATCCAGGTAAAAGGCTTTACTTCCTTCGTGCTCAGCTTCCTTTTCTCCATAGAGGCGTGATGCTTCTCCTCTGCAGGACTGAGGTGGGGTTTCTGTGTGTAAGGTCAGAGGTAAGGTTTGAGAACTCTTGCCAGTGTTAGGCGGATTTAAAATGTGAATTCCACTAACATTCATGTACATATGTGTTCATTGAGTGATTTGTTATTTAAGTGCAGGTAATAAGTAAATATTTGCCTATTTTTCAGACTTCTTGTCAGGATCTGTTGGAGTCATTGAATTTTGAGTCAGAAAGTACCCTTTTGGAAAACGTTGCTCTCAGTGATTTCTCTAGTGCCGTGTTTCTCAACCTTGACCCTGTGGACAGTTTGGGCCAGGGACCCCTTCTCATGGTAGGTCTGTGCATTACAGGATATTTAGTAAGGTCCTTGACCTCTACCCTTTAGAGGCCAGCAGCATCCCCCCAAGTTGTGACAGCAAAAAGCATCTCCAGACCTTGCCACATGTCCCCTGGGGAGCAATACCAACCAATTGAGAAGCATTGTTCCTGGATTCTATGTCGGCAACTAATTCATTGAAAAATAAATATACCACAGGCTGGATAAAATGTGGTCATGGGCCCATGTGGACAGTTTGCAAAATCTGGCTCACTGCAGACAGAAGGGGGTCTCTTCCCCCCCCCCCCCATTTCAAGAGTGCCTTTCTTGGGGATGAGCTTCATGTGATTGGAAGAAAAATGAAGTGAGACAGGCTGGCTGTCTCGTGTTTGGAAAGTTTGGAATATAAGAAAACCAGTAGCAGGAAGCATTGCTGAAAAGGATGAATAACTTTTCTTTCTCCCCCATCCCTTAGTTTTGTGTATGTCTTATTCTGCTCCCAATGCCTTCATGCTCTGCACGATTTTTTTTTTTTTAAGATTTTATTTGAGAGGGAGAGGGAGCGCGCACGCACTCGCTCTACTGGTGGGGAGGGGGATGAGCAGACACCTCACTGAGCAGGGAGCTGGACACCAGGCTTGATTCCAGGACCTGCCCCAAAGGCAGAGCCACCCAGGCGGGGGGCCCCCCCCCCCCCCCCGCATTGTTTTCTTAACATGGAAGGTGATAGGGTCAACAATTCCATTTTAAGTGGTCCTTTCTATCTATGTCTTTCTAAGAGATTCATCGAGGAAGGGGAGATTGATCTCCTCAAGTGTCAATGCACTCTTGAAGTCAGCTTGTGTCTTTTTGTTGTTGTTGTTAGAACCCACTTACTCAGTCCCTAGGAGCTTAGGTGCCTTCCAGTTCTGTGTGTGCAAGGTGCTGAGACATCACAGGACAGGCTTCTCAAGTCTGCTCTTCCTGAGAGAAGTTTCTGGCAAGAGAGGAATCGTTCTGAAGTATCTCCCTGGAACAGAGTCCCTACTTCTTTTGTTCAAAGGAAATTAGGTGACTCATGTAGTTAAAAGTCAAGTGTGTTTTGCTTTTTGTTTCAAAGATGAAAATCATGGTTTCTAAACTGGAGGAACTAGAAATGAATATCTCCCCTCTGCTCCCCTTATAATTCATTCTAGAGTTCCTTTTTATGGATCAGGTGCAGAGAAACCTAAAACTGATGTAGAGAGTTGTCCCTATATAATGAGAAGACGGTTTAAGTCACTAAGAGGAGATGGTTTTATTTATAGAAATTTAATTTACACTACATTAAAGAAATTCAACTGGTTTATGTGGCTATAGTGGAGTCTTTTTGTTTTTATGTTTCAGAAAATCTCTTTTCTGTAATCTAATCTCCTTTCTCCCTCACCCCCAGCTTTGGTCCTTCAAAGTGGTTATAAATCAGTGTTTCTTGTGAGCTCAAACTCAGTGGAGATTAAAAGAGACACAGACAGTCAAATATGTCTTTCTCTCCACGTTACTCTTAAAACATAGCAAATGGAAAGCTACATAATTTGAGAAGGGGTTTTAAATGATTTTATAAAACTTTGCATTCGACGGGTGCCTGGGTGGCTCAGTTGGTTAAGCCATTGCCTTTGGTTCTGGTCATGATCCTGGACTCCTGGAGATCGAGTCCCACATCTGGGGCTCTGCTCAGCAGGGAGTCTGCTTCTCCCTTTGACCCTCCCCTCTCTCACCCTCTCTATCTCTCTCAAATAAATAAATAAAATCTTTTAAAACTTTGCATTCGAAAAGGTAACCACCCAAAGCTATGATCCATTATGAGATTCTGAAGTATATCTTCTTAAGCACCTAAAATAGAATTATTTCATTATTCATTATGGTTTTAGAGTTTTAGAGGTGTTTTTTTTGTTTTGTTTTTTTTGTTTTTTTGGAACTGAAATGCCTTCAAACTTGGCCTTCTGTGTACAGATTCAGATGTAAGTTCCTTATTATCAAATACGTTATTTTCCATCAACGGTTGATAATAGAGTTATCTATTGTGAGTTATCTATATAACTATATAGTTATATAGATCTATATATAGATCTCTATTATATAGATCTCTATATATTATATATAATATATATCTATATTATATATAGATCTCTATAATAGATACTCTATTATAGTTATATAGATCTATATAACTATAACTATAACTATATAACTATATCTATAACTCTAATAGAGTTATCTATATCTATCTATATGTATTTGATTTGTATAATGGTATGTTTGTGTGTTATTTTTAGTTAAGACTGCAGTGTAGACACTGTGCGTAGCTTTCACTTTAGTGCTGCTGTCTGAGCGCTCCGTGTGGAAGGTGAGGACTATCTACCAGTGACCTCAGAATGTGTCGTTTTGGAATATGAACATAGTTTTCATAAATGTGGTTTATAGAGAGAGACTGTGCCACCCTAATTCACCCCAGAGGCTGTAGAGTGGGCAAAGAACATAGCTCAGGATGAACACGGATACTTCGGGAAGGCTTGACAGCAGGTGCCGGAGGCTGGGACAGACATGTCATGTTTATAAGGCCCTTCTCTTGCTGTCCAGTCCTCGAGTAGCATTGCATTTAAAGAAGCATGGTCCCAACAAGAGTTTTTTTTTTTTTTTTAAGATTTTATTTTTAAGTAATTTCTGTACCCAACGTGGGGCTCAAACCCACAACCCAACCCTGAGGTGATAGAGCCCCCTGCTCTACCAATGGAGTGAGCCAAGTGCCTGCCCAGCCCCCCGCCCCCCCTGCAAGAATTTTGACCTCTGCCTGTGTTTTCACAAGATACTGCAGGTGGTCCAAAATCGCCACCTCCACGACTGCTTTCTCTGAGATCTTCTGGCTTCTGTTGACTCCGCAACACTTGACAACTTTGCTGCCCCTCATACTACCCTTCTAGGTCCCGAGCTGTGCCACACGGTAGTGTGCACGATTTCTTCGCAGCGGGCCATGTTGCCCCCGTGGAATGCAGCCTCCATTCCAACGCCTTCTTTGCCTCCAGGATCCCATAGTGGACAACTACAGACTGTCATTCTCCTTTTCAGCAGGTGGGGGTAGAGGGGAAACCCGGTTGGAACGGACCAACGAAGAAGTCCGTGAGTCGCCACCTCCACCTCCCATGGTCATGTTCTTAGCACATGAATATTGCGTGGATGTTCCCAGACTTAGAACATCTTTGGAGTCTTTCGTTGTGAACGTTGAACGTAGTTGAAAGAGTTAAGGGCAGAACTTCTTCACAAGTATTCTATATGAATTTAACAAGTACGAGATGAGAAATGACAGATTTTGAATTATCCAGGTTCAGATAATTCATTGACTTGCGTTACAGCATAATAATGCATGAAGTTGCCTCTGGGGGGTGACGGTTTTCTCGAATTGGTGCGATCTGAAATAAGTTGGCAGAGGGTTAATGAGATTTTATTTTAATAATTATGGTAACTTCACAGAATAGCTGTTGCCTTAATTTTTTTAGACTTACTTGATTGTGGTAAGTTAATTTCATTATTCACATGAGAAAATATTAAAGCATTACATTAACCTTCCTGTAGGCCATAAATATATATAGTTGTATCCTTGGGTCTCATTTACATTTTCTTAGAAGACATTTATTTTATATGTCTGTATGTAAATTTCTACCACCTCCTACTGGATCCCATCACAGACTATCTGGAAGAAATTAATTCTGGAACCGCTCACACTCTTCCTCTGTCTCCTGTATGACAACACGAAATGGTGATTTTTATTCAGAATAAACTCCCACATGTTTGTGAAAAATATGCCAATATCAGGGATAGGGCAAAGAGTAGGGCTGGACCTGGGCAGAAATGACCATGAACCCAGTCAAATTACTTAAAAAAAAAAAATTACTTAATTTTTCAAAGTTCTTTTCCTTTAATTGTTGAAAGGGGATAGCAACCTCCTTGGGTGGATTGTTCTAACACTGAGTTAATGTGTGACTTGGTGAAGTGGGAAATAGGGTGGAGGTTCTTGGAAAAAAAAAAAAATAGAAGTACTGTATGATCCAGCAATCTCACTTCTGGGCCTGGGTATTTGTCCAACGAGAATGAAGTTGCTCTCTCAAAAAGACATATGCACCCCATGTTCATTTCAGCAGCATTTACAAAAGCCGAGACATAGAGGCAACCTAAGTGTTCACGGATGGGTGAATGCATCAAGACCTGTGGTATAGATACACCATGGGATACTATTCAGCCACAAAAACAAGGAAGTCCTGCCATTTGTGACTACACAGGTAGACTTTGAGGGCATGATTCTACGTGAAATAAATCAGACAGAGAAAGACAAATACTATATGATCATACCTATATATAGAATTTAAAACAAACTGAACTCATAGAGAGAGAGTACAGATTGGTAGTTGCTAGAGAGGGGAGGGGAGGGGGAAGTGGATGAAAAAAATCAAGATAATGCGAATACACTGCATTTTAGGGTGTAACAGGTGTTTAAATGGTCCCTTTCCCCCCTCTCTTAAATGGAAGATACTGTCTTGGAAAACAGCAGTGAACTGATCCGTACTCCAAGTGGAGCTTCCAAGGTGCCATCCAAATTGGATGACGAGTAATTTGCCATGTGTTTATCTGTAACTAGGCAGAGTTGATTTCAAATAATGAGAATAAAGAATTTGAAACCCTGTGGGGCTCCATCAACGTTTTGCTTTTTTCACTTGCCTGGAATTAACACCACCTTTGAGGGGGAACAACTGCTTTACACAAAACTGTTTTTCTTAAAACTCTGCCTTTCACAGTGGCACTGATACAAAGCTAGACTCCCCGATATCGACAAGTGCATTGTGAAACACATCTGACAAAATGTGTTGTTTTGGGACCTTGTGAAATTACTTTCTTGCTCTTGAAAATTGATGATGAGGGGCGCCTGGGTGGGTCAGTCATTAAGCATCTGCCTTCGGCTCAGGTTATGATCCCAGGGTCCTGGGATGGAGCCCCGCATTGGGGTCCTTGCTCAGTGGGGAGCTGCTTCTTCCTCTCCCACTCTCCCTGCTTGTGTTCCCTCTCTCACTATGTCTCTCTGTGTCAAATAAATAAATAAAATCTTTAAAAAAACATGATAAGGAGGATAAAAATCTGAGGACCAGAACAAGTGAGTTGAGCATAAAATGGGGTAAATATGTTTTCATCTACCCTGAATATTAATAAGTCTTTGAGAGATATTTTAAATACTTAATTTTTTCATTCTGTCACTAATTAGCTCCTTATTTTTTTTTCCCTCTTGCAACTGTCACTTGAATGCGAATAGGAATTAATTTTTCATGTGCCATTGTTTTTACATTCGATCCTGGCATATTTGCTTGGCTCAGTCTTTGTGGAGGTGTTGCAATGATACATGGGGAATTTGAGCTTTGCTTTTCGGCTTTAAAATAATTGGTAAAAAGTTACTGTATTACAGCAATAGCTATTATATGGTAGATTTCAGGTGAACAGTGATTGGGGTAGGGATGGGAAGGAGATTCTCTCAGGAAAATATTCAAATATTCAAAAGAGAAGATGAGAAGGATGCATGATTCTAAGCAAGGTGAGGGGCAAACCAACTAATTCGTTCTGTTAGACATTGTCTATTCAAAAATTGCCTGTATACATGTGGCTGATTCTCACACCCTTGCTGTTGGGTTTGGGGGGGGGGTTCTTTATTGCTGGGCTCTCCCTGCTTTTCCTGGAATTGCAGATTTCCTTTTCCTCCTTTTTCCTGGATATGACTCCCAGGAAGGCACCTTTGTGGAGTGGTGATTTGAGTGGGCTTGGGACTCAACCTGCCTTGGTTCGATGGCCAGGCTCTGCCACTTTCTAGCTCTACAACTTGGTACAAATTACTCTATTTTTGTAATTTTAAGTTATTCCACAAGTAAAAGGGGGATGGTAGTCGTACCTGTGTTAAAAGATGAACCGAAGCACCTTAAAAATTTTAAAGGTTTATTTGAGCAGGACTCGATGTGATTGGGTTCTGGCCCATCCGGAAGTGATTAGAAGCACTCCACCAACAGGAGCTACAGGAGGGACTTTCCTGAAGAACAGGCAGGAGCAAAACCCTGGCCCCAGGAGGGTGGTTCGATGGGCTGCAACTTAAGCCCTTGTCTTATTGAGGAAAGCCTGGTGGGCTGTTTGTGGTTGGTGGTCCCTTGGTTTCAATTTCTGCATCTTGAGGCATTGTAGACTTAGATTTTAGCTAAGGCTTTACAGGGACCTTGATCTGATGGCCTTCTTGTTTAACTTAACACTGAATTCTTAGGCTTTCTGTGATGACTCAGTGAGATAATTTGTGTAAGAGTGCTTCATATTAGTGTTTCCCTTTGGGTTTTTGCTTTGGCTGGTGATGGCCGTGTGTCTGGGCTGCCACAAATTCCAGTGACGCCGGACAGTTTAGGCCTCTCGATTCCACTGAGTGAGTGTGTGTGTGTGTGTGTGTGTGTGTGTGTGTGTGTGTATTTGAAGATGTTCCCCTGTAGTTCTCAGGCCCTCATTTCAGTTCAGGATGTGGAGGCTTTTCCTGATGTTCTTAGGTCTGTTTCTGCCATCTTTGTCACTGCCCTATGGCAGAAGCCCATGCTGTCTCTCCTTATTTCCCTCTGACACACTTAAAGAAAAAAATGATGCTGATACTTGTTAAAACCTTGAGGAAGACTTTGTTCAGGACTATCACGCTAAGAGTTTTCAGTAGGGGCAAAAGATTGGGCTCAACCCCAAATACAGGAAGGACAAGTGGGGATTTATATAACCCATGAGTAGAATGAGGGGCCAGTGGATCGAAAATTATTAAGAGGGGACACCACAGGTGGGAGGATTCTTGCTGAACCAACATCATAGGATTCTGGCTGAAGGCAGGTCAAGGTAATCAGATATATAACAAGGGTGGTAGGTGACCTGGGGATTCTTTGCTAAAACTGTGCTAAGCAAGCCAAAGACAAGACAGGGACCAAGAAGGAGGTCTAGTTCAAAAGGGGGCTCTCAAGAGCCTAACTGACGTTGAGTGAAGGAGAGAGGCTTTGTCAACACACAGGGATCCATCCGGGCCTTGTTCCCAACCAAAAATAGATGTTTGCAAGACCCCATCCCCACAGTAGCGTGGTTCTGTGTGCTTCCGAATCCTCCCTCTGGGGTTGTAACTGTAACTTTGCAAGATCCTTTCTTAAAATTTTGCGGAGCGCACCGTTTTTGGAATAATTACATGATTAATTCAGACTTTAAATTACATTTATGTGATTGGTTGCCATTTCTAAAGCACTTTTCCGAACATTATTCATTTACTCCTCACAAGAAACCTGAGTAGGCATTTCCTATCTTAGGGGAGAAAATTGAATTTTAAGTTTAAGCGACTGGCCTGACACTGGATGAAGGTAAATGGCAGAACCTGGGTTTGGAAGCCAGGTCTTCCTGAGATGAGTTTTAAGTATCTTTAAAGATAAATCCTTGAAAACAGTTCTTCTTGTAAGGAATTCTGTATTTGTGAAAGACTGAACAGAACAAAGAAGGAAATTAAAAAAAAAAAAACAAAAAACAACTGCTCCAAAACCTGGTTTGTCCTCAAGTCTTTTGACTCTACATAGTAAACATCTTCTTCTACACTATAAAAGGGTTGTGTGAACTTGATAGAGTTTGCGTATATTTCAATTAGGGAGAAAAAAGTCTGATACGCTCAAGCATATACAAAGGCACCCACACACATCTTTACACACGTGCTGTCCACGTGTGACTCAGTGATACTCGCAAAGGCCCTTTTCAGTGACATTTGGATACTGCTTTTGTCATCTCTGTCTCTTTCCTGTGGCCATTATTCAAATGATACGATCGTTGTATCATTGTCTTGTCCTCTTCTAAAAACGTACTGCTGCTGGCCTCTCAGAACTGTTTTTTTGGAAGGCAGCTTATCAGAGCCGTGTAGAACAGTGCCCTTTTCTCTGGAGGTCAGCGCGACATCCTAGTCTTAGGTTGAAAAGAGACATCAAACTAGACACACAGAGACACTGCTCTGCGGAGCTGACCCTGCCCCACGCAATGCATGTGCTGGCATCTGGCTCTGATGCTACGGTCTCTTCTTGTCTCTGTGAATCCCTCATTGGCCAGCAGGGGGCAGGACAGCTTGTTTCTTCTTGTGATGCTGCCAACTGAAGGATCCTTGCTTTGACTTGGGAGAGTCTCTGTGCCCCTAAGGGCAAACTTAAGGGCTGAAAGGTAATTGATGCTCTTCACCTCTTTTGAATGCAGGACTGTATATACCGTTTTAATCGGACGTTGTAAGCAAGTAATTACAGCTTACGCTTATCAGGCACTTTCTCTGTGCCTGGCACTGTATGCGCGGTGAATGTATGAGCAAGGCCTCTCCTCCAGGTAAATGGATGGCGTTATTTGTAATCTCCATTTTAAGGATGTGGAAACTGAGATCCAGACAGGTGAACTAACGTGTGCAGTGCATCTGATGTAAAGGAGCTTTCAAAGATTTTTGTAAGCTTCTTGGAAACTGATTTCAGTGTCCAGTGATACTTCCTGCTGTAAAATTCTTTGGCTTACAAAAATTCCAAGTAGTCCTGCCTTTTATTTCTTGTACAGACTGCTCGCAGTTGAGTATGTAAGAGTCCTTCTTTCAAGGTCTCCTTGCTTTCCCTTGGTGGTTTTCAAATTTCATTATATGTAAAATACTGTACGGGAGGCTTGTGAAAAACTCACATTTCCGTGACTCAAAGATTCTAATGGGATAGATCTGAATTTGGGCCTTAAAGTATGCATTTCTCTTCAACATGTCAAGTGAGAGAGATATAGGCTGTCTATTGACCCCCATTTGGTGAAATTCTGATCTACACGGCAAATTTTGAACCAATTCTGATTCTCTTTTTTAAAGATTTTTTTTTTTAAATTTATTAGAGAGCGAGAGACTGTGAATGAGAGGGGAGAAGGTCAGAGGGAGAAGCAGACTTCCCGCAGAGCCGGGAGTCCGATATGGGACTCGATCCTGGGACTCCAGGATCATGACCTGAGCCAAAGGCAGTCGCTTAACCAACTGAGCCACCCAGGCGCCCTGAACCAATTCTGATTCTTAAAGTCACCGACTGTGTTGTGTAGGTTTCTATGATGTGTATAAACCAGCAGTTGTTAAAGAAATCACAATTTAGAGGACTCATGCTGTGAGGTCTTTTATGAACTTGATGACTCTCTCTGTCATTCATCTAGTTTAATTGACTGTTAATGCCGGATTTTGTGTTGAGGGGAGATGCAGCTCTACCTGAGAAGCAATAGCGAAGTTTCTTCTCTCCCCTCTCTAGTTGTAAATCCCATTCCTCAATCCCCTTTGGAAAAGCCTGTTTTCGGGGTGCGTGGCTGGCGCAGTCGGTAGAGCATGCGACTCCTGATCTCGGGCTTGTAAGTTTGAGCCCCACTTTGGGTGTAGAGATTAATTAAAAATAAAATCTGAATTAAAAAAAAAAAAGAGGCAGCTGAGTGGCTCAGTCAGTTAAGTGTCTGCCTTTGGCTCACTCAGGACATGATCCCTGGATCCTGGGATTGATCTCTTAGTTGGGCTCCCTGCTAATGCTCTCTCTTGCTATCTCTGTCGCTACCTCTGCCTCTCTCATATGAATAAATAAATCTTAAAAAAAAATTAAAAGGGGCTCCTTGGTGACTCAGTCATTAGGCATCGACCTTTGATGGCTCAGGTCATGATCCTAGGGTGCTGGTATAGGGCCCCGCATCAGGCTCCCTGTTCAGTGGGAAGCCTGCTTCTCCCTCTCTCTCTCCCTCTGCTCGTGTTCCCTCTCTTGCTGTGTCTCTCTCTGTCAAATAAATAAATAAAATCTTAAAAAAAAATTAAAAAAAGAAGTCTATTTTCCCAGCCTCTTTTTTAAAAAAGATTTTTATTATTTATTTGAGAGGGAAGCGGAGGGAGGGGGGAGAGAGAGAGAGATTGAGAATGAGCAGGGGGAGGGGCAGAGGGAGAGGGAGAAGCAGACTCCCCACTGAGACCCCAGCCAGATTTGGGCTCAGTCCCAGGACCCTGGGATTGTGACTTGAGCTGAAGGCAGAGGCTTAACTGACTGAGCCCCCTAGGAACCCCCTCAGCCTCTTTGTTCCATATGTATCTCCCTTCTGAACCCCCGTCAGGTTCTTCAGATCTCTGTCCTTGCCTCCACGAACACATTTTGCAGAATTCCAGGCTGCGGATTTACTGTCCCGATTGCCGTTTTTGCAGATAGCCCCCTAACCTTGTCTGGTGTCTGTCCGCAGGCAGCAGCCTTCTGACTTGGGTCTGTGGCATGTGTCCCGCTGCGTCAGCAAGCACGGAACCTCTTCTTTCCTGACTGCCTTTCTCAGAGCCTCGGCCTGGAGGAGGCTGGCTTTTCCGCCTTCGTGCTCCAGTCTCCCCATCTCCCACTGCGGCACTGTCTCGACATTAAATGCTCCCCTCAAGGTTCTGCGGCGGGTGGAAAGAGTGTGGTCTGTTTGCATCCCCTGAACTTTGCCTGAGGACGGTGAAACAAAGCTTATATTTTGAAATCGAGATTACAGAATATACCTGAAGGCCTGTCCTTTGTTTGGCCAACCTTTGGCTCAGGAATAACTCTTCCTGGATATAACCTTCACTCTCATTCCCATAATAGGCCGTTGCCCCACTGCACAGTTTTACAGCTGATTTGGGCCGTGTTTTACACAGAATAGAATCCGATTCGTCTTATCGATTTGGCCTGATGTTCAGTTGTAAGGACAGCTTTGGTAATGGTAGTAATAACAGCTCTTACGAATGGCATTTATCAGGTACTTAGAGACCCTGAGTATTCTTTCATTTAATCGTCACCGTTTGCTGGCTGCACCTGGGAGCTTCCCCCGCTTACACGACCAAGTCTTCGAAGCCCGTCAGCTCTCCCACACAGAACATTGGTTGCTCAAGCTGCGTTCCTCTCTTTTATCCCCTGCCCCTAGCTGTCCTCAGAGCGCAGCACATCCGAGAGGCTCGCTCCTTCTCTCACCCTGCTGCTGGCCTCGCTGGGGATGCCATCATCCATCCTGTCCACTCTCCTGGCTCTGGTTTAGTCCCCCTCCCAGAGCTGCTCTGGGATCCTGTGTTGCTTCTGTCCTTGGCCGCAAGGGTCCCCTTGGTCTCAACAATGTTATGCATTCTGTCCTCTACTCCTCATTTGTCCAGGTCATGCCTGTCAGCCAGGCGTCATAGGATAGCGTCCCTATCCTCATGTCCTTCCTTGGGGCATTCTGCTCCTTTATTTCACTGATAACATACATCAGACTCTAGAATTGGACTGTTTTTCCTTGGTTCCTCTACCTTAATCACCAGGTCCTTGACATCAGGTCTGGGAAGCAGTAGCTGTTTAATAAACGTCAGTTGTGGGGCGCCTGGGTGGCTCAGTGGGTTAAAGCCTCTGCCTTCAGCTCAGGTCATGATCTCAGGGTCCTGGGATCGAGCCCCGCATCAGGTTCTCTGCTCAGCAGGGAGCCTGCTTCCCCTTCTCTCTCTGCCTGCCTCTCTGCCTACTTGTGATCTCTCTCTCTCTGTGTCAAATAAATAAATAAAATCTTTAAAAAAATAAAATAAACGTCAGTTGTAAGAATGAATGGACTGCTGGACCTGGTAGGGCCTTTACTATGAACCAGCTATGACTAAGTATCCTCCTGTGTCTGAAATGATACATAATTGCATTTCCTTTGCATCTTTTACTCCCTGGGGGTTACTACTCAGTTTTTAAAAACCCTAACCCAAAAGAGAACCAGGAGTTCCCAAGGCTCCTGCCTTGATCTGGGTCTTGCATTCATCATCTACAGAAGACTTGAATTTGAGCAGGGATGTCTCTGCCCCCACAGCTTTAGTGCCCTCTCTTGGCCACAGGAGAAAGTAACTTTGGTGACCATGGGCTGACTTAGTGCCGCTGCTCTCAGTGACTCTGGGAGGACACTCTTTGAGTTAACCTGGAATATGTTTTTTTTTTTTTGAAGATTTTATTTATTTATTTGACAGAGAGAGAGAGAAAGAGAGAGAGAGAGAGAGAGATCACAAGTAGGCAGAGAGGCAGGCAGAGAGAGAGGGAGAAGCAGGCTCCCTGCTGAGCAGAGAACCTGATGCGGGGCTCGATCCCAGGACCCTAAGATCATGACCTGAGCCAAAGGCAGAGACTTTAACCCACTGAGCCACCCAGGCACCCCTAACCTGAAATATGTTAAGATAACATGAGAATCTTCATTCTAATCTTGTTAAGAGCAAACCTGAAAATCCCTAATGCCTAAATTCTGCTACTAAGAGGCATGCAGCCCTTGGTTGTAGCTTGCGTGTCTTGGGGACGGTTATGTTTTCTCTGTCCATCTCGGCTGTCATTATGAGGAGAGAAGAGAATCCTGCCCTTCGTGACAGCTTTCTTTAGAGCCACGCCTTTGTTCTAGTTACCATCCTCTCTCACCTTCTTACCTGGTGCTCACTGGTTTCTCTGCCCACCTCTCTTAAGAGCTTCAATTTTACCTTTCTATAGGTCAGTGGTTCTCAAATTTTTTGACCCCAGGACTCTTTCATACACTCTTCTTTTTAATAGATTGCAGTTTTTAGTGCAGTTTCAACTTTTTGATTTTTAAATTTTAAGTAGGCTCTATGCCCAACGTGGGGCTCGAACTCATGACCATGAGATTAAGAGTCACATGCTCTATCGACTAAACTGGCCAGGTACCCCAGAGCAGTTTTAAGTTTACAGAAAAAATGCACAGAAAGCACATAGAGTTCCCACATAGCCCTTTCTCCCCTCATTCCACTGTGGTCTTGTGTCACTGTGTACATGTGTTACAATTGTCGAACCACTCTCAATGTATTATTTAACTTAGGTTCAGAGTTTGCTCCTTTACACTTGTAAATATATTTGAGAACACAAAAGGGCTTTTGCTTCTTGGATATTTCCCTTTCTAGAAGTTAAAACTAAGAAACTTAAAAAAAATGATTGAAGACATTTCTTCACCTTTTCGCCAATCTCTTTATGATCTGATTTAATAGAAGATAGCTGGATTTTCATAATTGCTGCTCTCCGTCTGTTGAGGGGCCACTCGTCACATCGCCTCTGGAAAAACATCACTGTACACTTGGAAGGAAATGAGGGTGAAGAGTCACGTGTAGTGCTGGTGTAATGAGGAAATCGTTTGAACTTGGAGATCTTCTGGAAGGATCAGGAATCCTCAGGGGTTCCCTGGTGACACTCTGAATACAGCTTCCAGAATCCTAAGTGGCCCTTCCTTTAACAGCTGCCCATTCTTTACGTTTTGGTTGAGATCTGTGCCATCAAGGAGGCTTTCTCTCAGCCCAGACTCCATCTGTGAGTTTGCTCTCGCACTGCACACACCTGTGATAGGTGTGTTTACCGCCAGACCTTAAGCTCCCTGAGGGCAGGGTGTCCAGCTCAGTTCGCCATTGTACTGCGTATTCCTAGCACAGGTGTTCTCAATATACTTACTGAATCGATGATCGACTAAGCAGAAGAAGTAGATACTAGTGTAATTATCTTCCAGGAGTTCACTAGTAAGGAGAGAAGAAGCTTAGACATAATTTATTTCTACCTTAGACTGGATGGTTTGTGGTGGCTGGAATCATGCTTTTCTCTCTGTATATCATCAGCAGACATAGTTTGTGTTCATTAGATGTCGTGCTGAGTAATTGGATGGATATTCAACCAGCAAATAGACAGATGCAGGGGGCTGGATAGGATTTCAAGTGGGAGTCGAGTGTCCATTTGATTAGGGGATTATTGTGTCCTGGAAATGACTAATTGCACCGTTAATAATTGCTGTCAACTCTAGGTTATGTTTGATACAGTGATTTCATATACTTGCGTTCGCAGCGTTACCAGACGTACATCTGAGATGGGAGTGCTTACATCAAAACAGTCTTGAATCGGGGGAAAAATGTGCATTGAATTAAGAATTCAATATCCAGTTGCTATTGCCAGCCTGCCATGAGACGAATGAATAATTGATTAAACATGTGGCTTAAACTACTAAGAAAGATATAAAATTATGCCAATTGAATTTTAATATGTGTTATGTGTTTATGTTTTTCAGGTAAGGAATTACATTTGGTTCTGCCTGATTTCCTATGGAACTTGACAGATGCTGTCTTCTTGTGCTTATTTGTAACCTGACAAATCATGCAAAGTATGCTTGCCTGCAGTATTAGGGCTTCAATTGTAAGTAACATGCTCCGTGCTCTCGTCGGTGGAGCGGATCTTACGGTAAGAGCTTTGCAAGATACTCTGGGTTTTAGATCTGTCCTGTGTTAGGCAGATTGCACTGGAGCAGTGGGACTTACTGACCACTGGTCATTAGCACCACTCCACTGAGCACTGTGGGGGCTCTGCACTTGGTCCTCTGTGTACCTGCCCTGTTCTTCCCACTTGGGATGACTTTCCTTTTCTCATTGGCTTCACTTTACCTCCCGCATGATTTGAGACAGAAAGCCCAATGATTTCCTGTATATAACATTACCATTAACAAAAAGAGAATCAGATGTACAAAAATATATTTTAAAAATCTCTTGTAAATGAACCTTGAACATATTATGCTAATTGAAATAAGCCAGAGGCAAAGGGACCAGTATTATAGGATTCCATTGATATGAAATTTCTGGAATGTACAGATGCATAGATACAGAAAGTAGACTAGTGGTTAGCAAGGTTTGGCGGAAGGAGGGAATGTAAAACTATTTCTTGATAATTACAGAATTTCTATTTGAGGTGATGAAAAAGGTTTTCCCCCTTTCCGTTTTATTGAGATATAATTGAAAGAGTTTTAGAAATAAGTAGTGATGATGATTTAGAAATAAGTAGTGATTCCCAGTGAACACTGGGAATGCCACCCAATTACACACTTAAAAATGGTGACAATAGTTACTATGTATGTAGAACCACAATTAAAAAAAAATTTAAAAAAGAAATCAGCCATAATCCCAGTCTTCAGAGAGTTCACTCTTAATACATGGGCACAGTTTCCTTCCTTTTTTGTTTTAACATATTTCTTGATAGTCTTTCTCATTATGAAGTTAAGATGATAGAGTATTATAAATTCTACATCTTAAGGGTTTCGATCAACCTTTTTCCATGCATACTTTTCCCATACCATTGGGACATTTACATCAATACCATCAGCTACATAAGGTTTCATTTGAATCAGATACACTCATTAAAGACCAAGAGCCTTCGTGGATCTCTCTCCGCCTGCTCCTTTTTACACTGACCTCTCCATTTCCTAGTTCTTGAGCACTCACTATGTACCATTCACTCTTCCGGGCCTTCCAAAGGGAAGGAAAGCCAGTCACGGGTCCTATGTGCAGCAGAGTCACGTCACCTGACCTGTGCAAGCTACACCTGGAGGGTGTACTTTGGGAAACACTGGGCTCCATGCTCTATGATTCTATACCACTCCTTGAGTCCCGGCATTCTCTGATACAGGCCATTCAAGTCTGATACCTGAAAGCAAGCTAAAGGTAACCTGACCATCAACAAAATACTGTGAGCCTTTTCCAAAGTCAGCTCCCCTCTTGTTTCTTGGTCAGTGGGTACTCAAGATGTTTTTGACCTTTCCTTAAAACCGATTTGCGGGCGCCTGGGTGGCTCAGTTGGTTGAGCGACTGCCTTCTGCACAGGTCATGATCCCGGAGTCCCGGGAGCGAGTCCCATATCGGGCTCCCGGCTCTGCGGGAAGTCTGCTTCTCCCTCTGACCTTCTCCCCTCTCATTCTCAGTCTCTCGCTAATAAATAAATAAAAATCTTAAATAAAAAAAACCGATTTGTAATCCAGCTGACTTTTGAACACTGGGGGTTAAGGGTGTAGACCTACCCCTCCCCCTCCAGTCAAAATTGTGTGTCTAACTTTTGACTTCCCCAAAACTTAACTACTAATAGCCTGCTGTTGACTGGAAGCTGTACAGATGCCATAAATGGTTGATTAACACTTTTTTTTGTATGTTACATGTATTATATACTATATTCTTAATATAAGTCAGAGAAAAGAAAATGTTATTGGAAAATCCTAGGAAAGAGAACTACATTTCCAGTAATGTACTCTAGGAAAAAAAAACTGTGTGTAAGTGAACCTGCTCAGCTCAGACTCGTGTTGTTTCAAAGACCAACTCTATAGTGAACAATTTGAAAGAGTTGTTAAAAAAACCCCCAAAAACCAACAACTCAAGTGCATCCACTTACCAGCATTCTGATGAAGGAGTGTGAAGTCTCATTTTTTAAGAAGTAGAAGGACAAAGCCCACGTACAATAACAGTGTCTTAGTGAATATGTGTCTTTTTTAATGTGTAAATTAATTCTCCCTAGACTTCCTTTTCTTGTATTAAAATGTGTCCCACTCATGATTTGAGAACAAAACATAAGGAAATGAACATATACTGAGCATAGTCTAGATACAAAAAACCCCTCATTTTAACAAATGAGACTCGTGGACATGTGCTTCTGACTTCGTAAAGACTGGCAGAGATGATGATTGCTTCAGAAACATTTTTCTTGCATGGCTTAGGGAGGGGATGATGGAAAATGAAGCCCTGTGTGGACAAACTCTAGGAATCTTCCAGACTGTTTCTTCCTTATATACCAGCCACATCGTAGAATCCCCACATGCAGTTGAACGAACGAATGGGTTTTGAAAAGACACAGCTTTGATGTTGGGATCTGAATATTTTTGCCACAGGAATAATGACGTATTTTTTGTTTTAACACATCCTCTGAAGAACATTGGAGCGTTAAGAACGGGATGGTGTGACTCATGCTTGCCTGTCTCTAGGTATGGAGGGTGCAGCAGGAATTTGTGTGGATACCTTTGTCTATAGAAAGGATATAGGATTTTTTTTTTCAATGATGGATAAGATAGGGCCCATTCTGCCCTACCTCCCATATTATCCCCTCTTTTTAAAAGCTAATTTTCATGTCTGTTTTCAGACTTTTATGTAGGCCAATGTTCCAGAGTTTGTTTGCAAACATTACCCACACATTGTGTCAATCAGCAGGTTTCTTCACTTAACAGAAGTTTCCGCAATCTGATTGGAGGGCACGTGCTCTAGGTTTTTGTAGATGCAGAGACAGAGGAGTTTATCACCTCCGCAGAATCCCGGAGACATCAGATAATGAGTCTTCGGACAGTTCGTATAGAAGGGAGTCACGAAAAGGGGGAAAACGCATGATGCATTTTGGTGGTAGGCTCATAGGTTAGCGGTTAGTGGTTAGTTGTGCATGTGCAAGGCTAGGTCCTGGGTCTTGCACACACAGGTTCACAATGCACGGCATCTTAGGGAATCCTCCTAAAAGAAAAGGAGTTCTGGGAATGTTCATTTCATGAATGAGGACAGAGAGGCGCACAGAGACCGTAAGACTTGCCAAAAGCCGTTTGACAAATTTGAGGGCAGCTATAAACCACACCTTGGTGTGTCAGGCTCCAAGACCCTCACTTGCTGTATGTAAACGAAGGATTTATTGAAAGAGAAGCATATTCTGGGGTCTACTGGATTTTTATAAAAGGGAAAAATGCATTGCCTTGAAGCATGGGCACAGGGATTCTGAGAATCATCTCTTAAAATTACATGGGATGATGTAAAATATTTGGCAAGATATCTGGTACGTCATAAGTGCTCCCTAGGTCATGCCTTCTGTGTTACTGTTTTTGTTATTGATACACATATAGAGACACTTCAGAAGGATAGCCTTTGTTGTCTTTGGACTTGATGTAGTGGGTGTGGCATTTAGAAACATAGGGGATGTAGCCAGCCCCTCCAGGTTCGGATCTTGGCATCTTCATTTACCGGGCTTGGGACTTTTGGCAAGCACATTAACCTCTCCAGGCCTTGCTGTCTGTACCTGCACAGTGGGGATCGTAATCACGCTCACCTCCTAGGATTCATGCAAGTATCAGGTTAAGTATGAGGGTGATGTGCACGCTATACTCTGCACAGTGTCTGGCACTCAGAAAATATTATTGGCGTCATTATCAGTCATTATATTCATTATCAGTGCATCATTATAAAAACTTCAAAGGCACCCCTGTGGAAGCTGATCCATGTTGTTTCCTGGCAGAAAGAGTAACATGGTAACATAGTAACATAGTAATATAGTAACATAGTAATAAAGTAACACATGCTGGTGTTGAGTGTGTGTTCGATTGTGTGCGTTTGCCAGTCCGTATCCTTTTGGTACCCTTGTGTGTACTGAGCGAAAGTTCTCCAATCAGAGGTTTTGGATAGATGCACCAAAACTATTTCACGTCTTCTGGAGGATATCAATATGGTGAGTGCTGGTTCCAGGGTAAACTTGAATACTGTAGTGCGTAGACGTGCCCTAAAGCCATTGGCACAAAGAGGAAAGCAAACTGGAGAGCTTTTATAGCCTTATTGCTTACACTGTGTTTTTCTCCTTACGTTGGAAAATTGTAAGGGAATGCAGAATCTAATTTTAGGAGGCCCACTGAGGCTGGTTTCACGGGCTAATGGTACGGGTGTGTGGGTGTGTTTTTTTCTGTTACTGGATAAGTGAAACTTATCAGAGCGGACTTCAGACTTCGACCGTCACCCCCTGGTAGCCTACTTGCCATGTGGAGCTAGGGTGTTATTGATAAAGTGGAATCTGATGACCTCACTTTCTTGTTTCATTGGTTCTAATTTGACATAACTTATCAGAGCCTTTGTGATCTGGCTTCCTCATCATCTAAAATCTTCCTTTGCTGCCTTTCAGATGTGTTGGAAGGGCTGGCAACATGTAGCAGCAGTTGTTTGTTCAGGAGGAGTGGCTGAGCCCTTAGGCAGTCATTGAAGTCCCATGGTTCACTGATGTCATTTACCTGGCACTGTAGACACTGGCCACCTGGGAAGGAAGGTGCCCTTGGTGCCTTCAGGATAGGGCTACAGCTCCCCCTTGCTGTGTTCCCACAACACTCGCTTGCCTCTACTGGAGCAATTAATACAATTGGAGCAATATTACACACTTGTCTTATGGCCTGTTGGATCCCCAGTGACTAGCTTGTGCCTTTGTTTTAATTCAAGGCATACTTGGTGAGTAAATAAGGTAGTTCTAAGGACTGACCTGTCTTTTATCTGAAGAAGTTACTTTTGTTATCAATTTTGGAACTGACTTATCTGTCCATCCATCCGTCTTAAAGGACTTGAAGTAAATAATATTAACAATCTGTTCTCGTTAGGTGGGAACACAGGTGTTTGGTGAATCAAGTTGTTTTTGAAATTGACAGTATTCTATTAAACTGAAGCTCTGTCCTTGTCACTTGGAGCCCTGTTGATTAAAAATCACCCACAGCAAATCCCAGAGAAGTGAGGCTGCTGCTGTTTCTGGGAACTTTTCTTTTGGGTTTGAGATAGAACGATGGAAATGAAAGTCCTCCTGTGCTGAGACCCATGTGTATCCATAGGAGAGTCGAATGATGGGAACAGAGAAAGCGGGGTGGATGGCCAACCATTTCCTCTTTGAATTCACTTTAAAAAATATCAGTGTGATTCCTGAAAATTCGTTATCTGGGAGTTTTCGTTGATGGAGAATTTTAGGTAAGAGTGATGCTTTGGAGGTAAAGATGCGGGGTTTGCTTGCAGCTTGGGTGATGTGACCTTGATTGGGCCATCTTATCTCTGTGGGCTTTCTGAAATCTGGCTGGGGAGGGTGAGGACAGTGCCTCACAAAGGCATCCTGAGGTCATCTTGCCTGTAAAAGTGCCTGGCACATTCTAAACACTGAATTGATGTTGGCATTTCTTATAATCAAACTGTTTGTATTAAAATATCTAATATCTTTTGTTGAAGCGAGAATTAGTAGAGGATTGATCTTTTAACCGGAGAGCGTCTGTGGTCGCCATGTGTTGCCTTTTTAATTAATTAATTAATTAATTAATTAATTTGACTTTAGGAGGTTGTTGATAATAATCACCACTGATTTGTTGCTCTGGGGACTGGAGATCCACAAGAGCTGTGGATAACCACATTGTGTGCTGTCTGAGCAACAGTTGAATCTTGAGATTGTCCTTGACTCTTCGGCAGCATTACCGATGACTGTTATTCATAATGTGCACACAATATAGCAAGTCCGTGGAACCCCACTCCATGGAACCCCACAATATACTTCTTATTGGCCCCCGTGCTGCTTCCTACTGTCTATATAACCTTTGGCATTACTTCAAATATTTATATTTTCTATGGACCTCCTGCCCTTAAAAATTTTTTTAATGGGTTTTATCTGCTTCTCAAATGAGAGACTAAAATGATACATAAATTCTGCTTCCGTTTGCCTATTATTAGAACACTTGCAGACAGCAGTCGATAGAAAATTTTAAACAAAGCAGTCTGCATGGCTGTCATTCATTCATTTTCAAGGTAAAAATTAAATGCTAGGAATATCGCACAATTCCATGGGGATCTGAGGAACTCTTTGGAGGTTAAATGACATCTATGGATCTTTGAATTTAACTTGGTATCTCCTTCACGAATAATTTATTATTCAATAATCAATAAAGATTTGGCCAGGATTTCAAGTAAATTATAAGCACAGGGACATACATTCTTTAATATAGAGAGGAGAACTCTCATGGGAATTGCAGTGATCCGTAGAATAATTTTAAGATTTGTTCTCTCTCTTTCTCTCTTGCTCTCTCAGTCTCTTTGCCTGTCTCTCTCTCTCTCTCTTGCCCTTTTTCTCTCTCAGTCTCTCTCTTTTCTGGAGCTATAAATCCAAATATGATACTTAGTTTAGTCCCTGGGAATCTCTAATAAATGCATAAAAATATTCAAAGGGATTGTGTCCTTTTATTAGATTTTAGGAACTCCACTTCCTTTAGGAAATTTCAAAGGTCAGATATTTGAGTTGGGAATAGTCACTAAGGAGTTTTTAATGCTGCTGAAATCAAGATTTGACTAATGATAGCAAGGTTATATAGATATGACAATGTGTTTAACTTAAGAATGAAAACGAGTTGGCGTCTTGACAGCTCGTCCTCATTTACTGGATCTATTCGACATCCTTTGGTCTGTCCGCTATGGAGAAAATGGACTGAGACTATGTTCTTAGGTTTGAAAAAGATAAATGGATATAAGGAAGAAGGGCCATGATACCGATAGGAAGAGTAAAAGAATTTAAATGAGACCCAAGTTGGGGAAAAAGTGACAGTGGGAATTAGGACTGGAGGTTCTGTGTTTAATCAGACCTGCAGTGCTCTTTCCTGGGAGAGGATTCATAGTGATAGGTCTTCTGCAAAAAACAAAGGGTATTCCATTGTCTCTGTTTCCTCCTTGGAAGTGTCCATCTGACTATCTGTTTTCTGAGTTTTTGGATGGAGCCAGCAGGGGAAGAACTAGCCGAGACTTTTGGAGTGATTTATTTATACTTTAATATGCCATATAAAGCCACTTTGTTTCAAAATTAAGATGAAACACCCAAAGAAAGGACGGGCTGAAGATTTAAGCAGTCTTCAAATTACCACATCTGCTACATCTGTCCCTATTAACCAGATAGTTTTTCGATAGGATGAATCTCATTGTAGGAGAGATGGATGAATTTTCCTTCTTTGTTTTGTTTTGTTTCCCCCTTGGTTTGCAGGTGCCATCAACAGATGATCTCATAGCAGAGATGTCTGCTCTGGTGGGCTAAATCCAATCTATTGTCATGATTTCCTTTTCCCAGTAAAGTGTTTTGAAGTAATTGGAACATCTAATATGAAGATCTTTCAAAAAACTGCTTTTGGGCTTTTTAAAAAACAAAACAAAACAGTTGATTTTGCAACCTTGGTCATAATCACCAAGAACTAAGTAGATCCTCACCCCTTTAATGGGTGTGAGATCTCCAGTATGCCACAGTCCTCACCATTCCCTAATGCCTTATTCTAACCTAGCTTATTTCTCTCATTTGACTTTCTAATCACTGAATTTGAAAATCACCAAGTCATTTTTTTTTAAACTTAAGAGACCCATTTTTAGAGAGCATATCATCTAATACCTTCAGTTATTAGACATGGAAGCACCAGAAAGTAGACCAAACTTGGAAGGATGGAGTAATGGGTTAATCATACTTAATTATGATGTATAGTCGGTGGCAAGATTTTTGTATGGTCTTTTTTTTTTTTTTAATGTTAGTCAAAATGTAGAAACCTAAGTCCCTAAAGAGTTCTGAATGTTACAGGGTCACCTGGGTGGCTCACTTGGTTAAGCGTTTGCCTTCAGCTCAGGTCATGCTCCCAGAGTCCCAGGATCAAGCCCCACATTGGGCTCCCTGCTCAGTGGGGAGCCTTTTTCTCCCTCTCCCACTCCCCTTCCCCTGCTTGTTCTCTTTTTCTCTCTCTCATGAATAAATAAAAATCTTTTTAAAAAAGAGTTCTGGATGTTTTATGCAAGAAATCCTCATTTTAAATCCATTTCACATCTTTGTTTTCTAAGTCATCAGAAATAATGTGAAGAAGTGTGCGGTGATGTGGAAGTTTAGCCTCCTTTTTTCTTTTCCTGCTGTAAGACCGAGATCCTCCAGAGGGCAACAGAGAGCAGCTTGACGTTAGAGTATGAGACAAGGACACTGGTTTGGAAAAATTTAAAAACCTTTTCTTCTCCCTGATTTCTCACATGACAAATCCTGTGAGTATAGGGGGATCTTTAGGGGTGGAAATTGTATCCTCTGCTGGGTATTGTTTCTTAGTCTCCCTGGGAATCTATCAAATAAGCAGTGTGTGTATACAAAGTATTTCCAGAGACTTTGTGTCTTTTAAAACTAAATAGTCAAATATGGCCTGCTTGTGTGTTATGTATGGTTGCCAAATCCCCTGGTCCCTAATCCTAACCTAGAGATCATGAAAAGAGAGGTAGTAGCTTTTCCACTTTCGATTCTGTTGTGGCTTTTAGGTTTGTGGCTTCTTCTTCTTCTGACCAGGAATTTATTTAATTCCTCAACAGGTTAGCAAGAACTAATTTGTTTCCTTGATTTACATGGTTATTTCCTACCGGGAAGCAATGTAATTTAAGGGGGAAAGATTTTCACCAGACTTGTAATAGAATTGGTTCATTGTGACATTTTTTTTTAGTAAAGATTTTATTTATTTATTTATTTATTTATTTATTTATTTATTCATTCATTCATTCATTCATTCATTTATGAGAGAGAAAGGAGAAAGAGCTGGCACGCAATTCAGGGTGGGGAGGTAGTGGTGGGAAGGTAGTGGTAAAGGGAGAGAGACAAACAGCCTGCTCAGAGTGTGGAGCCTGGCTCCATCCCACCACCCTGAGGTCATGATCTGAGCTGAAACCAAGAGTTGGATGCCCAACCAACTGAGCCACCCAGGTGCCCCTGATTGTGACATTTCATTATCACCTTAACATTATATTTGAACCCCAGATTATCACTGCCAACAGTATTGCCTTTGGCAGTTTGTAAAAGTTGGAGACTCGTTCTGCCCTGTGCTTGTAAACTTAGCAAGAGTGGAGATTACACCTTATGGAACAATTTTGCCTATTGTCAACATTTAACGTTCATCTGGGTGTCAGTCCTTGGTTCCTGGGCATAAATATGCACGGTTTGCTTATTGGTGAGTTTCAAGAAGTGCCATTTACTATTTAAAGCACTAAAACTTGCTAATTTATGCATGATAATGTAAATTTCTTTGTATGCTGCTAGAATTCAATTTTAGCCAGACTGCAGGCAAATGTTAAGGTTGGCTATGTGATGGTGGTTTTTTTTTTTTTTTTTTTTTTTTTTTTTGGTATGTGTGATGATGTTTTTAGCTATAACGTGGAAATTACTTGTATGTGCGTCTGATGTGGCAAACAAACATCCCCATATTTTCTTTGGAGCAGTCAGACTCTGAGGATGAATTTCTTTCATGAGAATATATGTGAGAATATATGTAAGTTTTACCTTTTCTTTATATACTGCTCATTGTATCATTGGGGTGTGTGTTATACATTTAAAATGGACATTTACATCACCTTCCGGGGAAACTGGATGAAATAGCCCATTACAACTTTCGTTGCCTTTTGAGTCATCCAATCACAGAATTTGGGGGCTGGAAGATTTTTTTTTTTTTATATTTTATTTATTTGAGATAGAGACAGTGAGAGAGAGCATGAGAGGGGAGAAGGTCAGAGGGAGAAGCAGACTCCCCGTGGAGCTGGGAGCCTATGTGGCACTCGATCCCAGGACTCCGGGATCATGACCTGAACTGAAGGCAGTTGCTTAACCAACTGAGCCACCCAGGTGCCCCTGGAAGATATTTCTGGAGGTGACTTGACTCATCTTGCTTCCTCTTGGTGGATATGCTAAAACTTGGAGAGGATCACCTTTCTTATTAAAAATGAAGACCAGACAATCCAAGGAGGATAGTTAGGCAATCACCCATTCTGTTCTCCAGCTCTTGACAACACTCAGCTTCCCACAGCACCCCAGCTTTGGAAGAGACGGAAGACATGCTATGGCTTTTCTTTTTTAATGGCTTTGTTTCTTCGTCGATAACTTCCATTCTGTGCAACATTGCCTACCAGCAGCTATTTCCCCGTTCTATTAACGGAACCCTGATTTTGTGTTTAGTCAGTACAGTTACTTGACCTTGGGCAAAGCAGGCCTGTCCAGAGTCATGTTTGATGAATTGATTGGTCTCAGGTCGTCTCGTCAGCCCATTTTGCCTCAGCACTGATTGGTCTAGAGTTGTGTGTGTGAACCAGCTCTGGCCAATTATTAGAGGTGGGAGGGATTCCCTTCCTGAATAAAATGACAAGACACCCATGAAGATAAATCCTTTTGCCTCTGCCTTGCTTCCTGCTTTGAGTGAGGGTATGTTTAGAAGTATAGCCGCCATCTTGTAACAGTGATAGCCGCCATCTTGTAACAGTGAGGTGACAAGTCTTGAAAACAGGCTGAGGATGGTGGCGTAGAAGGAGAAGGCTGTGTCTTTGACAGCATTGTTGAATGGCTGAATGAACCTCGGGGACCACCTCCCTCCAGATTTCTAGGAGAAAAACAAACCAGCCATTATTTAAGCCACTGCTACTCCAGGATTCTCTTATTTGCAGCCAAAAGCGTTCCTAACTGATAAACCAAAAGGCAAATTATGTAATGAAGATGTTCTTCGGTTCAACCAGATGAAAAGGCAGCAGCAGTATATTTTGTCTCAATCTGCTTTTCTGTAAATATTATTTCCTTTTGGCCTAGAATGAAAGACAGATGTTGAGAAATGTAATTAGATTCTTGGTATACGTGGCCAAGTTTTAATTTTTAATTGAACACGAGGCCCCAAAGTGTTTGGCAACAGAAAGAAAATAATCCAGCATTTCTTATTTAATTAAGTCCTCCTGTACGACCGTGTAGCCAAAGATCAGAGCTAGCAGGATTGCATTACATGGTGATTTTAGTGTTGCTGTCTTTTGTTGCCGCCCGCTTGTTTTCAAATCTAGTGCAGTCTGCTGCTTAGACTCCTGTACTGTATTTACAGTAGAGTGCTTTGGAGCTCGTCCCAGGAGACTCTGGTTATGGCTGGATGCCCGGAGCAGATGGAGAGGTCAGGAGGTAAAGTTCACTTTTGTTAGTGATGGGAGCCTCAAAGAGGAGTTCCAGGGAGGGCAAGGAATGCAGCCTTGCTGGACAGTTGCTTTGTTCTGATAAAGCAGAATTGGTGATAGCGCTTCTCTGAGTTAGATTCGGCATCATTTCTTAACTCGACTGGAGGTAAATCCACTTATAAATTCAAATAAAACCAAATCTCTAAGTGACTGAAGACAATATGTCCATTGAATATTATCTGTTGTGTGTAGTATGTTAAACTCAGTATGTTAAGGCACACTGATTTCTTGTGAGTCTACCCCACCTCAAACTTTTGTACTGGTGATATTATAAGGTTAGCTGAAATTGTTGAAAACTTTCAGCTAGGAAATATTTTTCAATGCCTGAAATTATTTACTAATATATAGGTGCATTTAACCTCAAAGTAGGTCAAAAATATGGTGGGGGTCTCTAGCTGGCCTACTGTAATATGTAGATAAGCAACTTGTAATTAGTGTGCTGGTTCTGTATAAATGTATTTCTATTTAGTTTGTTCCCTTCAGATTGAATACTGCCTCTCCCCCCTTGTTCGTTAATTGATGGTTGGTAGAAGAGATTTTTTTAAAAAGTGGGTAAAGCAGGATATAGATTCAGATTACCCAGGTCCAAATTTCTACAAAATCTGATTTAATAGGGTCAGAATTAATCAAGTTTTATTGTATGTCATTTCTTTTTAACCTCAAGAGTTATTAAACATGGTAAGTTGTCATTTTGTAGTGGGGATGTCATGTGGATATTGATTAAGAATCAAGGTAAAGCCTCACTATTTTAAAATATAATTGGCTTCAATACACATTTGAGTTCTACCAGAGTAATATGCTTATGTAGTTAAAAAGTTTTATCCTCAGGTTTTTTTTTTTCTTCAAGTTTCAAAGGAGGGCGTTAAGAATAATGGTGCCCTAAACAAAATAATATTGAAGCAAATGTGTTTTTTCTTTGCATCATTTCTTTACGATGACTGTAACTCGACAGTTCTGTTTGAAAGGGATTAGTGTTATTCGTGTGATAGAACATCTGTGGATTCCTTAGCGTGGTGAACATCAGGCCTGTGACTCATTCCTTCAGCATTTGGAATTTTGGGCCCTGAGGTTTGAGGACGTAACTACTAGGTTTAGGTGTGAACTTCTCTGCTCTACTTCTTTGGTCTTTTCTTTAGTCTTCAGTGTTTTCCCCAAAGGAGCACCCCTTTTTAACCACAGAAACCGTATCTTGCCATTTTTCTGCTAAAAGCCACTGAGGAGTTTCCCTTCAGTGAACACCCAACATTCCTTACCATGGGCTCCATGGTCCACGTGATCTATTCCCTCCAGGGTCTGCAGACTAGTCCTTCAACACCATTTAGCTGCTCTGGTTCTGTGCCTTGTGCCACCACCACTCCACCCCAACTCAGTGCTCTCTCAGAGCATTTGTACCTGTCATTTGCCTGGTGAGGAAATCTCTTTTCCCAGGTCTTTGCTTGTCTGACTTCTCATAGTCTTGACTTAGCTCCTTTGTCAGCAACTAAGAGTAACTGCCCCCCCCACTCCCCCACCCCCATCAAGTCTTTGTCACCTGGGCATCGACGCAGTTGACACACAACACTTAAAAGCATAACGTAATTTCACTTCTGAATTTGTTTTTTATAGCAATATCACTTTTATCTCTCTTTGAGAAGATGGAAGTTTGATGCTGTCTACCTTGCTCATCTGTCTTGTCTGTCTCTGTAGGGGGAATTGGATTCCTGAGTGCTTAGAGCCCATGATAGGCACTCATAAGTACTCCTTGAATCAAATTAAATGAAAGGAAATGCACACTATACAAATATACCTGGAATATTTTAGGAGTCAAATGGCAGAATTAATTTAGGTCATCCAAGTATGTTATTATTTCCTCCTCCTAGGTCACATTCAGTCCTTTTTATCCTAAAGCACTACCTTATTGGGAGCTCCATCTGGAATAATTCCCCCCTTTTCTAAATTTATTTTTTAAAATTAATTCAGACTTGGGGCACCCGGGTGGCTCAGTTGGTTAAGGCTCTGACTCTTGATTTCGGCTCAGATCATGATCTCAGTATTGTGAGATAAAGCCCCGTGTTAGGCTCTGTGCTCAGCACAAAGTCTATTTGGGATTCTCTCTCTTCTTCCTCTGCCCCTTCCCCTGCTCACGTGCTCGCTCTTTCTCTCTTCTAATAAACAAACAAACAAACAAACAAACAAATAAATAAATAAAATTCAGATGCAACTCAGATGCCTAGTGAAGCCCCTTCATCAGATGACAGAAGTCAAATGCTTAAAGCAGCCATTCGTAACTATGTTCACACATTCTTAATCCTGATGAAACTCCATGAAAATGAGTGTTCTGTCAAATAGATAGAAATATAGCAGTATTACATTCCTTTAGCATATTCCATGAATGTATTAAAGAACTTTTTGAGGTAGAGAAACCTTTTATTTGTCTCACTGTTACTAGACTTACAGGGCATGGACTCTCCTCCATCCCCACGTGTTTTGTTTTCCTCCAAACTCCTGTGAACACTGTGTCCTCTCCATTTGAGTCCCATCTTTTCCATGTCGTGGCTGAAATAGACAATACCGGTATCTGCGTGGCCCTTTGAAGGGAATTTAGAGCCCTGACGAGATGCACGTAGGGTGAGACCATCCTGGGTAACAGCTGCCCAAGTCCCCACCCCGGGCCTGTGGCCCAAGGGTATCGGTCTCTCTAGGAACCCTGATTGCGAAGCTGTGCTTTATAGCCCATATATGGTTGGTGGTCGAGACAATTATGGTTTCCTTTCAGATCAGTGTGTATAGAAGACTATAATTCTCTCTGGCTCTTTTCAAGATATCATCTGTGAACAGAGAATGGCATTATTCAGAGATTTCTGGGCTTTTTGAATGTGGCAGAAACTTGGTGCTCTGACAACAAAACATGGCAGTGTATGACTGCTTTGTGGCATGATTATCAAAGATTGGTAGAGTTTCTAAATCTACTTCCCAACAGTAGGAAAATGTACATTGCAATAGTTAACCAATGTCAGAGACTCAGTGTTTTTTTCCCAGATTGAATGGCTGGCATCCCAGACACTGAATATTCTATTCTCCTAGACTCCCGTTTCAGCATAATTTAGTTCAAAAGTAAGGTTTCTCATTGTGAAATATTAAGCCAGGGTGTTTTATATAAAAAGCATTGAATTATTTTATTCTCCAGGTGGCACAGTTTAAATAAGATGGAAGTGTAAATCTAATCAACTATGAGACTATGTCTATTTTATACTGTGTAGCTTCTTTTAAAAAGACTAATTCATATGCAGCAGTAATTCATTTAATCTCAACAAGTTTTTGCATAACTTTATATTCCTCTACTATATTCTCTTTGCCAAGAATATGTTCATATAAATCACTTTTCCCCTGCTAAAGTGGCTTTGGAAAGTATTTGAAAAGCATCTAGACTATTAACCCTTTGAGTCAGTTTCTCTTTTCCTTTTCTTTCCTTTATTTTTATTGTTAATTAAATTGCCTGGAGTCAAGTTTTCTGAGACGTCGAGTTTCCACATTTTTCCTATGATGCACAGACTTTTCTAGTGTCAGAGAGCATCGAGGCTAGAGAGTCTTGGAATCCTCCAGATCTTTTGTCTGCGATCATTGGTTAAGGCTGTACTGCTTCCATTTTTTCAGTTGGCGGGAATGAAGTGCGCTGCCGTCCATTCCAGGACCTGCGCGGAGCACGAAGGAGGAAATTCACTAATTCCTAGTATTCAACCCCCTCCACTTGGTCTCACTGAAGCCCCTAGTATTTCTTCTTTTCTGGGAAGGATCAGAAAGCTAGCCCACGTGTTTGCTTTCCAGCCTTAGTTTTTGAATAGGTGATGAAAGTGTAAATCTGCTTATTGTGGTGTGATCTGCAAAGATTTGGTAGAGTTTTTAAACCCACTTCCTAACTCTAGGAAAATATGTACCAGCTTTTGCCTAGTTTAGACAGTGAAAGTGAAATCTGATGATTGTCATTTCGCCTTTTGTTGGGAAGAGTTAGCCGTAACAAGACGCATGGTAAGCTCACGAGGTGTAGGGCACCCTCAGTTACAACGGCTGACATTTGAGGTAGGTGCTGTTACTCAACTTTTCAGATGGAGATGCTGGGGACATAGAGATGAAGCAGTCCCCTTCAATTCGTGCCATGATAGAATCGGGATTCAAAGACAGGCATTTTGTTTTCAGATGTTTATTTCATTATTGCACTATCCTGTCTCAGTTGAATGATCTAGTGATAACAAGACGGCGTAAAGAGTCAAACTGTGTTGCATTGGAATCTTATTTGGAGTTCTTCAAAACCAACTGAAAAGCTGATTTTTTTGACCCCTGTCCTCAGTCTTGTGACCTTGAAGTATGGAGGGGGCACCTGGCTGGCTCAGTCAGTAAAACATGTGACTCTTGATCTTGGGGGTCTTGAGTTCAAGCCCCACATTGGGTATAGAGCTTCCCTAAAAAAAATGAATTAATTAAAATGAAATAAAGCAAATCCTTTAAAAAAAATAAAGTATGAAGATTTGAGCTGTGTTTTTCGTAAGTGCTGTGTGTTTCATAGTGACCATTCCAGATCTATGCCAGGCATTCGATCTCCTAGGTAGTGGCGATTCAGCAAAGTAGAAGACCGGGAAAAAAATCGTCCTCTCTGGTAGCATATATTCTAGTGGACAGTCCTGATGGATCTTCTGAGCCAGGTAGGCAGCAAAATTTGTTACCCAAAGACTTGGCAGTTGTGGCCATTCTCAGGTGACTGAGAACAACCAGGGTCCTGTGCCTGAGGACTTTGTTCTGGATGGCTGATAGATAACTGGAGCAAGTCATTCTGGCCAGAACCTGAGAGATGAGACAGAATCACTCCGACGGCTCCAGTGTGGTGGCGATTTTTGTTGCTATGGTAACCACCTATCTTAGCATCCCTCTCCACACTACATCATAATTTTGACAGGACAGTGTGAGTGAGTTTATGTACAAACACATGTGCTTTTATAAAGCCTGGTTGGGGCAAAAGAAAGCTCTAATACGTGTCTTGTCTTTTCAAAGATGCACAACATTCAGGCTAATTAAACCTGTCCATGCAGGCTTCTAATTGTTGATGCTTCCCCTGGAGTAGCAAATTGCTGTGTTTGAAATGATGGTGTGTCTGCAAAAGATGGGACTTTTTATAATACATACGTTCACAGATACATCTAGCAAATTCTCACTTTTTCTAATGCGGAAACATGCTAATTTTCCACACAAAGTTCGCCGACATTCACAGCGTATCTCAGTGAAGATGAAATGCTCGCGGTTCTAATGAGGCCCTCCTCTGTGATTAGGGTTTCATTGCTCTTGCTGTAGCATGAGTTCTTCACCAAAACCGTGATTATGATGTGCAGTTCACATGTCAAAATGACTAATTTTGTCATTCTTTTGTTGTCATTGTTGTCAGTTTCCCAACATTAATGGGAAAGCTCTGCTTGGAGAGGAGGCATGCGTTACAGAACTAGAGATCCCAGTATTTGTTACCTATGACCGGTGAAGTTGCTGATATGTTACAAATGTGATGTCTACAGAACCCAGTCCCCTTCATGGGAAACACTGTGAGCAGGGGAAAGGGAGAATAATTTTGGGAGAATAATTTTGAAGAGGGTAGAAGGGTCCAGAAACTTTTTTTTTCCAAAGATTTTATTTATTTATTTGACAGAGGGAGAGAGATAACAGGTAGGCAGAGAGGCAGGCAGAGAGAGAGGGGGAAGCAGGCTCCCTGCCGACCCTGAGATCATGACCCGAGCCAAAGGCAGAGGCTTTAACCCACTGAGCCACCCAGGAGACCCGGGTCCAGAAACTTTGAGAACAGTCCGATGTGCTGCGATGTGCCCCTGCTGCTTCTGCCATCTGGAGATTCTGAGCTTTCCTTTGAAGCCCGCTTGGGATGGGAGAGCACCAGGTGCTGAGCATTCTGCGTGAAAGGTCCAGCATTAAAGCTTTTGGTGATGTAGCTTTTTTCCCCCTCGTACACGCCCATCCCCATTCACACAGTTTCTCTTTGTTGTATCTGTAGTGCTATAAGGGAGCTCACTACTAACCAGACTCTGTCCCGGATTGTCCCTCCTCTGAGTCTGTCTAGGTATTGCTGAGCCCTGGTCACTAGTCTAGACTCTAGGGTAGTTTTTCCCTTGGGTGTCCTCTCTGACCTCCGCATCTGACCAGTGACCACATTCCAGACGGCATCATCCCATCAGCGATGTCCTCCTGCCATTGTGCCTGCTCAGAGATCTTTGAGTTCTAAACTCTCTTTGACACCCCCCTCTTACAACAGGGGGTATCTACTTCCAGCATCTGTAAAGTCATTGGTACTATTCAAATGTCAACCCCTCCAACAAGTATCCAATTCTAGAAACAGAAGTGACTGGGAAACTTACATGGTGATGTTCCTGTTCCTTTCCAGAAATGTGACCATCTGGAGGGCTGAAGTGTGTTTGCTCCTGTGACACTTCTGCTAACATTTAGCAAGAATTTCTTGAGGCTTTTCATGTCATGCTAACATTTTGGAATTTAGATAAAATCTAGTCTTTATTATCAAAGAGTTTAGCATCCAGGTAGAAAGAAGATGGGTCCAAGGAAAGTTTGCTACGTTCACCCAGCTCCACAGTTGTTTGCAAGAGCTCTCATATTCAATAGGTCATTTAACCCTTAAAAATAAAAAAACAAAACAAGAAGCACAGAAGAGACTAGGTAGAGGCTGGACACTGCTGACTACACCTGGGTGAGAATTCTTGTACTACAACTTGCTAAGTCCCATTTTTAACCTGCAAAATGAGGATGCTCTACTTCCTCCTCAAGGTCATTGCACACACTGGTTGACTTATTTCTTAACCTACAGAAAGCACTTCCATTATGCATTAACACAGGAGACTCCTATGGTAGGAGCCCTGGGCTGTGAGTGAGGAGATTGGGGGAGGGGTAGAGGGCAATCAAAAAAGCCTTCATTGTGAAGGACAGTTAAGGGCAGAGTGAGCTGGTTTCACTGGGGGCGTTTCAGGAAGAAGGAACAGCATGAGCAGAAGCCCAGGGTTGAGAAACACTATGGCCTGTAGGAAATTACAAGTTGTTCAGTAGGCTTTCAGTATGGGGTTTATTTTCCCTTAAGCCTCTTCAGTCATTTCCACATCTTTTGTAAGCCCACTTCCTTTAAACACAATAGCGAAAAACAAACAAAGGTAAGAAATTCGCTGAGCAAGTGTACATGGATGTTCCTTGCTACACTGTTTAGTATAGCATAAATAAGACGGTGAATCATTTGGGGTTCATTAATATGCTTTTCTCTTTTATATTTGTGTGTGTGTGTGTGTGTGTGTGTGTGTGTCCACATTCCCTGTCACCCAGAGGCAACCATTTGCCTCAGGAGATGAAGATTCTTGAAGCAGAAAGGCAGGAAAAATCAGGGTTCAACTTTTTGTCTGCTAAATAAGGTTTTCGGAATCCCTTAAGCCTCCAGTAGCATATCAAGAATGAGGTCCATTGGGCTTGAGTGTCTGATTGAATATAACTAGACTGACCACATTTATCAGCTTGCCTGAGACAGTTCTGGTTCATGTCCATTGTCCTGGCCTAATTAATCTCTCTCAGATGCGTTCTGGTTCAGATGATAAATTATAGGGAAGGTCAATCCCGGCCACAGAGGAGTTGGAATAACACGAGCCCCACCCTTCTGGCCTAGGGGAGTGCGGGAAAGAAGCAGCAGCAGGGGGGAGGGCAGTCAGTGTATCTATGTGTGTTCTCCTCTCTCCCAGTCAGAATTCCAGTGTTTATGTATTTGGGGTGCTAATGGACATCTTGGCGAACAGCACAGGGCTTTTTGGCCTCACGATCCCTGGAGCCCTGGGGAGCCTATAATACAGGGTTGCCCCATGTAAAACAGGTTGGCAGTATCATAGCAAGAGTAGCAGTACCTTGGGCCCAGGCAGAGAAAGAGGCTGAGAGAGCCTATCAATTCTGGGCTTCTTGGGCTCCCACCTACTCAGAAAGGGAAGTTGTGATATGTTCCTTGGGGGGATAAATAAGGTTCTGGGTAGAGGACCAGCCAGCTTGCTCTGGGGATGCCTTAGTGAGCATGAGGTGCCATCCTGGGCGGAGGGAGGGGGTCAGGCCAGATAGGCCAAGACATGGTTGGTTGGAGGTGAGGACCAAGGCCCAGATGGGGTTCATCAATTTGAAAGGGTTCACGCAGGAAGGACGTGAGAAAGGAGGATGCAGGGCTCCGGCTGAGCTTGGCAGCAGAGGAGGGTCACCCAGGGCCAACTCCAGCTGCTGTCCTGTGCCCGTGCCTCACTGAGTCAGCTGGAAGGTACGGTGCCTCCCGGCATGCGGCAGAGGACCCAGGGACCAGGACAGGGCCCCGCTCCCCAGCGCCACGGGACTGGGTAAGTCTTGTGTACACCTGCCCGTCTGCTTGGGGAGCAAGAGGGGGAGGTGGAGTTTGCATTCTCATGAGGGAGATGGATTCTTTCCCTAAAGATGTATTTATTGTGCCCTCCCCCTATGCCATCCTGGGGGCCCGGCTCCGCATACAAAAATCCCCGCCTTCACGGAGCTCACCTTCTGACGGATTTCCCCGAGGACTACATCGAGACTGGAAACGTTCCAGGACTGTTCACGATACACCACTACTACTCGGCCATAGATGGGGAGGAGAACCCTTCAGGTCGACTAAATAAACTGTAGAAAGTCAGGAAGCTGCATTTAGTTTTGTCTGCCTGAATAGTAGCATTTTAAAATTGGATGCTACAATTATACAATTAGCAAACACCTACATATTTAAGGGTAAGGGACTGAGTAGGTAACTTATGGTATATCTTTAATAAAATACTATGTGTCAACAAGGATGTCATAGATGAATATTAATTGCTATAGAACAGTGTTCATGGGGGTAGTGTAAGTTGTATGGCGCAAGTTACAAAATAGCATATAATATT
This sequence comes from Nasua narica, assembly GCA_028533885.1. NCBI lineage: Eukaryota > Metazoa > Chordata > Mammalia > Carnivora > Procyonidae > Nasua > Nasua narica. Next base: position 28,672,182 of record CM052799.1, on the reverse strand, counting down.
CCATTGTCAAAATATTTAATATGTACATTAAATGTAGTACACTACCTCTTTTATAAAAATGGAATTACATGTGGTAAGTCCATGTATATATGTGTATGTAGGTACACATATATTTTATATATTTTATATATGCATATATCTATGGATATACAGTTAGAACTAATCTATAATAATATGTTTGTACTGGTTATCTTTATGTAAGTAGACTGCTATTTATGGAATTCTTTGTATTTATCTGTGTCTTCTGGTGTTTTTCCTCTGAACATATAATATTTTGGTTTAAAAGTTATTTTTCAAATGATTTTTAGAAAATCATTTTCAGTCTCTAGCAGTTCAGTGATTTGCTCTATGACCTTGTCTCTGTAGGGTTGTGTGCTCCTTGGTGGATATTCTGAAAGGCAGCGCGTAGGGTAGAGTGAGGAGCAGAGAGAGGGTGGGGAGAAGGAATTAAAATATCTCTTAGTGGTTTTTGGAAGAAGGAAGGAAGGAGAAACAAAGAAAGGAAGGAAAACTACTGTGTCCCGGTTTGAAAGAAGAGATGCAAATTTGTAAAGGATGCCTGGCGATATCTGACTTGGGAAACTGCACACAGACAAAACAAATACATTGTTTCTGGGCGATGGGTGTGAAAGAAGAGGATTTTTTTCGTCTCACTTTTTATGTTGTCCTCCTTAGTGTTATTTCAGTTTCTGGGATGATCTATCATGCTTGTATGTGACACCCAGGGTAATTCGACTTCAGCATGTGCTCAGAAACTTACATCATCCTTGATCACAGGTCACTTGGACTGTTTACAGCACAGTTTTGAAAATGTGAAGAAATCGGAAGGCATGACACATGACTAGCGCTTAACCAAAGTGCGCTGCCTCCGCTTTGCAGAGAAGGTGGAATGGGAGACGTCGGTGTAAAAAGATAAAGCAAAACTCAGCAGTCCAGGGCTTGGATTGGGGCACTGAGGTCATTTCTTTCTTCTGTCCATTGATGTGACTGAACAAAGATTGGTTCTGGAAACAGGGACCACGAAGAGAATTGCCTCGGCTTCTCACAGTAATCTTCTTTTTTTTTTTTTTAAATCATCTTAGGAAGCTTTCTTTTGGATCCCGCCACAATGCTTCCTGCAATTCTGTAAAGCTTGCTTCTACTGTTACAGAAATAAGCGCCTGGTCCTAGTGTTCTTAGAAAGACTTCGTGTAGACCAGACTCATGTCATCTTAGCCTCAGACAGCCAAGCTAATCAGTTATATGTCATTGTGATCTCTCGTAAAGTACCTTGAATAAAGAGTTAGAATCATAGCATTGGAGGCGTGGAGCCCTGCGTATGGGAGATGGTTGTTATTGTAAGTAACCATAATACCCTCCATAATAACTCATTGTTCTTTTAGTTAGACAGTGTACTGCAGTAGCCGACGCTTAAAAAAAAAAATCTTTCTTACCTTGTTCCTTTTGGTAACCACCCTCTGCATTTAGATTATGGTTTTTGTGGAGCTGGAGCTGATTCAGCCCCTTTGGCCCTTAGGGAGGACGTGTGATCAGGCCTAGCCAGTCAGGTGGGGGCTCCATCCTCGGATTGACTGTGATTACTCTAGGAGTCAGGGAGTGATCCTAGCTTGAGTCCATTGGAATTAATCCAAGGACTTTTGCCACATCTATTAAAGAAGGGATTTCTGAGGTTGAAAGTTATAGGCTTGAAGCTCTTTGCAGCCATGCTACCGCCATGTTGGGAATCTTACCTGGAAATAAAGTCAAGCCAGGCCAAGATATAAAGAGAAAAGGTGTTCAAGACAGAGAACTATTGACATTTTGCGGTAGATAATTCTCTGTTGTAGGGGGCTGTCTCATGAACTGTAGGATGTTTAGCAGTCTCTCCTTAGTAGATGCCAATAGCCCCATCCCCAACCACCCAGCTGTAATAACCAGACAACTTTCTAGGTATTACCAACGTCCTCTGAAGGACAACATTGTTTCCAGCAGAGAACTAGTGGCAGGCAACTAGATCTCACTGGATTTGAAGTCAACTCTGACTTTTTAATTATTTGTACTGTATTAGTTTTCTCTTGCTGCTATCTGTATGACCTGCTTCTGTTGTCATGTCTTTATGAAAGGAAAAGTTTTCTTCTTTTAAGGATTCGTGGGAGTCCCACATTCAAAAACACATTAAAAGGACCATTAACCACGATCAAGTGAATTTATTCCTGGGACACAAGGATGCTTCACTAGTTGCAAATCAGTTGCCATGATACATCAACAAAATGAAAGATAAGAATCTTATGATCATCTCAATAGATGCAGAAAAAGCATTTGGCATATTCAGCATTGTTCATGATAAAAATTCCCAATGATGGGGGCACCTGGGTGGCTCAGTGGGTTAAAGCCTCTGCTTTCGGCTCGGGTCATGATCTCAGGGTCCTGGGATCAAGCCCCGCATCGGGCTCTCTGCTCAGCGGGGAGCCTGCTTCCCCCTCTCTCTCTGCCTTCTCATGATCTCTTTCTCTATGTCAAATAAATAAATAAAATCTTTAAAAAAAAAATTCCCAAAGATGTGGGTTTAGAGGGAACCTACCTTGACCTAATAAAGGCTCTATATGAAACACCCACAGCTAACATGATCCTCAGTGATGAAAAACTGAGAGCCTTTCCTCTAACATCAAGAACAAGACAATGGTGCCAACTCTCATCGCTTTTATTCAACATAGTGCTGAAATTCCTAGCCATAACAATCAGACAAGGAAAAGAAATAAGAGGCACCTAAATTGGTAAGGAAGAAATTGAATAGTCACTCTTTGCAGGTGACATGATCCTCTACAAAGAAAACCATGAAGACCCCATCAAAAAACTATTAGAAGTAATGAATTCAGGAAAGTTGCAAGATACAAAATTAATACCTAGAAATTGATAACATTTTATACTAATAATGAAACAAGAGAAGGAAAAATTAAGAAAACAAGTTCATGTACAATTGCACCAAAAAGAGTAAAATACCTAGGAATAAACTTAGCCAAGGAGGTGAAAGACCTTTACTCTGAAAACTATAAAACATTTATGAAAGAAATTGAAGATCACTCATTGATTGGGAGAATTAACATTGTTGAAATGTCCCTAGTAACCAATGCAATCTATAGAGTCAGTGCAATCTCTGTGAATATAACAGCAGCATTTTTCACAGAAGTAGAACAAATAGTACCAAAATTTTTATGGACTCACAAAAGACCCCAATTAGCCAAAGCAATTTTGAAAAAGAACAAAGGTGTAGGTATCAGAACACAATTCCAGATTTCAAGATATACTACAGAGCTTTAATAATCAAAACAGTATGGTACTGGCACAAAAATAGACACAGATGGGGGGCCTGGATGGCTTAGTCAGTTGAGCATCTGTCTTGTGATTTCAGAGCAGGTCATGATCTCAGGGTGCGGAGATCGAGCTAAATGTTGATTTCCCTGCTCAGTGGGGGTCTGCTTGATTCCCTCTCCCTCTGCTCCTCCCCTGCTTGTAGTCTTCCCCTGCTTGTGGTCTCTCTCTCTCTCTCAAATTAATTAATTAAAAAATGGACACATAGATCAATGGAATGGAATAGCCCAGAAATAAACCCATGCTTCTATGGTCTATTACTCTATGACAAAGGAGGCAAGAAATGCAATGGGGGAAAAGACAGTAACTTCAGCAAATGGTTTTGGGAAAACTAGAGAACTACATGCAAAAGAATGAAAGTGGACCACTGTGCAACACCATACATAAAAATAAACTCAAAATGGATTAAGGACCTAAATGTGAGACCTGAAATCATCTAGAAGAGAACATAGGCTATAAATACTCTGACCTCAGTTTTAGAAACATATTTCTTGTTAGAGTTCCCAGGTCAAGGAAAATAAAAGCAAAATTAAACTGTTGGGCTACATCAAAATTAAACTGTTGCATGGCAAAGGAAACAATCAACAAAACAAAAGGAATCCTGCTGAATGGAAGAAGATATTTGCAAAAGATACATCCAATAAGGGGTTAGTATCCAAAATATATGAACAGCTTATATAATTCAACACCCCCAAAACCAAACAATTTGATTAGAAAATGTGTGTAGGATCCAATCTAGACATTTTCTCAAAGAAGACATTCAGAGGACCAAGAGACACATGAAAAAATGCTCAACATCACTAATCATTGGGGAAATACAAATCAAAACCACAATGAAATGCCACCTCACACCTGTCAGAATGGTTAAAATAAAAAAGAAGTAACAAGTTTGGGTAAGGATGTGGAGAAAAAGGAATCTATGTGTACTGTTGGTGGGAAAGTAAATTGGTACAGCCATTGTGGAAAACGATGTGGAAGTTTGTCAAAAAATTGAAAATAGTAATGCTACACAATAGTAATGCTATAAAAAATTGAAAATAGTAATGCAACACTGCAGTAATTCCACTGTATTGTATTTACTCAAAATGAAAACACTAGGTCAAAAAGATATATGCACCCCTATATTTGTTGCAGCATTATTTACAGTAGCCAAAATATGGAAGTAACTCAAATGTGCATCAATAGATGAATAGATCAGGAAGATGGAGTGAGAGAGAGAGAAAGAGAGAGAGAGAGAGAGATGGAATATTATGCAGCCACAAAAACATGAGATCTTGCCATTTACAATAACATGGTGGACCTTAGAAGGTATTATGCTAAGTGAAGTAAGTCAGACAGAGAAAGACAAATATGTATGACTTCACTTATATGTGGAATCTAAGAACTGAAACAAATGAACAAACAGAAAGCTGAATCAGATCTATAAATAGTACAAACTGAGGGCTCCCAGAGGGGAGGCAGGGGGGAGGGATGGGCAAAATGGGTAAAGGGGACAGGGCAATACCAACTTCAAGTTATGGAATGAATACCTCATGAGAATAAAGGGCACAGCATAGGGAAGATGGGCAATGATATTATAATAGTGTTTATGGGGACAGATGGTATCTATACTTGTGAGTGTGGCAGAGCATCTAGAGAAGTTGAGTCACTATGTTGTACACCTGAAACTACTTAATATTGTGTTGGAGTATAGTTGTATATGCAAAAAAAAAAAAAAAAAAGAAAAGAAATCAATGTGATTTGATTGGCCCCTAAAATAATCCAGAATAACCTCTCCATCTCAAGGCCCTTCACGGAACCACATCTATAAAATTCCTTTTGCCTTCTAAGGTGACGTAGATGCCATTGTGGGGAGTAGGACATGGGCATCTTTAGGGAGGCCATTATTCTTCTGCTTAACTACGTTCACTGATTAATTTCTGTCTTGCTCCAACTAGCGTGACTTGACTTTCAGTTATTGAAACCAAAAGTTATCTGTAAAATGTTTGAGGCTTGGTATGCAAAACCTCTTTCTAAGTCATGCTATGGGGGCGCTTGGGTGGCTCCATTGTTAAGCGTCTGCCTTCACCTCAGATCATGATCCCAGGGTCCTGGGATCGAGTCCTGCTTCTCCCTCTCTCACTCCCTCTGCTTGTGTTCCCTCTCTCTCTCTGTGTCAAATAAATAAAATCTTTAAAAAGAAATTAAAAATAATAAATCATGCTATGGTTAATAGGATCCTTTTTTTAGTTTTAAGTTTTAACTTTTTTAAAGTAAACTCCCATCCCCTAACACAAAGCCTGATACATAGTGGGCCCTCCATGTGGACTCAAGGTATGTCGGTTTATCCTTTCCATTTGTCTTGGGTCCCATGAAGAAGAGTTATTAGAAACTCTACCACATGAATTGTTAAGCAGGGCTCTGGGAGAGAGAGAATGCAGAGAAAAGAAATAAACATTTGCTGCAAAGAGAAGCAATTAAGTGATTTTAAAGAGCTGGGGATCTCAGAGTCAGGTAGCCGGGAAGGAATTGCAGTTCCCCACTGTTCCTACCACTCTGTGAAATAAGATAGTCTGTCTTCGTGTTGGCCTAATTGCCGTGCTCTCCCTTCCCTTTGTTTTTTTGTGCTTTGCACAGTGAGGTGAGTGACTGATAAATTAATCCTGGGTAGAGAAGAATTTGTTATTTTTATTTTCCCCCTCTGAGCAGTTCTCCAGATAAAATATATTATGTTCTTAGCCTTGTGTATTCTGGAGTCTGCCGGTTTTCTAACTGGGAGATTACACAAATCTCTTTGGGATTACAATTCACTGGCCTGTAGCATATCTGGCAGTCCCTATGATGCCTTCTGTGTCCAAAGAGACTTTCCCAGTTTTGCAGGGGGGCCTTGTATCTGATGGAATGTGTCACCCCTGGGAAGATGGTGCCTGGTGCATCAGCCCCAAAGATGAGGACCGGAGCATGCTTTTCGTTTAAAACAATCCCAAAGAGTGCGCATGGTTTCGTTTAGCAAATGCTCTCTTGGAATCCATGTTTTATTTTGTTTTGTTTTCAGAGGCCTTAGAGAAGACGGAGATCTCAGTCTCACATACCTTTAACTGTAACACAGAAGTTTTGGATATCGTAACAGCACTTGCTCAAAGGACATTTCCCCTGCTATGGGAATTGTCCTGGCTTTAGTCTACTGAGTTCAGAAATCCAGACCACAGTGAATTCTACAACCTAACTCTTCCTGCCTTTTTACTTAAGCCACACCAAATCTTGGTTAGAAAACAGAGCGTTTTCCTATAATGAGTGTATATAAATATTTCATTGATGCGATTATCCTTGACGTGAAATAATTCCACAGTATGGCTAGTGCCTGGGCGAAGGGATAAATCTGCTTCCTTCCCCCCAGTGGTTTCTTGTTTGAAACAAACACGATGTGTATCTGAAACTGTGATTTGTGTGTGCACGCGTGTCTTTGGACCTGCTGTTTCCGTCCCTGGAATGCGCACGTGACTCCTAGGAGTACGTGATAATAAGGAAGGAAGGCCATGTTGCTTTTTTTTTTTTTTTGCATTTAATAGGAAATAGACAAATGCTCATTCAGTCAGAATTTCCAAACTCTCAGCAATATACTTAATTAAAAATGCATTTCAAATTCCGAGTGTTTGCCATATATAAAAAGTGTTAGCAAATTCAACTTATATGTTGGCTCTTTAAAAAAAAAATTGGCCTGGAGAGAAGGAAGAAAATGCTTTAAGGGGACCAAGAAAACCTTTACGATTCTGCAAAAATGATAACTGTTGCCCATGCATTTTTTACTTTTACTCGGGATATAGAAGATCATTATACACCATTTTTACCATCTGATAAAAGTGGTATGCCCTTGACAGAATGTCTTTTTGCAAAGCATTTCTGATTAAAACTTGCTTATATGAGGTCCTGTTTCTTCCTAGACAGGTCTCCATTTTGAAAGCAAATCAATATACTATAAGGTATTTGCAAATTGGCCACTTTCTTCATTTTTATGATC
>CM052799.1:28596598-28664337 GCA_028533885.1 Nasua narica | reverse complement strand
CTTCTGCCATATTCTAGGTGTCGTATTATATGGAAACCCTCAATAAAGTTGAGGAGGGGAGGGCATAGACCCTACCTTTCAGTAGAAGGAGTGTGTACGAATTTTCACGTTATGGTTTTAAACCACCACAACTTCCAACTCTGCCCTCTTTCTGTCCTCTTGGCCTGTGAGACCTGGGAGATCTAAAATCCTGTCATTAAAGGTGAATTTGCAGTGTGCCAAGGGGGGGCGTGGCTTAAACCCAAATTTATTTTCTCACAGTTTTGGAGACTAGTGGTCTGAGATCAAGGTACAGGCAGAGGTGGTTTCTTTGGAGACCTCTCCTTGACTTGCAGCTGTCTGCTTTCTCACTATATATCCTCGCCTGGTCTGTCCTGCATGCATGCACTTCAGTATTCGAATCCTTTCTTTTCATAAGGACATCAGTCGCATTGGATTATGGGCCCCCCATAATGACCTCATTCTACCTTCGTTGCCTCCTTAAAGGCCCCGCCTCCTAATCCAGTCACATTCTGAGGTACTGGGGATGAGGACTTCCACATAGGAGTTTTGGAGGGACACCAGCTCATACGAGGGATGTGACTATTTAAAGTATTTTTTATAGAGCGTTTCATCTGTAGAAATACCTTGGCATGCATATAAACTCAAATTGCCAAGTTTTTGCTTATTTGGGATAGTCTCTCTTTTTAGGGGTTGCCTTTTAATTCAATTTTTGTTTAACATTTAAATAAGGTGTTTTCATGGTCTCCAAGTAAAACCTCCCAAGTAAAGTATATTCAAAGAAGTCTAGCCCCCAACCTCATTTCCTCCGGACGTCATTTTCAGATAGACCCTGGCTACACACTCATAAAGAATCTGTTCTGGCCCATGACTGTGATGTGACGGGGTTTATAGTAATTGTTTCTCCCCTGCAAGATGGCAGGTTCCATGAAGGCAGGGACTTGTCTTCTCCAATTTCTAATATCGCCCCCGAAACCTAACACTGACAAGAATATAGTTGGCATTTGGTGAATGATTGTGAATGACAATGTGGTGCTGGAGTTCAGGGTATAGATTGGAATCAGCCCTTTGAAAATCATTTATGTAGAGGTCTTGAACATGGCCGTGCATTACAGCGGTTGTCTCAGGTGGTTATAGAGGCTGAGAACTGGCATGATCTTTCATCTGCAAGTTGAAGAACCAGGAACTGGATGGTGTAATGCGGACTGAGTCCAAAGATCTGAGAACTCGGGCAGCCCCTGGTATGAGTCCCAGAGTCCCAAAGCCCAAGAACCCGGAGTGTGGGTGCCCGAGGGCAAGAGAAGATGGACAGCCCAGCCCAGGGGGAGAAAAAAGGAGTTTGCCCTTCTGCCTTTTTTGTTCTATTCAGGCTCTTAATGGATTAGCTGATGCCCACCCACATTGGCGAGGGCACATCTTTTTTACTCAGTCTCCTGAATCAAATACTAATTTTTTGTACAAACACCTTTATTTGACACACCCAGAAATAATGTTTTCCCAGCTATCTGAGCATCCCTTGGCCCAGTGAAGTTGACATATCAAATTAATCATCACACCGTATTTAGAGGATAGAGCAAGGAGAGTGAGCAAAGGGAAAAAGCAGCAGTTAGGGGGATGGCAGGGAGATAGGATTCCAAGAAGGTCTGTCTGTGGACGGCCAGGAAGAGCATAATCATGATGGAGCCGTTAGTCAGGAAGTGTGTGATTGAAAGAAGTGCCTGATTGGCAATTAGAACACGTTGGTTCAAGTTTTGCTGCTACACTTGATTTATTATGTGACCTTGGATAACCTAGTCTCTCTAAAAATCAGTTGCTTCTTAAGTGAAATGAAAGAAATTGTATCTATGTGCCTTGTCTGCCTCATAGGGTGTGGAGGCTTCAAGAGAAGATAATGGTGTTGAGACAATCTAGAAACTACCAGGTACTTTAAAAATGCAAGGGGGAGAATGATACTCAGAATAAAGGATCTTCTGGGGCATCTGGTTGGGCTCAGTCAGAACATGCAACTCTTGATCTCGAGGTTATAAGTTCAAGTCCCATGTTGGGTGTAGATTACTTAAAAATAAAATCTTAAAAAAAAAAAAAAAGAAAAAGGATTTTCTAAACTTACCTGTTATAAGCCTTCATCTTTTTGGTTATACCTTATATGTCTCCTAACTGAAGCATTTTGCTTTTCTAAACCAAGCCTCAAAAGGCTTATGAAATCTTGGGGAATGACTTCTAAGCATATTTTCTGTAATGACAAAGTGATTTACAAAAGAGAACTTTGAAAAGGCAAAACTTAGGCTTTCATGTGCCACAGTTTATTATTTTCTCATCAAGGAGGCTTTTTTGGAGTAGCTTTGATCCTAAGGTCACTGATTTTGGCCACAGTTATTTCTCATACCTTAAAGCACACCAGATACTTCTAGGCAAGAGTGTATCAAGTATGCCCTGATTTATACCAGTTACAATTAGTGTTTCAATTAATACAGAAACTATCATGCCATAAGTAAGTTAGAGTTTTTCATATTCTTTTTGTATTGCTTGTCAAAAGCATATGGTGGATTTTTAACCTGTTACATGCAACATCTGAAATGAGCACCATTCTTCTTTGCTGATTGAAGTGGCAAAATTGGGCATCAGTGTGCTCAAACACAGTATCAAAAGGAAGCTATTACCTGCATCCGGTCTTGCTAATAGCGGATATTGGCAAAGAAATACTGGAAGACTGCTGTTTTCCTCAAACTCTTCTATGGTGTTTTGAAAAGGGGGTTAAATATTTTGTCCTCCAATCTGTTTTTTATCTATCTATCTATCTATCTATCTATCTATCTATCTATCTATCTATCTATTTATTCCCAGTAGCTCTTAAGGATGGAAACAGACCTCAGAAGTAGGAATAGAGGTGGATGAATTGATTCACTTTTGAAGACAGAGACTTGGCAAAAGACACAGCTTCAATGATTAGTTTTCTTGAAACTTCAGGACTTTGTAAGCCAGTATGCTAAGCATTGGACTGGAAACAAAGAGATAGAAGGTTTTCATTTTTGGCATATCCCTAACCACCTCTGCTTCAGAGATTGGCTTAAGAAACATGTCAGGCTACATAGTCTTTTTCTCATCCCTTTTCATACTTGGAAAAAGAAAAACAGAGAGATAGTGATGTGAATGCAGAGCAGATTTCTCTCGCACAGACAGGACAGAGATGTATTACGTATAATATATAATATATACATATATATATATGTATGTATCTCCATCTATCTTTCTTCGAATATGACTGACTAGCTTTGAACTTAATGTCTTGCTAAGGCTGAGGTGTGTCTGTGTGTCTTTCATCTTCTGGGGTCTAGTTAAATTAAAATAATTTGTTAACTCTTATGAAACTGAAGATTTTCCTCTCTAAGGCCTCAGATCCCATAGAGCTTTGACAGTCAGGGCAGGTGGGTTGGAAATTTTTCTTTCCTCTTGTGCTGGATTTACCCTACTTCCTTACTCCTCATATTCCTCAGATACCTTAGAGTTTGGTGGGGAAGAAGAGACTGGAAAGGAAGAGCTAATTGAAATGAATGACAAGGTATTTTGGAAGCTGCCAGAAGGAGTGGAATGCTATTTTCTGACGATTTCTCCGGTTTGCTTTCTCTTCTTTTTCTCTTTTCTCTTATTTCTTCTTTTCCTTCTTCTCTACTCCCATCATTCAACTCTTCTTCCCTCCCCTTCCTCTTCTCTGAATTTATCTTCTTTCTATTTTTTTCTCTCTTCTCTGCATTACCAATAACCCACTTGCCAAGCTCACTCTTTACTTAAGCCCTAATTAGAGGAAGTAATTGATTGAACACTTCTTCACAAATTTATTTTTACGAAGATAGAGTTTTTCTGAATTAATGAGAAGCTGGCATCTCGTAGCCAGGCTCCTTTCACTCTCTGTATGAGGTGACTCTTTCCTCCATCTGTGAACACCCATGGCTGCTGCTCTGACCACATTCTCTCTTCTTCTCTGGGGACAGAAGACCTCTGCCCCGATTCCTCACTTTGACTTGCAAGTGGCTAGAGGATACTTATTCCAGTGAAAGCTGACCTCCTTCCTCTTCTGACCCTCACTATCTTCATCTGCTTTTTAAACAAAATTCCATATTTAAATGGGATAAAAAAAACCTTTATTTTTTATTTTTTAAAGATTTTATTTACTTATTTGATACAGAGAGAGAGATCACAAGTAAGCAGAGAGGCAGGCAGAGAGAGAGAGAGAGGAGGAAGCAGGCTCCCTGCTGAGCAGAGAGCCCGATGCAGGGCTCGATCCCAGGACCCTGAGATCATGACTTGAGCCGAAGGCAGAGGCTTTAACCCACTGAGCCACCCAGGTGCCCCCCAAACCTTTATTTTTTAAAGGAGGGGAAAACCAGGATAAGTCTCATCGGTCAATGGTTGGAGCAATCTTGAACCTCAGGTGGTAGAAATTTGGTTGTGGGAGCAGCATTGGTTTTGTCAAATTGGTTCTAAAGATTGTCTTTCGACTTAAAGAAAGTGGGTTGTGTTTATAGGGTTGACATTTTGGTAAATAAGCCCTGTGTAAAACGTGTCCAATTCCATACTCTTTGATGATGAAATACTTTTTTACGTGTGTCCATTGATGCTTTGTGCAATGGTGCTTAATTTTTTTGTACCTATTGGTTTCTCTATTTTTCATACAATCACAAGCCCTGGGTTGGATTGACGTGACCACAACTTTGGGTTTTTACAGGCCTTCTGATTGTCAATATCTTATTGCCTTAATTTCCTCTGGTTTAGCTGTTTGTGTAGTTTTCAAGGCTTTACTGAGAAAGGAACTTGAGAGGGAAATTTTAAATCCATGGCTAGCGAAATATCTTTTATCTTCGTGGCTTGAATAACTATTCTCCCAGGATGCCTTTGCCATCTTGATTGCTTATTTTGATTATTTACAAAGTGCTTCCGTGTGGCACAGCCTCAACCCCGAAACATATGAGTAATCAAATATTTAATTTGGAAGTGGGAGATGGAAGTTCTCATTTGAAAGTTATGCCTTAGGAGCCCTGCCAATCAGCAGTGAAGAAAAGTTTCCTACGTCTAAGGTTCGGTCCTACTTTCGGGATAGACGTTCCTGCACCATCTACAGTAACTATGGCAAACACACTTCTTGTTTAATCAGTGAGCTGTCAACTCCTCCAATCCTTTGCCAAGTCTTCAGTTTATCCTGCTGCCATGAGGAGACAGTGGTTCACTTGGAATGATGAATGGAACTCCCAGGTGGTTTTGGTATGGAAGGGTTTTTTTTGGTCGGGAGGGTGCAGTCTTTTGGAAATTTCTGTTTATGCCTAGTGAAGATGGAATTATAGGGCTGGATTTAAGGCAAATTGAGCATCCTGAAGCAGGGCCTTCAATATCTTCCTGTTGAAATGAAAATAAAATGCAGAAACTCATTATCATGGTCACTAGGGCCCCGTGATACTTGGCCCCTTCCTGCGTTTTCTGTTCCATCAGCTGCTGCTCTCTGCGCACCCATCCATTATAACTGAAATCAACAGAAAGGCGGTAGAGCTGTCTGGCTTGCTTTGTCTTAGGATCTTTGCATGTCCATTTCCTCCTTCTAGAATCTCTCCCTTCTCCTCCCATGCCTCCATCCGCTTCCTCTTTCACTCCGTGCAAAGCTATGCCAGCTTTCTTCCTAATACCCCGAGCTTCCCTTGGCCCTTATCACTTGGCAGATTCTACCGTGATGCTGTCTGTCTCCCAGCTCTCGGAAACTGGGGAGCTTGATTCATATTTGACAGCTTCTCCATTTGTAGCACTACGCTTGGCACCTCAGAGGTGCTCAGTACACAATTTTTTAATCAACAAATGGAGACTGGATAATTACATGGATGACGGAGGCTTTGGTATGGCTCCTTATTCTTTCTGGAACAGTCGCTAAATAGTCCAGTGAGGCTTTAAAAAACGCTGCTTAGATTTTGCTTGTTCATGTCAACAGTTGCCATGGTTTGCTATTTCAGAGCATTTAAAAAAAAAAAACCCAACATAAATGTTGGTCCTTTCAGACAGAGCCTTCAATTTGATGAAGATTATATTGTTTTAAATCCCATATGCAGAGCAAGGTGGGTTGTAATCTTGCCTCTGTACCCTCTACTAATGGTTTCCTTGGCAAAACGTAGCCAAAGGGCTAATATTTTCGTTACATCTTTTGGAAAAATATTTGATTGGAGAACTCAGTGTGGACCTCTTGAATTGTTGAATAAAAAACACCGAAAGGCATATGGTTACAAACACAGTCAGAGTTTGTATTTTTAGAGAAGAATTTATTAACTCATGGGCTCAGGATAAGGTTTTATGCTAAAACTGCCATTCATCCACAGAAATATAGCTCAGATAAGGAAATAATCTCTCCACTACAAGAATTTTCCTTTGTTAATTAGTAAGAACATCAATGCTCACTTCCTATTAGATCCTGTATTGAAAGGACAGATAGTCCCAAATCTGTATGTGAGCGCTGTCTGAACAAGAAATGTGAAGGTTCATTCCCCATTAATGAGCTCAAAGTCCACCAGTCATTTGATTTTGAAATCCCCTTTTCCCATGCAGGTGGTATTTGGAATGGGGGGTAAGTTAAGATCTAATCATGGAGGGAGTATGAAAGTGTTTCAGATCTATTAGGACTTAGCTTGGGAGCATGATCCAAAGCCATACATTGGAGGCTCTGTGATTGAGTGCAATAGTCATAGGCTGATCACCACGTGAATGAAGAAGCTTCATCATCAGAGTTTGTTTGGACTGACTTTGTATGTTGCACAATTGTGGTTTTTTAAAAAGTGAGCTAAAGTTCACATAACATAAAATTAATCATTTGAATCCAATTCCGTGTATACCCACAATTGCACCTTAAGGGATTCAGTATCATTAGTATTGCTCATCTTACGGGTTTGCGAAGACGTGTCTCCCTTAAGTTAGAATTTTGGTAAATTCCAAAAGCACTTCCTTGCTGGCCTTGGCGTGCCGCTGAATGCTAACCACTTGGTGACATGGGGAGAAAAAAAATGGGACAGAAAAAAATATTCTGTTAACACACTCTAAGAAAGTAAACACTCTAAGAAAGTAAAATTACTTAAAATAACACCTTATTATCCAAATGTAAGCTTAGAAATCATCTCTTCACGTAGACCTTGATAGCAACATAGCTTGACTTAACCATGAAAATGAGAGTTTTTATAAAATCTCCTGAAATACTCTGCATCCATGTCCTACTCAGTATTTGTGTGAAAGTAATATGAGATGAATTGTGGCTGATCCTTAACCTCAGCAGCGGTCTCCAAAAATTCAGCCAGGCAGAGCCATTTTTAATTGATTGGGGATTTGGGAAAGCCACAGCGGAATTTTATGCAGCATTAGAAAGCCATGTTTTGAGTCTAAGAGGAAAAGAGGGAGGATTGGGGAAAGCAGGTAAATATGAGAAAGAGCCCACAGTGCACATCTGCAGACGGGAATGAGATGGGGTCTAATGTACAACTCACATGGACGAGACTTATTTAGCTCACCATATAGGCACCTTTCTGCAAAGTGTTAACAGCGATCGATGCTCTCCTTGTACCATTAAAAAGTGGATCTCTACATAGTAATGCACTGCAATGCACAGGAATTCCTAAGAACAGATTAAGGTGGCTGTTAAAAAAAGGAAAACTGACCTAGAATAGCATTCCTAAATTTAAAAACCACACAAACCCTATTGACTCTTTTGTCAAATGTGCAAATTCTTGGTACCAAGTCAGATAAGGGGAAAAAAAAAGTCCAGCTCGAAATCATCTGTCTGGACAAAGATAATTAGAACCAGAGAAGATCAAGGGCAGGAGAAACTTGACAAATGTTGATGTCCAAAACATCCCGAGGAAGCCTGTGGAAATGAGGCAATGTAGGACCGCCTGTCCGGTAGGAGCCTCCCATGGAGGAGGATGGATGGGTGTCCCCAGGCAAGTGAGGCTCAGGTGACACCAGGTGCTGGTGCTTGTTTGAGAACAATTGTGTTTAAGAAAATGGGAAAGAGTTGAAGCTTGCAAACAACTGCAAATGAACTGTCTCCTAAGGACAGCACAACTCTCTGTTCAGAGACAGGGCTGACGAAGACTATTTGTGTTGGTGAACCAAAACATGAAAGAAATGAGGCAGAACACATAGCCAGCTGGACTTGGACAGTGTTGCGTGAGAAGTGCTATTTTCCTTTGAGGATGATTACAAGAAAATCGTGGATTGGTGACCGCCTTCCTTTTTCTACCCCTCCTCATCCTCCGTGCTAAAAGATGCTTCATTAACTGAGACTCTGACAAAGCGAAGCGAGCAATTAAGATCTGTTCAGATGGTACTAACTTCCCCCAAATCTCATCGAACTGTAGTCAGTGGAATGTCTTGAAACAAGTCTGAGCCCATCATTGGCTATGAAATCTGTAGCTAACACTGAAATTGACAACTCCCCGGTTAATGGGAGGTTGGGAAGCATTTTATTGAAGGTCTTCATTGCCGTGTCTGCTCCCGAACTTGTTTCCCTCAAGTCCATTTACCCAAGAAAATCAGTACGGTCACACCCTCCCTTCCACCCTTCTACAGGCATTCCCATCAATGAAGGGGAAAGACTGTGTATCATCTTTGGTGTCATGGAAACCTGAAGTCAGCCTGTCACTTCCCATCAGTAGGACCTTAGGCAAGTTTTACATGTTTTGAGTTTGAGAAGCCTGCAAGATATCCAAGTAACAGTGTCCAGGGGGTGGTTGGCTATATGGTGGGGGTGGTGCTCAGGAGAAAAGTCCAGCCTGGAAGACTCATGGGCATCGAGAGACTAATTAAAGCCTTGGGTTTGGATAGAATTGCTTAAAGGCATTGCATCTAATGAAATGAGAAAGGGCACCAGGAGTGTATTTAAATTTTCTTAGACAAGTTTTTATTGGGTCTTTATTGCAATCAGTGAGGAAAGTTGTCCAGGGCAGTCTTGCTAGCGTTTCGATAGATAATTGACTCCCCAATCATAGGTCTTAACTTATACCCACTCCTGGGTTCAGTGAATGGCCTCCTGGTGTTCGTCGCTCTAGCAAAGCTCACTTAGCACTGTAGCAGCTGTCAGATTTGCTCATCTTCTGCTTTCCTAGTCATACAACGTGTATTGCAGCAGACTGAAATCCAGCCCGCCCTCTGCCCGAGCTGTAGGGAGAAGCCCATCATTTCTTGAGGCTTGAGGCAGATTGGCAAGTGTGGTGTGGAGCTCCCGAACTTGGAGAGTGGGCTGCCTCTCCTAGGCGCCTCCTCCCAGTGTCTCTACTCCAGATTCTTCTGGAAAGTATTCTAGGAAGGCAAGTGCCTTCCATCATTGTTACAAGTGGGGAAGCCCTTGCCATTCAGGGATCTAAGGAAGAAGGTTTCTCCACCATATGCAGAGCCCAGGCTTTGAGGAATGGAAATACAGAAGGGAGCTGCTTATTTATTCATTTCTTCGGCAAGCATGCATTCAAGACCAAAGCTTTAGAGATTGCCTCTGTGCCAACACAAACAAGATCCCTGCTTTTAAGGAACTGAGATTCTGGAAGAAATGGATATCCTCATTTCAAAGGCACTGGGTTCAACTGTGAGAACCCTTTCTGCCTAATGAGTGCGTCCAAGAGATGGTTTGGAGCCTGTGTGTGTGTGTGTGTGTGTGTGTGTGTGTGTGTGTTGATTTTTAAACTGGTAGGGCAGCAAGAGTCTGCCTCTAACAGGGCTGAGGGCTTTTAAACTACACTTAAAAAATATTTGTACACAAATTCTTGCTGTTTACATTTAATGCTGCCATTGGAAGAGACCAATGGTGAACATGTGTACCAAATACTGATCAAGAAACTTCCCTCAGATTTGTCATCTCCACTACAGTAAATGTTCCCTCCGGAGTGCTAGCCATGAGGGCTATCAGAGCTCTGTTGTTTCTGCTTGGATTTCCCAATGGCCACATCCTAGGGAGAGGGGGGAAAAAGTGACAGGCCTGGGGAATATATGCAGGCATTGCGTGGGCTCTGCCTGTGATTTGCCTGGCACTTGATAAGCTGAAATCTGGCCTTAGAAAATGTTCAAATTAAAATTTTATCATGGCTACTAGTGCAGACATTTCTTTTTTCTTTTTTTTTTTTTAAGTGGTGCAGACGTTTCTTAATATCCCCTCCGCTTTGGAGTTCTTTTGCTCATACTGTCTGTGATTCATGTATCTTTTTGTTAGAAAGTTACAGCTGTGATTATAGAACATCGATGAAGGAGAAAGGGGAAAATCTGGGTCCACCAGAGACCATCTCTTGGTAAATGAAGTTTGTGTTCAGGGCCTTCCTAGGCATATCTTTCTCAGTCTTATAGTAAAAGCGCCTTTATTTGGGGCCTGTCTTGGAAGCTCAAGGGAGCCATATGTGTGATAGGGGAAAAAAAAAGTACGGCTTGCATTGAAAGCCATTTGGATTCAGTTCAGGCTTTATACTTATGAATTGTGCAATTTTAGATAAGTTACTTTGTCTATCGAGAAAGCGAGACCTCAGTTTCTCGTAACGGGATAGCTCTAAACTTCCCAGTGCTATTGTAAAAATGGAACAATATGTATGTAACAGCACAAAACCAGCAATTAATAGCGCTATCTTGTTTATGTAAACTGTCCTCGAGCCATATTGTGGGCATAGATTTTGGTCCAGAATTTGGTCATGAGAGCCTGGATGCATTGAGAAGGGGCTGTTGACTCAGTGACTTGGGGAACCCAGCCCTCCTGAGGTCTCTAGACCTGGGGAGCTACCGAGTGCTTTGGTGCTCTGGAGAGCTCTGAAGCATCTTCTAAGTACTCACATTTGCACTTAATAGTTAATTAACACATGCGTCGACTTCATTAGAAGCCATTAAAGAAATAGCTTCAGGTAAAGACATTTTGTGAAATTTCTAGATGCAGGACTGTTACACATTCCCGTTTTCTATCCTTCGAGGGCTGCTGATAGGCCATTTTACCGTCATTTTTTTAATTTGCAGATTCCTGCTGATTATCAGAACTGCTCCCTGAAACCATCACAACATTAGGATGATATGACATGTGGTTGTTCAGTTTTTTTTTTTTAAAGATTTTTTTATTTTATTTTATTTATTTATTAGAGAGAGAGACTGAGAATGAGAGGAGAGAAGGTCAGAGGGAGAAGCAGACCTCCCGCAGAGCCGGGAGTCCGATATGGGACTCGATCCCGGGACTCCGGGATCATGACCCGAGCCGAAGGCAGTCGCTCAACCAACTGAGCCACCCAGGTGCCCCTGGTTGTTCAGTTTTATGTAGAAGTAGTCCAGAGCAGCCCTGAAATGCAAAGCTTGATTTTAAAAAATGTATTTAGGGGTGCCTGGGTGGCTCAGTCAGTTAGGTGTCTGACTCTCCATCTCAGCTCAGGTCTTGATCTCAGGATTGTGAGTTCAAGACCCACGTTGGGCTCCATGCTAGACATGGAGCCTACTTTAAAAATAAATAAATAATATATATATACACACACACACACACATATATACATACATATGTATTTAAAATGTTAGATTCATTACTATATATATTTATACTGTATACATATACTGTATACATTTAACTATATAGTTATACTGTATATTTTTATATACATATTTATATATATGTATTTAAAAAGTTAAATTCACTACCGTACAATTGCTAGCCAAAATGACAATTTCATTAGAATTTTTTTTTTTTTTTTTGAGAGAGAGAGAGAGCACAAGGGGTGGTAAGGAGTAGAGGGAGAGGGAAAGACAGAATTTTAATCAGGAGCTGGATATGGGGCCCAATCTCACAACCCTGAGATCATGACCTGAGCTGAAATTAAAGAGTCAGAGGCTCAACTGACTGAGCCACCCAGGCACCCCCAAATTTGCTGCTTATTGTTTAAGGGCTTTCTCGCCAAACAAAAAGATTTGTATTTTTAATGTGTAAGCCAAATGAGTAAAATCATGCCTAGTTAAATTTCTAAAAATTTCATGTCTTCATTCAGGGTAGTAGTTCTCAAACTCAAGTGAGCATCGGTCCTTTGGAGGGTTTGTGAGAACACAGATTTGTGGATCCCCACTGTCAGAGTTTTTGATTCAAGGGGTCTAGCACCCAATAATTTGCATTTCTAGCAAGTGGTGCTGAGTCTGTGGATGCCAGGATGAGAACCACTGCTTTAGGGAAAACTTGGAAAGGGCTATGCAAGAGAGTTCTTCCCCTGTCTTGTTTCTTTATTACACATGTTTCATGGTGAAATACATCGCCGTTTGCTGAGAATCCAAATGTGTATTTCCGTTTGGCTTTTCATCCCAGTTGTTTCAAATTGGGAGGTTGGGTTTATGTTACCTGGAAGGAGGGTGGCAAGACAGGAGGCTCATATAGACACGTTTTAATGGGTGGATAAGTTGTACCGTGAAATAAGCCTTAGTTACTCAGACGGCCTCTGGAGCTTCATTCTCTCATTCATTCAACACATTTTACTGGGGACTCCTTTTGTACCAAGTATTGTTCTAAGTGGATGTTCCATAAATAAAGAGGATAAAACTCCTCCCCTGACAGGATTGGAGGGGCCAAAAGCAGGCCACCCCAAGATGGGCCACTTTGGCATAAAGATGATTTTTGAGTTGAAAAGCAATCAACCGGGCCATCTGGGTGGCTCAGTCGGTTAAGCGTCTGCCTTCAGCTCAGGTCATGATCCCGGGATCCTGGGATCGAGCCCCATGTCGGGCTCCCTGTGGCGGGAAGCCTGCTTCTCCCTCTCCCACTCCCCCTGCTTGTGTTCCCTCTCTCGCTGTGTCTCTCTGTCAAATAAATAAAATCTTTAAAAAAAATGTCCTTTCTTTGGTCCATTGTTTCTGAGTAACCCAGCAAACATTTGTTTATGAACATTTACTCTTTTTACATCTTCCCGTAAATTCCTTTCTTCTAACGTCCCAGGCCCCACCACCCCTGTGCTTAGTTCAGAAGGACACGTGTCCCTCATGTTGCCGGACTGTCCGGAATTTCCGTGTCTGTATTGTCTGTGTGGATTCCTTGAAGGTACGCTATTAAATTTGATTTTTCACCTGTTGATCTGTTCAATTTCAATTTGATTCCTGGTTCAGCTAGAGGGACCTTGAAGTGAGAGCATATTCCTCGCTCCCCTCCCCAACAGGGTTTAGTAAAGGTTGGGACATGGAAAGGAGTGGAGGGAGGAAGTGGACGATAAATAAGTAGGCCCTTGAATAGTACAGGTTTGAACTGTGTGAGTCCACTTATACCTGGATTGTTTTCAATAAATCCGATACAGTATTGTAAATATATTTTCTCTTCTTGGTGATTTTCTTTTTTTTTTTCCAAGATTTTATTTATTTATTTGGCAGAGAGAGAGAGAGAGAGAGATCACAAGCAGGCAGAGAGGCAGGCAGAGAGAGAGAGAGAAGCAGGCTCCTCGCCGAACAGAGAGCCTGATGCGGGGCTCGATCCCAGGACCCTGAGATCAGGACCTGAGCTGAAGGCAGAGGCTTTAACCCACTGAGCCACCGAGGCATCCCCTTGGTGATTTTCTTAATAGCATTTTCTTTTCTCTAGCTCATCTTATTGTAAGAATATAGTATATAATACATATAACATACCAAATATACATTAATCAACTTTTTATGTTATTGATAAGGCTTTTGGTCCATGGTAAGCAGTTAAAGTTTTAGGGGAGTCAAAGTTAATCTGTGGATTTTTAAAAAAATTTTTATTGATTTATTTGAGGGCGGGGAGAGAGAGAGGGCATGCATGCATACAAGCAGGGGGAGCAACAGGCAGAGGGAGAAACCGGCTCCCCGATGAGCAAAGACCCCAATGCGGGACTCAATCCTAGGACCCTGGGATCATGATGCAAGCTGAAGGCTGATGCTAACTCATTGAGCCACCCAGGCGTCCCTAATCTGTGGATTTTTTTTTTACTGCACATTTGGGTCGGTGCTTCTAATCCCGATGTTGTTCCAGGATACATGTCAAGTGGAAAAGTTATAAAGAAGAATAAAGCTGGATGAAATTATAGGATGTGATGAGCGTGGGCTATTTTACACAGGGTGAGCAAGGGAGGGTGCCTGGAGAAAGTGCAAGTTGAACCTGTAGGAGGTAAGGGGTTTGTGCTCCAGGATATTCGGGCAGGAGGGTATTGCTGATGCAAGAAAATGCTTCTGCGACAGGGAGGCAGGAGGGTCCCTGCTGTGTCTGAAGGACAGCAAGGTGGCCAGTGCAGTTGGAAGCCACTGGGTAAAAGAGGAGGTGGGTGGTGAATAGCTACTTGATTTTATTCCAGGTGAGAAGGGGTGTCACTGTCGGGGTTCGAGAAGTGGAGTGATGGGACTTGCCTTGCCTTCAGAAGGAGGAGCCTTCTGCTTGCTCGAGTAGAGTGGAGACAGGGAAAGCATCCTAGGTCGTGGAGGATGAGCGGAGGGTGAGTCAGACCTGCGCATGCGTGTGGCCCCACTCATGGCAGACCTCCTGCATTGATTGTGGAGCCCCTTCCCAGTGGTCTGAACGTTGGCTGGGATGACTGCCCCACCCAGAACGCAGCCAGAACTGAGCTGGTGGATGCTGCCCGTGAAAGGAGATCTCTTTCTATTGGTCCCAACAGTTCGTGTGTCACCTGGCTTCCAGGGCCTTGTCTTTACAGGTAGTCTGGATATCTGTTCCCGATTCACTGGGTCATCAGCAATAGCTATTGGGCGTTGTGAGGCAAACAGTGAAAAGTCCATAAGTAAATGAACTTAATAGTTTCAGGTCATAAGGGCTGTGAAGGAAAAGAGATGTGATCGAGATCTGGAAAACAAGGGGTCGGCCTATCCCCAAGGAATAGGGGCCGAGCATTCCAAGCAGAGAGCAGCAGATGTAAGGTCCCTGCAGGGAGACAGACTGCAGGGAGTGTGTCCAGAGCCCGTTTCCTGTCTTGTCTTGGTTCATATACATCTTTACAAGTCCACACGGAGTGTGAACTCTGCAGTGCTCTCTCTAGGCTGCCATTGGCAAGTCTCTGCATTGCTTGATGGGGGGGCGATGCAATCCCCTTGATGGGGATTAGTTCTGGGCTTTCCCTTAACGCTCTCCCACCCTATGTACCTCTCTTTTCCTGCACTCATTCCATCTTGTCTTCCTTTCTCTAAGGCAGCTGTCTCTCATCCACCTGTTTTCATTTCCCCTGTTACCGTTTTGAAGAGGACATAGATACCACATTGCATTTGTGTATTAATAAGCTTGGGGACCTTCTTCTTTCTCTCTTTCCCTCCGTAATGTTATTATTATTTTTTTATAATAAATGTCCATCTAATTTGCTGAATTTCTCTTTGAGCACAGGGAACCTTCTATACAACAGAAGTTTCTCCTTTGGAATCCTGATACAGTGGTTGCTTGAATATACACACAGAAAAAAAATCGCTCCATAGGAAAAATAAAACATAAAGGAAACCGATTATTTTATCTGTTCAGAGAGTCATCCGGCCGCAGGAGTGAGTAGTAATTGCAGTATTTTGTCATGGAAGTCTTCGGTTGTAAATAATAGATTTCTGCTTTTGCCTACGCTTGTTTTATTGCCCATTAGAGGGCCTTGCTTCGAGAAGCGCAGCTGAGGGTTAGTCCCAGGAGCTGGCGTTCGGGCCTGTGTCAGGGCAGCTGTATTTGCTGCGGCAGAGTTTCCAGGTAGGGGTGGGCAAGAGCGGAGGGCTCAGCCTGCGTCAATGGTCCATGCTGCCAAGCATCTGGGTTCATCAAGGGGCTTGATGGTGAGTCCCTTCCACTCTCCAGCCCCTGAGGACAGTTTGGCAAGCTTTGGTTTACGTGTCTGTAAGATGAGTTGGTCGAACCCACTTTTCGCTTTGAGAATGAACCCAGGGTAGTGGTGATGAGAGCAGTTCCCATTTCGGGCACTTACTACCTGCCAGGCATCTTCTGGAAGCTCTGTCTATACACACACTCTTTCAGTTAATCCTCACCATAGCCGGTGAGGTAGACACTGCGGGCCTCTTCTTCCTGTTGAGGAAACCAGATTCTTAATATCTCTTGTTTTCTGTTTGCTTAGTTATCTGACTCCATTGCACGGCACTGATTTATATCTTTATTGTTTTTCTGATGATAAAAAAAATTGTGCTAAAAATTTTTTCACCCATTTTCCCCTCTTGTAAATGCTCTGAATAGGGACATCCTGTCAAAGCCCAGTATGTGTTGGTCTTCTTGGATTGGGTCTTCCTCAGGCCCTCCAGGAGGATTCCCCTTGATTCCCCTTTGATGACTGGGAGTCAACATTTCAAATAACTCAATAAATCCTCTGGAAATTAGGATTTGGGGCATTTTCCTACCCTTCTTCTAATTTTCAGTGTCTTCAGAATCTTACTTGGCTTTCTTGAAAACATGGCCAACCCGTGTGCTATTTTTTATGTTCCAGGTACCTAAGGTCCATGTCTTAGCTCTGTATTTAGAGATTGCCTGATCTTAGGCAAGTCTCAACCTTTTAGATTCTTAGCCCCCATATCTATAAAATGGGCACCATGATGATGATGAAGATGATGATGATGATACTCATCTCACAGGGTTAAATATATGGGACATATAAAACTCTGTTGCTGAAGTCAAGACCACTGTAGGCTTTTATTTTTTCTCTCAAATAATATATTTAATTTTCTATGTGTTCTACTTTTCCCTCAATATTTACTTTTCTTCACAGTTTTCCTACCGTCGCCTCAGTCTCCATTCTTTCCATCCTTCCATCTGTTCCAACAGTCCATCTATCCACGCATCTACCAAACTTTCCTTCCTTCCTTCCTCCCTCCCTCCCTTCCTTCCTCCCTCCCTCCCATCCATCCATCAGTCTACTCATCCTTCTTCCCATCTACCTATTTTCCCTTCCATCTGTCTACATATCTCTCCACCTGTCTACCCACCCTCCCTCCCTCCCTCCCTCCTTCCCTCCCTCCCTCCCTCCCTCCTTCCCTCCCTCTCTCCCTCCCCTTAACCAAATGCCCCTTTGAAGCGTGGACCCAAAATAGTGAAGAAAATGGATGCAGTCTTTGCTTTCATAAAGCTTACTTTTTTTCCTCCCACTTGACCCTCTTATACCTAGAATTTAAATAAAATTTTCATCCTGTAGGTTCAGGGATCAGAATATGGAAATGCTGGCCCATTGGATGCTTTTCCAAACAGCTGGATTGGAGATGGAACTATTTGTCATGGCTCCAACTAGCAGCGCTGAGCTGGTTGCTTGGTTAGCAGGCTGAAGAGAGATGGGACTATTGTTCAAAGAATAACAAGCACAGAAAAATATTCGGAGAAAAGGGAAAATAGAAAAAGAGACCACAGGCTTGCCTATTGACAGGGGCACTTAAAGTAAAGATAGGAGGGGTGCCTGGGTGACTCATTTGGTTAAGCATCTGACTCTTGATTTTGGCTCAGGTCTTGGTCTCAGGGTCCTGGGGTTGGCCCTTGTGGGGCTCTGCACTCAATGGGGAGTCTGCTCAGGATTCCCTCTCTCCCTCTGCCCCTTCCCACCACGTGCACATGCATGCTGTCTCTCTCAAATAAATAAATCTTTTAAAAAAGTAAATAATTTAAAATAAAGATAGGATAAAAAATAGTGATATACTTTTACGAAATAAAAAGCAATAACTGTTACAACAAAAACGAAGATGATTAGGTGCAAGAAACTCACGGAGCTGGTTTAGAATATTATCGACATTAGGCTGGGCTGCCAAGAAGTAAGATATGCTTGTCACCAGTTACAATGTCATGGCCATGCAGATGTTAGTCTGTATCATGGTCATCTCTAAATACATTTATTTTGTTTTATTTTGTCTGTTTTCTGTCTCCTTGCCCCAGCCCCCAGTTTTTCTGCTTGCCGCTCTAAGCGCAGCTGTGTCCCCAGTGTCTAGAACAGTGCCTGGCATACACTGAGCCCGGAACACATACTTTTGAGTAAATGAACCAAAACTTAACCTGCAAGCAAACTAAGAAATGGATGATCTTTCAGTTTGTGAGAACCTGGCGTTATTTAGTAGTTTTTGGCAACACAGAATCACAGGATTGCCCTATGAGAAAATAACCATGAGCAGTTTCCAAATTATGGTGTCTGAAGATGTAGGAGTTTCTTATAAGGATGTCCAAATGGATTGGGAGGAGAGAGAAACGCTGTGCTAATATGACTCGACCCCTCTCCCGGCTTTGGCTAGAGCGGCTCTCCCTCTGCTGCTTTATGCATCCGGCTACTACTTAAGATCTGCTTTGAAAAATGGTTTCCTCTACTAAAAAGTTTCATATTAGATTAGGAGATTCTTTAAATGCAGCACTGCCATGACTGTCCCCTATTTTGATTGCTGCTCTGACCCCTTTTCGGCATTCTCTGTATTCAAGCCAGAATGATCTTCCAAGTGTAAGCTTCACCATCATGTCATTCCCTCTACTTGAAACACCAAAGTACATTCTCATCAATAATGAAACAGTATCCTTATTAAGCATTTCTAAATCTGAGCACCATTTAAGCATTTTGTGTGTATTAACCCCTCAGATCCACTGTATTGGATAGAGAGAGTATTATCAAACCCCGTTTCACTGATGAGAGAACCAAGGCTTAGAGGCATTAAAAAACCTTACCCAAGTGACACACTAGTAATTCGTCTTTGAATAAAAACAAAACAGGGATCTTAAGAAGTCCTAAACTTTTGTGCCTGGACCCTTCATATGGTCTGGCAAAACCTACGGAACTTTCTCAGAATATTTTTTTTTTAAGATTTTATTTATTTATTTGACAGAGAAAGAGAGAGAGAGAGAGAGGAGAGAGAGCGCGCATGAGCACAATCAGGGGGAGGTGCAGAGAAAGAGGGAGAAGCAGACTCTCCTGAGCAGTGAGCCCGATGCGGGGCTCGATCCCAGGACCCTGGGATCATACCCTGAGCTGAAGGCAGCTGCTTGACCAACTGAGCCACCCAGGAGCCCCTCAGAATACTATTTTTAACTCCATAAAGTAATACAACCAAGGAAACAGTTATATTTAAATACTGTAGCAAAATATTTTTCATATGTGCTACATGGATCATAGAAGTAATATATGAGCTTCTTTAAATGTGTTATGGAGCAAGGCACAATAACTTTATGATTTCAAGGTAGTAATGACACAGATAAATTTCAAGGTGTCTGCGAAAACCCTAACATGATACGAAAATACTTCTAATTTCTATTGATGAAAAAGTTGCAGATACTGCTATGATACTATCAAGATTTGTCGCCAAGATTCATAATAGATGGAACTGCTGAGTTTTAGTTAAAGGTTAATGAAAATCAGAATGTAATTTCTTCCATCCAGGTTCTCAGACCCTGGGAATATGATTGTAGTAATAACTCCTTCCTTGTCTTCAAGAATGTGGCTTGGCTTCTTATTATCTGCCAGCCCCATATGTCCTACTGCACCTCTTTCTGCTCCCAGCCATGTGACTTGCCGTTGGTCCCTCCACAGGGCCTTTGCACATCCTGGTTTTTCTTCCTTGAATGTATGTCCCATCCCCTCTCACTTTGTTACCTGCTCTCCTTCCTATCTCAGTTCTGGTCCCACTTTCCCGAGGAAGGAAGACCTTGGTCTTCTCTTCCAGGTCCCTCTCTTCTGTTATAGCTCCTTTTGTTGGATTGCGCTGTGCCAAGTCAGATACAGGTCTGGGTTGGTTTGTGTGATTACTTCATCAAGATCTGGCTCTCCAAACAAAGTTTAAGCTTTATTTATGTATTTATTTATTTGTTTGTTGGTTTGTTTGTTTATTTATTTGTTTATTTATTAAGATTTACTTATTTATTCTAGAGAGGGAGTGTGGGAGCAGGGGGAGGGGCAGAGGAAGAGAGAGAGAGAGAGAGAATCCCACGCAGAATCCCACCTGGACCTCAGTCTCACAACCCTGAGATCATGACCTGAACCAAAACCAACAGTTGGACGCCCAACTTAGTGAGGTGCCCCTAGAGTTTAAGTTTTATAAATGAATTAGTTTGTTAGGGCTGTCATAACGAAGTATCACAGATTAGGTGACTTAACCAAGAGAAATTTATTTTCTTACAATTCTAAAGGCTAGAAGTCCAAGATCAAGGTATCAGCAGTGTTGGTTTCTTCTGAGGCTTCATTCCTTGGCTTGTCGATGGGCGTCTTCTGTCTGTGTCTCCACATGGTCTTGCCTTTGTAAGTATCTGTGTTCTAATTTTCTCTTCTCATGAAGGACAGTAGGCATATGAGAGTAGGGCTCACCATGATGACCTCATTTTAATTTAATAACTTCTTTAAGGACCCTAACTCCAAATACAGTCACATTCTGAGGTACAGGGGGTTAGGACTTCAGCATATGAATTTGCAGGGGTGGAGGTGAGAGTACGATTCAACCAATGACCTGAGAGAAAGAAAGAGTCTGATCGTGCTCACCACTCTCTCCCCATCAACTAACATGGCACTCAGTCCAGAGTAGGCCATCAGTAAATACCTATTAAATAAATGAATATCCATACAAGTGTGAATGAATGATCCCATACGTTGTTGATCATCAACACATTTATTTATTATTATTTTATAAAGATTTTATTTATTTATTTGACAGAAAGAGACACAACGAGAGAGGAAACAGAAACAGGAGAGAGGGAACAGAAGCAGGGGAAGCGGGAGAAGGAGAAGCAGGCTTCCCATCGCACAGGGAGCCCGATGCAGGGCTCAATCCCAGGACACTGGGATCATGATCCGAGCCGAAGGCAGATGCTTAACGACTGAGCCACCCAGGCGCCCCCCACCAACACATTTAAAACATGCATTTATATCACTTGTTCTGACATTGAACTTTTTTTTTGAGTACTATTTTTCGCTGTTTCAAAGTTGACATATCTGATCTAGGATCACATTTAAAAAAATTCTTCTCTGCCTATACTTGTCTACTTGATTCAGCCCAACTAATATTAGGGTCATATGATTAACTCACAAATACAGAATTTTAAATTTCAACTCTGGAGTCACTAGCTGCAACCTGAATTTTATTCTGTTTAGAAATGCAACACGTTGACTCTGGTTATTAAATCAAATACTCTTTGGTTGTAGAAAGCAGAGTTTTAGCTTCTACCAGAAAGTAATTAAGTTGGAATTGGCTTAAGCAATCACCCATTTTCTGGGGTGATTTCAGTTATGCACACCTTTTTCTTTGTGCCACATGTAAGCACTAGTGGCCACAACACTCCCCCAAACAAAATTCATAACTTCAATGCAGTGCCGACAGTATAAATTCTGGAAGTGTATTATTGTGTGATGTGCTGAGAGAGGGGAATTTACATTCTATTAGGTTTTTTTTTTTAAGATTTTATTTATTTTACAGAGAGAAAGAGAGAGAGAGAGATCACAAGTAGGCAGAGAGGCAGACAGAGATAGAGGGGGAAGCAGGCTCCCCACTGAGCAGAGAGCCCGATGTGGGCTCGATCCCAGGACCCTGAGATCACGATCTGAGCCAAAGGCAGAGGCTTTAACCCACTGAGCTACCCAGGTGCCCTACACTCTGTTAAGTTTTGAAAATCACATTTCTTTACCTTTTACCCATCCAGCAGCAAACCGGCAAGAGCAGAATAGTGCTGGAGCAGATCGGTCTTTGAGTGCAGTGATTTCCTTGTGAAATGTTGCTGGCCATTCCTAAAAAGAAATAAATAAAAGTTTTAAGAATAAAGGAAAGTTAGAGGTCAGAGAACAGTGGGAAGCAGGTTTCTGAAATGCATAACTTCACAGCGCCCTTAATAAGCTAATAGACACCCTAACTTTACAAGTAGGGAAGATAGTACGCAGGCCTGCACACACATTTGTTCCCAAACCCTTTTTTCTTAAGGGTCTGATGTCCTGAGAAACATTCTGAGAATCGTCTCTCCAGACAGTCTAAAGTTACTTCACACATTTTGCTGCTTTGGTGAGAGGGGCATACTTATCAGAATTTCATCTCTTCCCATACAGGAATTTCTAGTATTGTATCGTGGGGGTTCATAGGCATCCGCACAAAGGTCAGTTTTTAACATAGACCATTATTGTGGTTAAAGTTTTATAGATCTGGCTGGAAGTCTTATTTTTTTGTTTTTCTAAACTCAGCAATCAAAAAACAAACAAACTTGGAGCATTTGTACTTTTTTGTTGCAAGTGTCAGAAAGCCAACTCCAACTGCCTTTGGCCAAAAAAAAAAAAAAAAAGTGTGAAAGTATCTGGAGAGGAGCTTACTAAGGATTCAGCCCGGCTCTGTCAGCTAGATTCTCTTTTCCTCGCCAGTCATTTGATTCTCGAGGAAGATCTTTGCCTGTTTGAGCAAATGGACTCCAGTAGGCCCCCTCACTTAGGATTGGTAGTGGAAATTGAACTTCTCTTTGCCATTCTTCCAACAGAGTTCCATATTTAAATCTCAGTGGCTTGATTTGAGTCCTGTGACTCCCTTCTTCCCACCCCCTCTTAGTCCTGAGGTAGGCAAGATTGGATAGTGTCCTTCTCTTATACCAAGGGGTAGGGTCAACTCAATGGAAACCACATGAACCGAGCCAACGAAGAGACACGGGATATACATCCTTAGAACAATGAAAGTGCTGTGGCCCACAGAAGCAGAAATGTATGCCTGGCATATGAAAATAATGGGTATGCCATTTGCCTACCTTTAGCCTGTTGGCTTGGGAAAACCTCTTTTTGAGTGAAAAAGATTTCAGTTAATTGAGCTTCTAGTTAGTGGAGCTGCAACTGATTACGTTTGTTAGATAATTAGGTGCTGATAGGTACACAGCACATAGTTGATCCTCCGTGATTTTTTTCATTGTTGTAGAGCTAAGAGTT
Organism: Nasua narica; assembly: GCA_028533885.1. Lineage (NCBI taxonomy): Eukaryota > Metazoa > Chordata > Mammalia > Carnivora > Procyonidae > Nasua > Nasua narica. Next base: position 28,641,517 of record CM052799.1, on the reverse strand, counting down.
TGGGTTGGTTTCCTTGTGTGTGTGTGTGGGGGTGGCGGGGTGTCATTAACTGAAATAACAGCACAAAAGGGGAAAAGCAGGTTGAGGAGAAGACACTTGGTCTGATTTTGAAAGTAAAATGCTCATTTGAGCTACTGGTGGGACATTTTGGCAGTTGGGAACATGGAACCCTGGTCCCTTTGACAGTATCCTGGGACCATTCAATCTTGTTTTTCCTTCAGTTCAAAACAAAAGCTTCTCTGATAAAACCGTAGACATATCTCCCTTGGAGAGCCCTAGGTGTGGACTCCTTTATCAAGTAATAAGACTGTTGAGGAGAAGGGTTTATGGATTATTTGTTTTTCCCTTAAAGGCATTGGTGTCTGGATTTCAGAGGGAATATATGTTTCCAGATGTTTACATTTGTGAGTGGCAAATTGCACCTGATGTCACATTCTAGTGACATAACACCACATTGCCTCGATAAGGACAATTTGGGGCACAGAAAAATCAGCCAAGGAAAATCACATTTGTTTCCTTTGTAGTCAGCTTCAATTCCCCTCTTTTTCTAGGGCTAGGGTTGATGTAGAAATGCCCAACTACAAACAGCCGACAGGGAGTAACTGATTTCTTACTCAGTATTTCTCAACTCAGTGGCTCCCTGTTTTATAATAAATATTTTTAGGGTTCCCCTTATTATCCTAAAATGAAGTTAATGGATGATACATCCTTTAATATATCCAACTCTGTAGTGACCTAACTACAGAAAATAAAAATCAAAGGGAAGAATTTATAGTAAATGATGCTCTATTACGGTATGTGTAATATATGTGTTGGCGCAAGTTCTCTAGGGCTGTGGTTTTCTTGGGAGTCTTGTTAAAATGCAGATTCTGATTGACAACTCTGGCGAGAGATCCCGAGATTCTGCATTTCTGACAAACTCCCCAGTGAGGCCAGTACCACTGGTCTTAGACCCCACTTTGAATAGCAGGGCTCCAAAGGGCATAAGGAGGTATTAGTTGCTTGTCCTTACACAAGGAATCACTGTGAATGCTTCAACTCTAAAACCCACGGCTCCTGAACCCATGGATCAAATGGGCTCCTGAAATTTAGAAGGGGCATTACTGTTGGTGGTGCAGTTTTCTGGAATGGGTAATGATCCTTCCAAAGCAAAGTACCATTTTCTTCTCATTCTGTACAATTTTGCATACGGTCTCTATTAAAACTGGAAAAAAAAAAGTTTTGCATTTACGTGAACCAAAGGAAGGTTCTAGGCTCAGATGCTTGGCATTCCATTTACTGACCACTGGGGCAGTCCCAAGTTACATGTGCCCTCACACAGAACTTTGAGACACCTTGCCTGTCCTATCCCACTTTTGCCTTTTAGTTGGCTGTGACAGCTCCCTTTGTCTCTGTATTCAGAAAACACCCCCACAGATATCCAAGGCGCCCGCTGGGGGAAGGTGCCATCTGTTGAGAACTTTTGAACCCAAAGACCAACAAATGGCAATAGGTCACAGTGGGGTTCTTGGGTGTGATGTGGCTATAGTTTCTTTAGGGGCTCAAAGGAAATAGTCACAGTCATTGCACAGCACGTGACAGCAACGTGGCACATTCTTTTTAGAGGTGTTTTCTCTGCTGTTCTTTTTGTTACCCTAGTAATTGGGGAAAAAGTTGCTAGGGCCATATTTGCAGCTGACAGATTTGTTTTGTACTGTGTTGCAAGAGGGTGTTAAATGCAGGCCGGGGAAGAATCTGAAGCAAATGGAGAGAATTTTTGGGGAAAAAAAATATATAAGTGAGTCTAACTTCCTACTATTAAAAAAAAAAACACAAAAATTCAACTGAGTAAATTTCAAGATCGAATTGGCTTTATTCAGTGATTCATGAATCAGGCAGCATCCTGTCTAACTCATAGAAAGGAGCTCCCAAGAGCTACAGGAAAGGGAAGGTTTTTAAAGACAGAGAAGGGGCGGGGGGGGGATGTTTATTAGCAAAGAGTGGATTGTTTCAGGCTTAGGTAACCTCCCTCTGGAGGATGGAAGGGTTCCCATCAAGGATGAGCTCACTGTGCTCTGATCAGGGAAGTCCAGGTTGTTGGGTTCAAGGTTCCATTCCTGGGAGAGGTTGAAACTGCCGTTGTGTTAGGTATGAAGTCTGGGTTTGCTGACGCGAGGCTTCGCACATGTGACTCCATTGGGTCTCTTGCTTCTTTTTAACACTAGGAACCAGAGTCTGAATTGTTTTTCCAGCTGTTTCTACCTCTCCCAGTGGTCCTGTATTTCCCGTGTCAGTCTGAAGGTTGGCCCTCTCCTGACACCAGAAAGTTAGAGAGCTGTTACTCCAGGACCGTGTAATCCTCTAATGTTCCGCCTTTGCCTTATAGTTCTACTGAAAGCCTTCTTTCTAAAACAGAGAAGATAGGATTGGCTGAGTGAAAATATGAGTCTGTAGAACGTGTTTCATTCGTTGCATCGCAAGAGGCATTTCTGTTCAAGAGACTATCATTTCTAAATTCAGCATTAACACCTAACCCTATTTCTTACCTGAAATATTTTAACCCACAGAGAAGCTGTGTTCTTTGATATTGTGCTTGGTGAGAAATATATACGTTATGGATGATTTTTTTCCTCTTTTGTGACCAAGTATTTTTAATACTACTGGAGCATAAAAACAATATATTTGTTATAGACTACTTGAAAATTAAATAAAAATTTGAGAAAAAAAAAGTAAATAACTATGCATAAAACCAGTACCTGGAAATGACAGCCACTAACAAGTATTTCCTTCAAATCTTTTTTTTAATAAATGTTTTATTTATTTATTTGAGAGAGAGAGAGAGAAAGGGAGGAGCAGAGGGAGAGGGAGAAGCAGACTCCATGCTGAGCATAGAGCCCGACACGGGGCCCGAGATCATGACCTAAGTGGAAACCAGGAGTCGGCTGCTCAGTCAACCGACTGAGTGCCCCCTAATCTTTTTTTTTTTAATGTAGAAATACACAAGCATATGCTTACATTTTAACAAAATTAGAGTAGTTCCACTAGTTGTGTATGCTGGTGTTTTTACTTAATATTATAAAGTATACATCGTAACGATGTTTCCTTTTTTAAATTTGACTTTTATTTTACTTTATTCCTTTTATTTGTTTTACACTTTTTTATTAATAGAAAATTTCTGGGTAACTGTATGTTCACATGCAGTTTCACAGAATAGTACAGGGAGATCTCTGGTACACTTTGCCTGGTTTCCGCTTGTGGTAGCATTTTGCAAAACTATAGCATAATATCGTATCCCAGATCCTGACATTGATACAGTCTACCGGTCTTACTCAGATTGCTCTTCTTTTGCTTGGACTCATCTGTGTAACTGTATGCACTGACTTCTGTGATGTTTTATCACCTTTATCCACAGTCAAGATCTGGGACAGTGCCAGAATCACAAGGTGTCAGTCACTGTGGCTGCCCTTTTATGGCCACGCCCACCTCCCTCTTGCCTCCCTGGCAGTCTGTTCTCCATTTCTAAAATTTTGTCATTTCAAAACTTTTGTTAATGGAGTAACAAGACCTCTTAACCTTTTGGGGTTGGGATTGACTCTGGAGATTTATCAAAGTTGTTGCCACTATCAGCAGTTTTTCCCCTTTTTCATTGCTGAATGGGGTCACACACACACACACACACAAACACACACACACACACACGCACCAGTATTCTTTTTTTTTTTTAAAAGATTTTATTTATTTATTTATTAGGAAAGAGAGAGAGTGAGAGAGAGCATGAGAAGGGAGAAGGTCAGAGTGAGAAGCTGACTCCCCACGGGGCCGGGAGCCCGATGTGGGACTCGATCCCGGGACTCCGGGATCATGACCTGAGCCCATGACCTGAGCCGAAGGCAGTCGCTCAACCAACTGCGCCACCCAGGAGTATTCTTAACCGCTCACCTGTCGAAAGGCATCTTGCCTGAATTCAGTTTTTGGCTATTACAGATAAAGCTGCTATGAACATTTGCAAACAGGTTTTCAGTGTGTTTTTATTTTATTTTATTTATTTTATTTTATTTTATTTTATTTTATTTTATTTTATTTTATTTTATTTTATTTTTCCCCTTTCTGAATAAAAGATTTTCCTTTTTTGGGGGGGTATAAATTGACAAGAGTTTAATTGATGGTCAAATGTTTAGTTTTATAAGAAACTGACAAACTGTTTTCCAGAGTGGCTGTACCATTTTCTCTTCTCACCAGCAATTTACGAGTATAATCTAGTTTTGTCATATCCTCACCAGCATATGGTGTTGTCACTATTTTCATTTTCTCTGTTCCGATAGGTGTGAAGGGATCTCGTTGTCGTTAAATTTGCGTTTTCTGAATGCAATAATGTTGATACTAAATAATACCTGCATACATAATAGTAACATTGAGCAACTTTTTGTGTGCTTGCCGTCTGTACATCCTCTTCAGTCAGGTGTCTATTCAGGTTGTTTGCCATTTTTTTAAAGATTTAATTCTTAAGTAGTCTCGACACCCAACCGGAGGCTTGAACTCACAACCCTGAGATCAGGAGTCACATGCTCCACAGACTGAGCTAGCCAGATACCCCCCTCTTTTGCCTAATGCAATTAGAAAATTGCATTTTTTAAAATTCTGAGGGTTGAGAATTCTTTATATGTTCTGGGTAGTAGTCCTTTGTCAGACACGTGATTAGCAAATCTTTTCTCCCAGGCTGTAGGTTTTCTTTCTCATTCTCTCTACATGGACTTTCATCGAGCAGAAGTTTTTAATTTTGGCAAGGTTCAAAGGATCAAATTTTCCTTCTATATATCATGCCCTTGATGTCAGACATGGTAACTCGAATAACACTAACGCTAGCTAGCTCCTAGAGATTCTTTCCTGTTTTGTTTTTTTTTTCCCTTAAAGTTAGTTAGTTTTAGTTTTACATTTTATACTTATATATATAAAATATATATATTACATTTTATATTTACATTTTATATTTAAGTTCATGGCCTGTTTTGAGTAAGTTTTTGCAAGAGGTATGAGGTTTAGGTCAATGTTCTTTTTTTTCCCCTCTTGCCTATGGATGCCCATTTATTCCAGCCCCATTTGTTGAGAAGCCTGTCCTTCCTCTATTCAGTGCTTTTTGCATCTTTGTCAAAAATCAGGCATGTTTGTGAGGTCTGTTTCTGCATTCTGTATTTTGTTCCATTGATTTCTCTGTCGGTCTCTCTGCCACTACTACACTGTCTTGATTATTGGAGCTATGTAATGAACTGTAATACTGGGTAGAGTGGTCCCTCCCTCTTTATTCTCCTTTCTCAGCATTGGTTTTGCCAGGCGAGGGCCCGACTGCTTGCAGTGGCTGGGTCTTCTTTTCTGGTTTTGCATGCCTGTCCATGATACTCATTCTCAATGCTGGACTCATTTTCCAAGTATCCCTCCAAGAGAGTATTTTGTATTACTGTTAAAAAACAGAATTGGACTGAGTAAATGGGAAGATCTAATTGGCTTTATTAAAGGATTCATGAACTGGGCGGCATCCCATCTTGCAAGCAGAGGGGAGCTCTGAGGAGGTATACAAAATGCAAGGTTTTTATAGGAAAGAGGGTGGGACAAGAAAGTTTTTAGCAAAAGAAAAGGATTGCCTACTCCCCAACTCCCCCAGTCTGTGGCTTTCCCTTAGGGGAAAGAGCAAAAGGTCTTATCATAGAGATGACTTCATCTTCTTTTGGGTTGGAGAAGGCCTGTGGGGCAGATTCATTGGATCTGAAAATTCCTGACTGAGCTATTAACACTCCATTTTGGGGGGAGGTTGAAACTGCAATTAGATAAGCATTGAGCTCCCATTTGTGGACTCAGCCTAGGGAACACCATTCTGATGGGGCTTATGGTTTTCTTTTTAACATTTACTAAGGGAACATTTTCCCTTTCCCAAGGGATTTTATCTTTCTTTTTTTTTTCCCTCTAAATTCCCTAAAAATTAAAATTGTGGATGAGAATGATTGTATTTATACCCACCTAAACCTGGCAAACTCTTTACCCCTTGCCACAGACTTGTTCTGCTTCTACATCACGTACTCATGTGGGCATCTAATTTTTAAATTCTTCTCATTTTGTTCAGGTTTATCTACATGGTGGTGAATGAGGGTAAGGGATAGAAGTTACTCACTGGCTATCTACTAGTGTTTTATTCAAGGGCAAGATGGCTTTGCATTGGCGTCTCTATGAACTGGAGCATAAATATAAGTTCAGAGGGTCTGCCAGTGTTTACTTAAACAGAAAGTTTTTTGGAGTTATCTTCTTTGGAAAATGTTTCCAAACAGCGTGACAGCAAAATGACAGCATAAATTGTAATGTCTGTTCCAGCTGGGTATATAAACATATGAAAGAGTCTTTTTCTCAAAAATGTTTGGGTTGTTCCTTTACAATGAAAACTCTTTAACTCCCGTTCAAAAATAAGGGCAGGGTGAAATAATGATTTTTATCTTTTAGAGTCATAGAGGTCTTTGTTACTTTTCAGGGAATCTGTGGGAATAGCCTGTTTGGGACAGCTGTTTCTAGACTGTGGGCTATGAGTAAGACCAAAGGCTTTGGAAAAGAGAAGGGATAAATTCAGACACAGTGATTTAGAATTATTCTTGTGTCATAAATAATGGAACGGATGTTCTTAAGTGTATCTAATGGTGTTTTAACCTGTAAGTAAAGGAGTGCCTAAATTGTGTTCTCAAAGTCCCTGAGACACGTATGCAGAATGATGAATCAAAGCAATAAGAACATAGATAGTCTTGTCCCCAAGCCCCACCACCGATTTTGATTAAGCACAGCTGGACCTACAGAACTGTGGAGAACTCCTTTTTTGAGCCCTGTCGGTGAGCCAAAATTGCGTAGAAACCAGTGTAGGCCAAAAGCAATCCTTTATCCTTCCCAAAGTTCAAACTTGAATATCCAGTCTTCCCACTTTATTATGAGAAAACTCATACCATAATTTCCTGGTTTGCCTGGGACAGTTCTAGTATATATCCCTGGTTGTCTCAGTATAATTATTAAAATACTCTGTTGGACCCTCACGTCTCCCTGTTTGGATGATCAATTATATGGTAACTGTAGTCTTAGCACACTCAGAAACAAATCCAAAAGGAAGGAATGAGTGACAGCACAGGGCTTGGCCTTAATGGTTGATGGAGAGCTACCCTAGGCTGCTCTCCACTGGCCTGTCTTGGCCAAAGGGAGTTTGGAGTATCCAAGGGAGATACTCCAGTGTTAGCCTACCTAATTTCCTGAGAGAAGAGAAGTGTACAAAGAAAAATGTGGAGGTGTAAGGCCTTTTTCTATAGGATGCTCTTCTAGCTTACTTACCCATATTTAGAGAGGAGAAAACTTTGGGACCAGAATGGGAACTAGGCTTTGTCTGCCTTCATCCCACTTCATCAGGAGAAGAAGGTCTGGGCCTGCCCTTGTCCTATAGCGGCCTTACCCCTGCTCTGTCCCAAGAACCCTGTCACAAGTAGAGAGATGGGAAAGATTCCACAGCCCCGTGGACAAAGACAAGCAGAATGAAACACCACTTGGCTTGGAGACCGCTGACATGCTCTTCACTCCCTCCACCCATGACAGTACTCTTCTTTCTGGAGGGCAGAGGGAAGATGGGAGCAATGGAGGGTTTTCCTAAAAGCCACACCTGTCTCCTGCTCTTGACCAATAGTCCTGGGCCTGGTCGTCCTTCTGTCTCTGGAGAATGTGCACCACGATGTTACAGTCCCATGGCCAAAGAAGATTCGGGTGGCATCACCATTTTAAGCTATAAACTTTTTAGCAGTAGTTCTACTCACGGAACTAATGATACCAGCAATTTATGTATCTCCCCAAATTTCACTTTAGAAGGCAGTTAAATTGAGGTCTTAAAATATTTCATTAGTGTGTGTTTGTTACGGCGCGTTCCAACATAAATAAAGACTCTGTGGAACATTTGACATTTTAGTCATAAACTCACACATTTCTCATTGAACTCAAGAGGACCTATTAGAAGGTAGATCCGAGCATATCTTTTTGAATGAAGTGCCCCCAATTCATCCTACTTTATAGGAAAAATAGAAAATAATTTACACACCTGAACCCTTGTTTATTAAGTTTCCTGTGACATTCTTCCCTCTCTTGTGGGGTTTGAGAACTGCTGACCAAAAATAGAGACATTACTCAGCTGTGGGCCATGAGTCACTTGTACGGGGAGGTAATGCAGCCATCTGTAGGAAGCTCTCTCTGTCGCGTCCTGTGCTTCGGATTTGTCCTCTTTTCTTTTTCTCTTTCTGTATATATGTAAGTACATATTTTAGAGCACGAGAGAGTGTGTGTGAGCAGGGGGAGGGGCGGAGGGAGAGGGAGAGAATCTCAAGCAGATTTTGCACTTGACTGGTTGTGGGGCTTGATCCCACGACCTGAGCTGAAATCAAGAGTCTGATGCTTCACTGACTGTGCCACCCAGGTGACCCTGTTTTCTTTTCTTTTTGATGAGTTTTCCAGTTAGTCCAGGGAGCCTTCGGTGAGGCTGTGGGAGCACTCGTAAAGAAATAATAAGATTTATCAAAGAATCTCCAGGGGAACCGGAACTACAGTTCTTACCACCGTGGATGCCTGTGCAGGGTTGGTCCTCCGGGGAAGTCATCCCTGTAAGTTAGATTGTAAGACCTGGCTCATTCTGTGTAATTTATGTGTCCAACTCAATGCAAGTGCAGAATATTGGAGACAGTTGAGAATACCGCATTCATATTTTTGAGCTCAAGGATGTTGGCAGGTGAGTGGATACCTTCGGTGCTGAAGTGACACCGTCTAGGGAAACACTGTTTTGTTTGTCCACAGATCTGCTTAGCTGATGAGAAATTAAATAACATGATTGGGGAGGAAAACCTGAGCAAGTGAAACACGGACATAAAGCCATTATTCACTGTGGAAGATTGGAGGGCTCTTAATTATTCATTTGGGTATCAATGAAGATAGAAAATCTGTCTTAGAAGTAAAAGGGACAAGTTGAGGAGATTTTCTCAAAATTCACAGGATAAGGATGCGTGGAATTGTGCAGATTTTCAGAAGCCTTTTGAGTTTCTGGGTGGGAAAGAGATACTAGGCCAATTGACAGTTTTCTTGTTCAGTGTTAGCACAAGAGGCCGATGAAAATCTGGAAGGCAAAGCAGCGCTGATGAGCAAAAGCAGGGAAAAGCCGAGATGGTCCTACGCTTCTTCCATCAGCAAGGCAAGCCGTGGGTCAGCGACAGCGTCACAAAATATGCTTGTCCTTCCCACAGTCTTTATGAAGTCTGAGAACATAGAGGGGACACGAGGACATGTGGATTATCCCCTCTCTTTACTTAGGACCAAGGGACTTTTGTATGTTTCCCTTAATCCCACTGTGTTGTTACTTGATCTCATGTAACACTCACTTTTATTCTTTTATTTTTTTAAAGATTTAATATATTATTCAGAGAGAGAGAGAGAGAGAGCGCACAAGCAGAGGGAGTGGGAGGCAGAGAGAGAGGCAGGCCCCTCGGCAAGCTAGGAGTCCAGTGTAGGTCATGATCCCAGGACCCTGGGATCATGACCTGAGCCAAAAGGATCGAGCCTTAACCCATTGAACCATCCAGGCACCCCAACACTCACTTTTATTTTGTTAGCAATGAAGACTTTGATTTAATTTCTTGCTCCACACAGTGGTTACTTAAAGCACAAAAATACTGTCAGTTTGCCATATGAGTAGCTAATGTGTTTAATAGGAAGGAAACACATGCAGCCTACTGACGATTAATTGAGTTTTGAGTTTTTATCCTCATATGTGACATGTCCTCTGATGTTTTGTTTTGTAGTTCGTGTCTTTGCAGATTTGGATTAGGCAGAGTTGGGTCACTTGGCATTTGAAGGGTTGTAGCTTTTGACATGGGTATGAAGAGTGGGAGATTCGAAAGAGTAAGGGCAAAAGGACAAGTGACCCCCACACTTTGACAGTAACTGCAGAAGGCTGTCAGATGTGGAAAGGAAAAAGGCAACACTGGTGATTCCCTCTACTAAGTGATAAATTTGGGTCTCATTTTGACATTTTTTTTTCAAATAAGCTTGAACTCATGACCCTGTAATCGAGTCACATGCTCTACTGACTGAGTGAGCCAGGTACCCCTCATTTTGAATTTTTTTTTAAAGATTATTTGAGAGAGAGAGAGAGAGAGAGCGAGTGCCAGCAGGGGGATGAGCAGAGGGAAAGGGAGAGAGAGAATCTGAAGCAGACTCCCCACTGAGCGTACAGCCCCACTCAGGGCTTGATCCCACGACCCTGAGATCAGGACCTGAGCTGAAATCAAGAGTCGTCTGCTTAACCAACTCAGCCACTCACATACCCCAACCCGACTTTGCATTTTAAACTATCTTCCTCTTTCTCCATCCTGACATGATTTCTTCTCCATTATCTTTTTTTTTTTTTTTTAAGATTTTATTTATTTGACAGAGAGAGAGAGATCACAAGTAGGCAGAGAGGCAGGCAGAAAGAGAGGGGGAAGCAGGCTCCCTGCTGAGCAGAGAGCCCGATGTGGAGCTAGATCCCAGGACCCTGAGACCATGACCTGAGCTAAAGGCAGAGGCTTTAACCCACAGAGCCACCCAGGCGCCTCTCTTCTCCATTATCTTAAGCAACGTTCTTGGATCTCACATTTTCTTTCGCTGTTTCTGTACTGGACAGAAACATCCCCTTTTGTCAGCGATGCCCAAACCTTGCTGGTCTGTCAGCAAACCAGATCAGGTCTTCACTGATATCACTGGGCCACTGCCCCCAACCCAGCTGTCCCCACAGGGTGCCTCAGGGACTGCAGAAACTTCTTAGTCTTCCTCCGTCTGCCTTACTCTTGGCCCTGGCCCTACTTTCTGGCTCTCCTTTTCAAAGCTTGTTGGACCTTGCTGGCAAAAAGTAAATACCAAAAGCTTTTAAAAAGAAAGGCAAAACAAAATAGTACAATTTTAAAAAGCTTTTAAAGTTCTCTCTCCTCACCCTGTTTATCCAAGGCTCAACTCTAAACATGTTGTTCATGCTTCAATAATAATAATAATAGTAAAAAATGAGCACATTCCCCTAATTAATCTTGACGTAATCTGAATTGTTTATCCCCTTGTTATCTCCCTCCCAACCATGATATTTTACATTTCTAAAGGACCCTTCACAGTTCATAATAAAATACTAAGTGCACGGGAGACCCTGAATTAATACTCGTTTTTATTAAATTAATTACATCTGGTAGAACCCCTTTGAGTAGCTCTAGTAATGAAGTCTGGTAAGTTCCCATGTGAAGAGCACACTGGGAATTGTCACTCTGTATTGTCAGATGCAGTATTGTCCCCCCAGTAAAGTGCTGTTGGTTTTGTGTGATGCACTGACAGATTCAAAAGATGGTGTGACCATCTGTTTTCTATAGCTCCAGAGGAAAGTAGAAAAGGATTGGCTCTGAGCTGAGAATGAGGAGAAGGGCATAGATAAAAGGCATGCTCCTGGATGAGGGTGTGTAGCAATTGACTAGATTATCTGGAAACTCTGCCATCTTATTAGATGAGACTCTAGAAGCCTAGAGTCTTCACAAAAAGGAGCGTTGTCTTTGATGGAGGTGGATGGAGGTAGTGAACCTCCTTCCCTAGATGCCCTCTCTGGGCTGGTTCTCATTCTGTGTTTGTCTTGTTTTTGTTTTGTTTTTATTTTTTAAAGATTTATTTATTTATTTGACACAGAGAGAGATCCCAAGTAGGCAGAGAGGCAGACAGAGAGAGAGGGGGAAGCAGGCTCCCCGCTGAGCAGAGAGCCCGATGTGGGACTCGATCCCAGGACCCTGAGATCATGATCTGAGCTGAAGGCAGAGGCTCCAACCCACTGAGCCACCCGGGCGCCCCTCAGTCTGTTTTTATTTCAGGTTTTTTTTTTCCCTTTAGCTTCCAGTGTGTGTGTGTGTGTGTGTGTGTGTGTGTGTGTGTGTGTGTACTTAATCACAAATTAAATACAAAAGAAATGTGTTCATTAAAAAACCTGAGATTTAAAAAATTTCTAGAGTAAAAGCAAGCCTCTGCCCCGATTTCTTTCCCCAGAGCTAACCACGTGTAATTGTTCACTGTATGCCTTTCCATGCTTCTTACTTTAAATATAGACATATATATGTGTACATGTTGTGGCTTTTATAAAAATGTGACTGTAGTTTCCATCCATTTCCTTTTAGTGTCCATTTTCCTCTCATTATTGCGAGTGTATAAGTCTTATTCTTTCTAACGGTTATGTGGAATTTCTTTGTATAGCTATATTATCATTGTGTAACTCCTCTCAGTTTCCCAAATTCACTATTAAATATAATACTATAATGTCATCATGCTATACTAAAAGTATGCCAGAATATGTGTTTTTCAGACCCCAGTGGATCTTTTTATTATACTTTTCTTCCTTTTTTGGTTTAAGTACTACTTGGTTCATGGTGGGTTTGATTTTTGTTTGTTTTGTTTTTAATATGCTGTTGAATTCACCGTGCTCAGTTTTATATGCCTTCACTTGTCCCTCTACATAGTTTTACACACTCCATAACACGTGACTTTTAAAAATAGAAGTATAATTGATACATAATAGCCTATGATTAGTTTCAGGTGTACAAGATGTAACTTTTATATATGTGCTCTAATATGCTATTACTAAACTTTCAAGTAGTATTTTTCTGGCACTTTAGCCCATTTTTAAATTGCCATTTGTGCTTTGGCAGAAATTACTTTGAAACTGATGAATTCAGTTTTCTGAATTGGTTTATTCTTACCAAGCATCTTCCATTATCCTTGAAGTTTGGAGGCCATGGGGGTTCCGTTTTCCAGGCCAGTATGTTGCTGTTTTAAATTATATTGCAAACCCCAAACATACAGAGTTTTTCATCTATCCTTCGATTGTACATGTCCCTGAATATCGTAATGGTATTTTTATTTGGCCTCATGAATCTCACTGCTCACCCGATGTGATTGAGACTGACGGTATATTTGAAGGTTCGTTAGAGAGATCAGAGAGCATCGGGTCAGGATGTCTCAGCCCCTCTAATTTCTGATGCTTTTTTCTTATGAGATACAGTAGAGCAGGCTGCTTGAATACTTGGGTAGTGCAGCCTTAGAATATCAATGGAGCTCTCCCCCTCCTCCTTATTAGGAACCAGTCGCAAAAGCAAATTGGGAATGCACTTTGCAGTGTCTGCAGGAAGTTTGAAGTTTATTTATTAACACTAAATGCATCTGTCAGGCTGCAGTGATGAGATTAATCCTCATTTTTAATATTTGATTTGCAACTGATTAATCGCTCGAAGCTTTTGTGGTAGTATAAATTTAGACTACTGATCTGACTGGGAAGCATACCAGATTCTGAATTATACAGCAGGGCGCGTGGTGGGCAGCCCTGAGACTGGAGGACACCCGGCGCGGGGCCGGAGTGGGAATACCGAACAGGTGAAAGGCGCATTGGAACGTTCTTTTTTGTTTTCTGGGTTTTTTTTTGGGGGGGGGATCACTTTAGGGGAAAGGTCGTGTGGAAGCTTGTCTCGAAATAACTGCTTTAGAACCTGGGGAAGCTGAATTGTGTCTGTGAAAGAGAGGAAGAAGGGATTAGTCTGGTGATGCTGCATCTCTTACCCTTTGCCCCTTTTCCTGAAACTAGAGTTCCCGTATGTAGGGTTTCGTTGGCACCTCATGGGACTGGGAATGTCTATGATCATAGGGAAGATATACTTGTTCTTGAAAATATATGGGAAGGCTTGCACTCTTCAGTGTTTGTAAGAATGTTAACGGAAGGCCTCATGTTGCTGAGGCTGTGATTGGCTTACCCACTCTGGGGCATTATCTTGCTGGGCTTGTCAGAGTATGAAAACTCCACAGGGCACCAAGTGGGGAAATCGAAGCTCCTTAACTTCTTTTTTCTTTTTCTTTCTTTTTATTTTTATTTTTAAATTTTATTTATTTATTTGACAGAGACAGAGAGATCACAAGTAGGCAGAGAGGCAGGCAGAGAGGGAGAGGGGGAAGCAGGCTCCCTGCTGAGCAGAGAGCCTGATGTGGGGCTCAATCCCAGGACCCTGAGATCATGACCTGAGCCGAAGGCAGAGGCTTAACCCACTGAGCCACCCAGGCGCCCCATCGTCTTTTTTCTTTACACACACACACACACATTTTGCAGAGTTTCTTTTTTTGAACAGTTTCAGGTATACAGCAAAATTAAGAGAAAAAGATTCAGAGTTCCTGCATCTTCGCTGTCCCCTGATGTGCAAAGCCTCCCCCCTTCGCAACACACCCCCCCCGCCCCCCCACCGAGTGGGACACTCGTTACAACTGATGAACCTACATTGATGCGTCGTTATCACCCAGAGGCCATAATTTACACGAGGGCTCACTCGGCGTTATAGACACATTCTTTGGGTCTGAACACATGCGTAATATCATGCATGCATCATTGTAGTGGTAGTTAGAATGTTTTCACTGTCCTAGAAATCCCGTGTGCTCCGGCTGTTCAGTCTTCCCCTCTTCTCTGACCCCGGGCAGCCGCCTATCCTTTTACTGTCTCCGTAGTTTTGCCTTTCCCAGAAAGTCATATAGTTAGAATCATCCAGGATGATTCTTTTCGGATTGATTTCTTTCACTTAGTCCTATGCACTTAAGGTGCCTGGGTGGTTTTTCATGGCTTGATAGCTCATTCCTTTTTGTTGTTGTTGTTTAATTTTTTGATAGCTCCTTGTTTTCTACACCGAATAATGTTCCATTGCTTGGATGTGTCTCAGGTTATTTATGCATTTACCTGCGGAGGGACATCATGGTTGCTTCTGTGATGTGTTGGTTACGAATAGAAGCTGCTGTAAATGTCTGTGTGCAGAGTTTTGTGTGGACATAATTTTTCAGCTCCTTTAGGTAAATATCAAGGAGTATGATTGCTGCAAACTGTAGTAACAGTATGTTTAGTTTTGCGAGAGACCTCCAAACTGTCTTCCAAGGTGGCTATACTGCTTTTCATTCCTATCAGCAGTAAGAGTTCCTGTGGCTCCACATCCTTGCCAGCAGTTGATGTCGTCAACGTTCTAGATTGTGACCATTCTAACAGGTGTATAGTGGTGGCTCCTTGTTTTAATTTGCATTTCCATGCCAGCAGATACCCAGGAGCACCTGTTCATATGCTTATTTGCCATCCGTGTATCTGTTTTGCTATTGTGGTACTAAGGTCTTGGGTCCATTTTTAATTGGATTGTTTTATTATTGTTGAGTTTTTAAGAGTTCTTTCTTTGAGACCTCTCTTGATGTGGTCAGTGCTTGCATCTTTAACATCCACTTTTGCCCCACCCTTGAGCTCTAAGTCTATCCTTAAAAAAATTTTTTTTAAGATTTTATTTTTTTAAGTAATGTCTATACCCAATGTGGGGCTCGAACTCATGACCCCGAGACCAAAAGTTTTACACTCTTTGGACTGAGATAGCCAAATGCCCCTGTAAGTTGGTCCTTATTGAGTTACAGTGTGTGCTTAAATATGAGGTGACCCCACATGTAAGGCATTTCCCCATTTTGCTAATGAGGGGAATGGGGGGAGGAGTTTTTATGTTGCCAGCTTGAATATAAGAGCTTTTAGAAACAGGGAATGCCTATTGACAATATTTTATTGATTTAATTTTATATTACATAAAATAGTAGAATTATTACATTATTACGCCCCGTTTTGTAACGGTGTGCACCTGCAGCTCACTAGTAGTGGGAGCACTCGAGCTTGCCTCTTGCTGGTCTGATGGCCATTATTACAGAGGCTGCTGAGTTAGAAGCACTCTAAGAGAGCCTGTGCGAGATCCTTACAGAAAACAGAAGGAAAATGAAGCTCAGCGTAGTCACAGAGCAACTGCGGCAGAGCAGAGGTTGTCTTCATGATCGTTCCTCTCGGAATGGGGCAAGCACATTTCTGGAGGTTGTAAGTATCCGGGTTTACCTGAAACCAGGGGCTAAGTATGGTACTCTCAAATGAATCATCAGTTTAGCCTGAATATTTGGTGGTAAAACATAAGCAGTCAAACAAACAGTAAATACTCTTAAATATTTTTACAGAGTACCACACGTGGATTACTTTAGTGTGCAGCACAAAATTCATATGAAATTTCGAGATCAAATATGAGGCATCAGGAAATTTGAGGCAATTATTTTTGACTTTACTTCCAGATCACTTCAGAGAATTCATTCACTGGCCACAGAGGGGGTAAAAACATGAGGGGAAATATTTAAGAACTTCTGCAGTATACCATTAAGAATAGTATAAAGACGACACCTGCATCACTCAGTCAGTTAAGCCTCTGTCTTCGGCTCAGGTTGTGATCCAGGGTCCTGGGATGGAGTGTTGCATTGGGCTCCCTGCTCAGTGGGGAACCTGCTTCTCCCTCTGCTTCTCTCTCTCTCTCTCTCTATCTCATGAATAAATGAATAAAATCTTTTAAAAATAGTATAAATATGTTCTTCCACTTGTAAAACTTCAATTAAGGAACTCTGTGAGTTTTTTTTTTTAATTTAAATTTTAGTTAACACACAGTACGATATTGATTTCTGGAGTAGAATTCAGTGATTCATCACTTACACACAACACCCAGGGCTCATCACATCAAGTGCCCTCTTTAGTACCCATCAACCCCCTCGCCCATTCCCCACCCACCTCCCTTCATCAACCCTCAGTTTGTCCTCTATCCTTAAGAGTCTCTTATGGCTTGTTTCCCTCTCTCCTTTTTTTTTCTTTTCCCCCTTTCCATATGCTCATCTGTTTTGTTTCTTAAATTTCACATATGCGTGAAATCATGGTATTTGTCTTTCTCAGACTGACTTAATTCTCTTAGCATAATACCCTCTAGTTCCATCTATGTGGTTGCAAATGGCAAGATTTCCTTTTTTGGACGGCTGAGTGATGTTCTATTGTGTATACATGCTGCATCTTTATCCATCGATCAGTCAGTGGGCGTTTGGGCTCTCCCCATAGTTTGGCTATTGTTGATAATGCTGCTGTAAATGTTAGGGGTGCATGCACCCCTTCAAAACTGTAATTTTATAGCCTTTGGGTTAAACACCTAGTAGGGCAATTGCTAGATCATAGAGTAGTTCTGTTTTTAACTTTTTGAGGAACCTCCAAACTGTTCTCCCAAGGGGCTCTCCCAGCTTGCATTCCCACCAACAGGGCAGGAGGGTTCCCCTTTCTCCACATCCTTGCCAACACCTATTGTTTTTTGTGTTGTTAGCTTTAGCCATTCTGACAAGTGTGAGGTGGTATCTCCTTGTAGTTTTGATTTGTATTTCCCTGATGGATAAAAGACCTAAATGTGAGACAAGAAATCATCAAAATCCTAGAGGAGAACAAAGACAGAAACCTCTTTGACCTCAGCCGTAACAACCTCTTACTAGACACATCACAAGAGGCAAGGGAAACAAGAGCAAAAATGAACTCTTGAGACTTCATCAAGATAAAACACTTCTGCACAGCACAGGAAACAATCAACTAAACTCCTATGGAATGGGAGAAGGTATCTGCAAATAACGTATCTGATAAAATATTAGTATCCAAAATCTATAAAGAGCTTATCAAACTCAGCTGCCAAAACCAAATAACCCAGTTAAGAGATGGGCAGAAGACACGAATAGACGTTTTTCCAAAGAGGACATCCAGAGGGCTAACAGAGACTTGAAAAGGTAGATGCTCAGTTAAGGAACTTTGATCCAGTGTGAACAAAGAAGCCTGCAAGCCTGAGTAAAAGTGCAATTCCGCCTGCGACCAACAGATAGCAGTAGGCGTCACTTAGGTGATGTCCTATTGGGCTTGGGAACAAGTATTCTTTAGCACTCCCCTTCTCAGAACCTATCTAACACGGCAAATAAGAAGCTGCGAAAGACGAAAGCGATTTTTCATTCTTGATCGTGGCCTAGTGGCATCTCACTTAAGATCAATAGATTCCCTTCTTCTGTCATTCCATATTCACCCAGAAAGGTGGACTAATTTCTTTAACACTTTAATATTGGGTAGCCCTGCCCATTCTAGAGCGTACTGGTGGTATATATTTAAAGGAATGGATCTGAAATTACAGCCGTAGATCTGTTTCCTGTGAGATCAGTTTCTAGTAAATTTATTTAGTGTTATCGGATCATCTAAGTAATTGATAACTTGCAATTTCTGGGCAAAAGAGTATATCATGGTCTCCTAATCCAGGACATTTTCCACTTCCTTTCTGACCCCTATAATACCCTTCTACTCAACATTCCTGCAGGGATTATTTTTTTTCCCTTTCCTTCTCCAAAAATAGTCACTCTCATTTTTGCTTTAATAAGTCCAGACACTTTCCAATGTAACCATATTCATTTCCTTTTTACAAACAGGCATATAAAGTAGAAGTGACCTGAACTGATGTAACCTGCAGATTATTCACGAATCGATAAAAGCAAAGGAAAAATGTCTTCTTTTAAGCTATTGGTTTGCGCCATCAGCAATTTTCTCACTTTGTGCTTCACTAGTATATACAGATACTTGCAATGATAGTTTGATTCTCTGAAGTACTTACTTGTCATGGAATGAATTCTGGCCAGTTGGGAATTGGATCTGGGATTTTCAGACTAAGGCCTACACATTGAGAGTGTAGAAAATTCCCACTTTCTTCTTTTGTATTTTATTATATAAATAAGGTGGATGCCGTTCATGAATCGGAAAGCATGAACACATTTCCTGGTGTCACTTCCAAGTCATAGATTTCTAGTGAGCACGCATTATGGTGATCCTGGTTTGGGGGATTTTTTTTTTTCCTCATGGATGCAGCAAACGTTTTGCATAATGGGGCGATGCATTTCTCATTTGGGATTAAATTCTTACCTCAGACTTGAAGTGGAAATCAGCCTTTTTCTAGCAATGATTCTGCGCTGGTTTTGTGTCCACAATGGAAAGATTGGATTTGTGTTAAGGAAACTGTCCTTGGCCAGATTGTTTCATAGT
The DNA here is from genome assembly GCA_028533885.1 of Nasua narica. Taxonomy (NCBI): domain Eukaryota; kingdom Metazoa; phylum Chordata; class Mammalia; order Carnivora; family Procyonidae; genus Nasua; species Nasua narica. Next base: position 28,622,544 of record CM052799.1, on the reverse strand, counting down.
TATAAAAAGACTGGAGCTGTACACCCTTTTTCCTTTGGGGATTTGACTCACTGTGTGCAGTGTGGGATGGAGGAAAGTGATGGGTGCCGGGTGATTTCACGGAATGGATTATTAGCTCTGGGGAGGTCTCACATATAGCCTAGCCTTGCCCATTCATTTTATAGATAAGGGATTTGAGGCACAGAAAGGGCAGGCAATTTCCTAAGATGACGTGACTAATTGGTGTCAGAGGTCTCCCCTAATAGTTTTTCCAGGACTGTTATACTGAGCCCCTACAAATTCAGATTTTCTGACTCAGTGGTAGAGCCTGGCACCTGCATTTTTAATCTTCTTTTTAAATGTATCCCCTAGGCATTTCTAATACATGGCTGGATTTTGGAATTCTTCTACCCTTATTTCTCTTAATTTTTATAGAAGTAGTTCTCCACCAGGGATGATTTTGGCCAAGAGGGGACATGTGGCAAACTTACTCATGTGAGTTTGCTTCTTACTAGAGACACTTAATTGTTACAAATGGGAATCGCTGGGGCGCCTGGGTGGCTCCGTCAGTTAAGCATCTGATTCTTGGTTTTGGCTGAGATTGTGATCTCAGGGTCCCTGGAGGGAGCCAGGCATCAGGCTGCTGGCTCAACCCAGTCTGCTTGAGATTCTCTCTCTCTCCCTCTACCCCCGCCCTCCACACCCCCCACGCTCTTGCTCTCAAATAAATAAATCTTTAAGAAAAAAAAAAAAAAAGGAATTGCTCCTATATCTAGTTGGTAGAGGCCAGAGCTGTTGTTAAACTATGTAATGCACAGCATTGCCGAGCAAGGAATCACCTAGCCCCAAACGCCAAGAGTGCAGGGACGGAGAAGCACGGGATTTACAGCTCTAGGGTTTCGCAGACTCCAGATTAAATTTTAGTTCTCTCCAGCTCTGTGACCCCAGGCAGGTTATGTAATCTCTTAAAGCTTAATCTTCTCATCTGTAAAATGGGGACATTAACAGGCTATGTCACAGGGCTGTGAGGAGTAAAGGAAAGTACCAAGAGGAATGTGCATGGCTGATGGTTAGTTCTCAATAAACATTAGGTGTTGTAATTAACTAGCATTACAATTCCTGACTTTCAGTTTTGCTACATCGTAAGACATGGCTAAAAAGAGTGAATGAATAGCTCCCAAAGGTAGAAAGTTACAAAAAGCACTTGGACACATTCTAGGGGCTTGTTGATTTTTACTAATTTGAAAAATGTCCATGTGGGTGTGGTTGGGGTTTTTTGTATGTATCTATGGGAGAGATGAGTAGCAAATACTCACAGCTTTGGGCAATAACTGTATTTGTCCCCATTAATCATGGAGGTTGCCAAGGTTTCTGGGGGCAAGGAGTAAAATCAGACAGCCTCCAGTGGTGCTCACCATGATCCCGAAGAAAGCCAGTAGCACTGGCTACTTGGTGCCAGATTCCTGCTTGCTTCTTCCTTTAATCCTGGGGCAAGTGAAGAAGAGGTAAGGGGTTTGGCTAATAAGATGGGGTGAGTTTGGGTCTTACTTCTGCTATTATCTTTGTGAAAAATCCTAGCTAAGTTGTACACTCGTTAGGGGGGGCAAGGCCCTTTGCTATGCTTTTTCTGTGGCTCCTAATGACTACACCTGTGCCACACTTGTTGCTGCCACTCCATAGACATTTGCTGTGGGTTGCATTTTGGAGCAACCTCAGAATTTTCATATACTCTGTATCCAAGCCAGGAACTCGGTCTCTTTGGGGGTGCCTGGCTGGCTCAGTGAGTAAAACATCCAACTCTTGGTCTGGGGGCCATGAGTTTGAGCCCCATGTTGGGTGTAGAGTTTACTAAAAAAATAAAAAAAAATTCAGTCTCTGCTTGAGTCACATTTTATAAAATCATAGTAATGATAATAACGATGGCAAACACGTTCGTAGAGGTGCATGGCCATATATACCCGTATATGTATATACCCTTATACGTGTGTGTGTGATGTGTTGATAAATGTTTAACACCTGACTCTGGTTTGGTGAGCGATGGCTGATAATCAATGAATATGGAATCGGGAAAGATTTGGCTCTCATGAGGCTGTATGAGCCAGCTCTAGCACACAACTGTTTAAAAGCACTTGCGTGTGCCAAGTATTGTGCTAAGTGCTTTAAATGCTCATTTGAACTTCACATCAGCCTTTTTAGGGTAAGTGTACTATTAACATCCCCATTTTGCCCATGAGAAAACTGAGGCACAGAGAAGTTAAGCAACCAGCCCCAGGTCACACAGCCGGGTGAATGGCAGAGTTGGGATGGGGATCCAGGCAGCCTGGCTTCAGAGTTCATGTTCCGCCCTTCAACATTCTATCATGATTACTTTAAAGACTCTGTTATTAATTTACGTTTTCCATGAGAGTCCGAAATTCCTTCTGAGAAGACATTCCTTCCTCCTGGCTCTCTCTCTTCTCCCACACATGCAGTCCTTCCTTCCCCCGCTGGCGCCAAGCACACATCAGACTCCTCCCGCAAGAATGTCTCCAGTGACCCCGGAAAGTATAATTAAGTTTTATATTCTGGCTGCTTTTCTCACAGGAATCGGCCACCGAGGAATTATGATGAATCAAACTCTTCTCTGTGCTACATCTTTTCGTTCTATTCAAACTACATCCAAAGCTGCCCTTGCAGTCAGCCCACCCAGCACACACATACGTGCACACTCTGGTCTCACTTGTCCGTATTTGAATTGTTACTCAGAACCATGCCCCGTGCTCTCTTCTTCCTGGAAGCCCTCCCGATGTCACCCAAATAATTGAGATACAGGCCCTTTGAACATGCAAATGTCACAATTTGAAGACATTTCTCTTCTGTTCTCTTGTAGGGAGAAGGAAGCCATTTTCATTCACTGAACACACAGGATACAGATATTTTTATTGTATGAGGACATTCTTTTCTTATGCTTGTCTCTCTCAATGCGATAATTGTAGGTGTTTTTTAGAAGGCTTCAGTTGGGTCCCCTTGTCTCGGTTGGGACGGATATTGTCTCGCAGAAACACCTAGTGAAGCCTAGTGCACATCTCTTCCTAACGGTGGCCCTTAGATGTAGTTCTGTGGCAAACAGGGCAGTTTTTGAACTTCTGGGGGGACCCAAGCTGTGTGGTGTTTGATCTGCAATGCCCCCTAATACTGAAGAAACGAGAGTCAGAATCTCTCAGTGCACTGAAGGGACCATCAGTGCTGGATTGTGGTCTCCGCCACCGAGATAGTCACACATTTCTCAACCTTGTTCCCTGGAGTTTATAGCTGTTTAAAAGAGATCCATCATCAACTCCCATCCGGGAACTGCTCATGGAAACATATTTTAGACATGTTTCATTCCTCTCTTCCCTTCCGGGTTTCTCAGAGCTTTTACTAGAGTAATATGTGATTGAGTGTCTACAAGGTTTTATCCAGCCTTTTCCAGACTCACCCATCGTAGAATTATTTACTTATTTATATTTTGAGCATTTTATGTGACCCGTGTTCCGCAGAGCAGCCTCTGGGAATTCTGTACTAGAGATACACACTGTTGGACATTTGGGGATGGCCCTAAGATCCCACCTGGACCCAGTCCTTGTTCTCTTAAGAAATTACATTTCCAACTCACCATTCATAGTCATGTAAGTGTCTCTGATTATCTTTCAATGCTAAAACATTGCTCTGGTTGTCCATGTACTAGTCTGTGGTAAACACACGCCCAAATGGAAAGTTTTAAAGAGGTGGGAAGTTAAAATTTGCAGACAGTGACAGGGAGTCGGTGACAAACTCTTGCTGTGTCTTGATCAACACAAGTCTTGGTCACTGTAGTTAGTACAGAAAGGTTTCTGCCTCTGCAGATAGACTTCTGGTTGGAATTTGTGTGAGGTTAGTTTTTGAACGACTATATGAAAGGTGATTTTTTTTTTTTTTTTGCATAATGGTTTAGGACAATTGTTGCCTGTAAGCAAAAATGTAAACTAAATCATTTCACAGCATGAGTCCTGTAGGACCGTGGGCCCCTCTCCATGCCATACATATTACATTTGGGGGTGATGCCAAAAGCGAGGATGGACAGTTAAGTTTTGGGAGAGAGCATCCTGTATCAATCACAGCGATTCATAAACACAGGTCTGTGGATGAACAGCTTTAAAACATTCAGTTTTCTGGGTTCCACTGCTGGAAAGTCTAATTCAGGAGCCAGGAAATGGGATTTCTAAGAGTGATCCAGGTACAATATTTTTATTCATAGAGTTGCCATGCATGCTGAATTAGCAGATTTTGAGCCACTGTTCCGAGGGGGAAATAAAGGGGAGGTTCCTGTGAGCTTCAGGTCACAACATTTCCATCATTCATTCAATACACAGTCTTGTTTTATTTGTGGTTCTGTTTCAGACACTTTATTTAAGATATATTCCTTACAAATCACATATATAGTATTTCTTTAAAATAAAACAGTAGATAAGAAAGATTTAAATTTTCCTGACCCTGGGTAATGTGACTGTAAATGTCTTTGACTTTTAGTCACCCAAGAGCACTGACTACTATGCCATTTTTTAATTGGTTATCATCTCAGGAATCCACAAAATCAGCCACTTTTCTGTTTTTTCCCCCCATAGCTTCATCATATATCCCACATGTGACCTTTATTTAGCACTTTATGGATTGGCCACATGTACAGATGGATGAATTTTCCCTTCCTTTCTCTGGGTGGACACTCCTGTTGGTTTATTTACCAATAAATAATGTGATGTCTTGGCCAACAGCGTTTTACTGGATGCCTGAACAAAGCTTATCTTTTGTGTGTTTTATGCGTAAGGGAAATATAGCCTTCTCGCCCTTTCGAGCACTAGACAGCACTTTAGCACTCGATGGTCATTTAAAATAGAGAAATCCCCCCAAAACACAAAGATGTGAAAACATGGCACTAATAGACCATGAAAGGACACTTGTTCATACCTGGAGAGAGGGAAACAAGAGGCAGAGGAGAGCATCGCCTTATTTGATTCCTGCTGGTGACGTCACATTGGGTGACCAAAATATCTCACCAATCTGTGCGTATGTTCAAATGACAGCAGAAGTGCAGCGAGTGTTGATTTTGGGGTCACAAATACATTTTTCTGGAGAGGTGAGTTCACAAATGTACCCTCCATGAATAATGAGGATCGGTTGTTTTTCTACGTGTGAAGCTAGATTAGGGAGCCACTATAGTGTGGAAAAATTTAAGTCCTTCTTCTGCTTAAGAGTGCTGTGACCTTGGACAAGTTACTTAATATGTCTTAACCTCAGTTCTCTGTCTATAAAATGGGGCACCATTAGATGTGACCTAGTAGGACTGTAATAAGCATTAAATGCGATAATGGTCTTAGAATATTAGTTTATGTATATACGTCCTCAGTACATGTTGCCTTTTCTGTTATTGGCGGTGGTAATGATACTATCTCTCTTTTCTCTTCCATGCAGTGCAAAATGCAATAATTGCTTGGCAGGGCTATTGTGAACCTTCCATGACACCATGAGTGGTGGGATCTGGTCAGTGCTGGTGCCCAGCACAACTGGGAACTGTGGGAACATCATGAAGCAGGAGCAAGGCAGTTTCCCATTTTCTTAACAGTCATCACCATCACTCAGTTGGAACTGATGTTTTAATTAGGACATTGTTTTTCTTTTTTTTCTTTATTTAAAGATTTTATTTATTATTTGACAGAGAGAGAGAGCACAAGTAGGCAGAGGGACAGGCAGAGGGAGAGGGAGAAGCAGACTCCCTTCTGAGCAGGGAGTCCCATGTGGGGCTCGATCCCAGGACCCTGTGATCATGACCTGAGCCGAACGCAAACACCCAACTGACTGAGCCACCCAGGCGCCCCATGGACATTGTTTTTCTATGAGCGTCTACCATTTTTGGTGTGAAGACCTTTCTGCACTACTTGGTGTATTATAGTTCTTGTTCACAGTGGAAGTCATTTTGGTCCTCAGGGGGCTTTGGGCAATATCTGGAGGGTTTTTTTGGTTTTCACAACTGGAGTAGGTGGATAGAAGCCAGAAAGGCTGCTAAGCATACTACACAGGACTGGACGGCTTCCCACAGCAAAGAGCTGTCCAGCTCGAAACGTCCGCTGGGCCAGGGTGAAAAATCCTGGATCAAACTGAAAGCTCCCTGAGGTCAATGAGCTCTGTGACTTACTCTCCTGAGCCCTGACACAGGAACGGGTACCCACTGGGCCCACAGAAGATCCCCCCTGTGTGAAAGAACCTTCAGACGTGCGCCGCCCTTTGGTTGGCGTGTCCGCAGATTGGCTCTATGGCCTCCAAATGTTCAGATTCTGTCTTTGGGTGGTCTCTTCCTTTCTGATCTTATTGTTCTAAACATTTCAGTTGTGCCGTATTTCAAACATAAGGGGGAAGTAACCCCCAGAAAATAGTATACGCGGTGCTCGAAGGAGAGCCTGAGGACTGGTGCCAGTGTGCAGACTGTCATTGGACCAGAAGGAGGCCAGTGGAGAAAGTGGGAATAAGAGTTTAGACATTTTTACAGCAATTGCCCAACGTGGTGGTCTTTGTTGTATATGCAAAAGTCCCGATCTGCAGCAGCGTGGAAATGGAAGACCCTGGTCCTTCAGCTCCAGTACTTTGAGAAGCACAGGTAACCAACTCAAGACTCCCACTTCCCAGATTTTGCAGATGTAAGCATTTTGCTATCTTAAAGTTATTCCTATTTGTACCTCTGTTTCCATTTCCTTCTGTGGTCTTAGCTTTTTTTTTTTCTAGTAGAGGGGAAGAGAGTGAGGAGCAGAGGGAGAGAAAGAATTTCTTTTCTTTTTTTTTTTTTTTAAAGATTTTATTTATTTATTTATTAGGAAAGAGAGAGAGTGAGAGAGAGCAGGTCAGAGTGAGAAGCGGACTCCCCATGGAGCTGGGAGCCCGATGTGGGACTCGATCCCGGGACTCCGGGACCATGACCTGAGCTGAAGGCAGTCACTCAACCAACTGCGCCACCCAGGGGCCCAAGAATTTCTTTTTTTTAAAGATTTTCTTTATTTGACAGAAAGAGAGGGATCCCAAGTAGGCAGAGAGGCAGGCAGAGAGGGGAAGCAGGCTCCCTGCTGAGCAGAGAGCCCGATGCGGGGCTCGATCCCAGGACCCTGAGATCATGACCTGAGCCACCCAGGTGCCCCGAGAGAAAGAATCTTAACCAGCCTCTATGCCCAGCATGGAGCCCTGCGTGGGGCTCGATCTCGCAATCCTGAGATCATGACCTGAGCTGAAAACTTAGCCAACTCTGCCACCCAGGTTCCCTGGCTCTTTTTTTTTTTTTTTTTTTAAGATTTTATTTATTTATTTGACACAGAGAGAGTGTTACGCAGAGAGAGACACAGCGAGAGAGGGAACACAAGCAGGGGGAGTGGGAGAGGGAGAAACAGGCTTCCTGCTGAGCAGGGAGCCCAATGAGGGGCTCGATCCCGGGACACTGGAATCATGACCTGAGCTGAAGGCAGACGCTTAACAATTGAGCCACCCAGGCGCCCCGGCCTTTTTATTTCTCTTAAAAGAAATAAAACATCCCAGACATGTGTATGTGGTTCCCACTATGTGCTCAGCACAGGTAGGTGCCCTTCGGAACAGGTTCATCCTCTGCCCTGCTACCCCACGTCTCTGCTCTGCCATCCATTCCCTGCCCTCAGTAGACAGGAACTTCAGGAAGTGGAGAGAAAACTATCTGCTAGAAAAACAACAAACAAAAACGTACCTACTCTTGGGGCACCTGGCTGGCTCATTTGGTGGATGATCTCGGGGTGACTCTTGATCTTGGGGTCATGAGTTCGAGCCCCACATCGGGTGTAGAGTTTACTTAAAAACAATCAACCCTACTATACTGTCTTCTCAAACTTCTCTGTAGATCAGAAATGGGTTCACTACCTGTTTCGGTAAAGTTTTATTGGGATACAGCCGTGCGTATTCATCTCCACACTGTCCGTGGCTGCTTTGATGCTGGGCAGCCGAAAGGATGAGTTGCGACGGAGTCTGAATGGTCGGCAAAGCCTGAAATAATTACAGCCTGGCCTTTTACAGAAAATGTTTTTGGATCCCTCATTTTGATGAGGACTTGTTCATGTAAATCCAGGCCGGGCTGCCCATTTGCATGTCAGATGTAAGCAATTTGGCTTCTTCATGGACTGAGAGGGAGTGGATCCAGTCTTCTGATTATTTGTATTGTTTTCTCCTTTAATTCACCTTTTGGTTTGTTCTGAGTGAGCCTGAATTCGGTAGTAGAGTTCTTGGTAATTCCTGTTTTCTTTAGGTCGTTAGTGGCCTGCTTTCTGAATGGCAGCAATAGAGAAATACACAAGGATGATTGTAAGAGTGGTGACAGCAGGTAACAATTACCAGTGCCAAGGGCCAGTCCGTGACCTTTCCACACTTCACGTCACATCCACGGTTCCACCAGCTTAGAAGGAGCAGGGTGAGGGCCGAAGCTCAAATGTCTTGACCTGAGCCCACGTTTGATCCTCACGCCCCCGGGTCGACTGGCTATTGCTGTGTTTTTGTGGTTTTCGAATCTTAATTTTCAAGCTTTTTTCCCTGAAAAACCATGATCTCATTTTAAATGGCTGTTTCCCCCTGAATTTGTCCTTGTTTAAATATGAAAATGACTTGTGTGTTTAATAAGATGCCACTTCCAAAACAACATACAGAATTCATTTTGTTGACAGGAAATCATTTATTCTGCAATTTACATATGATAATGGAGGTGTTGTTTGACATTTGCTTTGCTTCTCACTCATTTGAGATTCCATACTGGGGAGGGGAAAAGGCTGTTTTACCCCCTGGGGGAATATATACCCACAATACCCACAATTAATCTAGTTGCAAACCATCCTGTGAGCAAATGTGCTTAAGGGTATGCATTGGGGCTTTTCAATTTGTTTTTTACTTTCTAGAGCTCAAAAATGATGTCAGGAAAGATGACTCTGTGTCCTGAAGGGTGCCTAATTTACTTCAGAAAATGAGTATTCATGCTGGAATCCTGGGGTGTAGTTCAGTGTTCTGTTTGAAGGGCCTACGAGGTGCCAGTTTGATGAGTGTATTTTTGTTTGAACTTGATGCTTTTCTCCCTACCAATCTTATTCCCAGAATTAAATTCTAGTAATAATTGGTCCTCTGGCATCGTATGGATGATTCCAACGTGTTGTAATAGCTTATTATGGAAGACGAGACATTGTGGCCTCCCAGGGAGATGATGGTCCCTGTTCATCTTGTTTCATTATAGCAAAATTTGTTTAATCTGAAAGTGGAAAGAAGCATTAGAAGACAGATGTCAGGAAAATTTCTGACACTCCAGCTTTCTGTGATTTTAAGCATGGCTTGAAGTAATCATATGATAAGAGTAGAAGTCTGGCCCATTTTCTCCTAATGAGATCTGGAAGCTTTATTCAGAAGACAATAATGTTCTTTGTTGCCCATGAATGTGTTGATATCAGAGCTGTCAAAGGACATTCGCTTTGTATAGCCAATCCCTCCCCAAATAGTTAATAAACGTTGGTGTTTGAGTATTTATCCTAACCTTGTATAAGTTTTCTAGGAAGTATTCCTGTGCTCCTAGGCTAAGCCAAGTCTCCCTGAGCATCTTGTATTTGATCCTTGTTGCATTCCTCACCATTGTGAATATTTGTGTAATCGCACATTTAATGTCTGTCTCCACTGCTTGACTGTGAACTCGGAGAAAGGGAAGCCCTTGTTCCGCATCTTCCCCTTCATGGCCCGGTATTCTACACAGTGGGTAACATGGGGCAGCCACTGAGTGAATATTTGGGGAATGAATGAATAAAATCAATGAAGTCTTGCATCAGCAAAAATACTGAGTTCCATTGGAGGTTGAAACTACGCCTTCTCTTTCCTGTGTTTACCCCATAGCACAGCATAGAGTAATCCTTTTATAAGTACCAGTTAAATTGGAGCGCTGAGTGATTTCAGTGTGGCCAACTTATAATTTGTGTCTTTTCAATACTGCTGTGGGCAGGCTGTACACCGCAGGCGGGGTCTCACACGTGGAGAGACTGCAGCAGACGCTGGGCACCTGCTTTCTTTACCATGTACTCGTTTGCAGACTCGGGGCTGAGAAACTGGGACCTGCGGCCAGCATCGCTGACACACAGAGTGGTTTGGCGCCCTTTGTCTCCACAAGCAGGACTGAAAGTTCTGGAATAATTGTTCATCACAACATAGTGGTTACAAGCATGGGCTTGGGAGTCAGGCAGACTCTGTAATTCCGGTCTGGGTGACATCAGGCAAGTTATGTAAGCTGGCTGAGCCTCACTTTCCTTTTCTACAAAACAGGGATAAAAATAGGACCTACCTGGTGGTGGTTGGGATCAGGTGAATATAAAGGACTGGCATGAAACACATAAAAAGGAAGCAACGATCGTTAATCCTTAAAGAAAGGAGGTGTGGCCCTAAGTTCTGGTTGATTTCTAGTATATATTGTGTCTTCAGCCTGTTGGAGTCCTATCAAGGCACAGGGCAAGAAAGCCCTTAGAGTTAGACCCAGCATGTTTTTGTGTTTTGTAGGTATTTTATTTGGCTTTCGGCTTTGGAAAGAAATTTCCTCAGAAGTAGGCGGGCAAAAAGGGGCTTGTGAACCGATTTAAAAAAAAAAAAAATCAAAGTTGGATTTTAAAAAAAGGAGAGAGAATGTTGGATGACTGCCTCCTGTAGCTTTGCTACTCAGAGTGTTGTCCATGGACCAGCAGCATTGGCCTCCCCTGGGAGCTTGTTAGAAATGCAGAATTTCAGGGCTCACCCCAGTCTCAGGGACCAGACTCAGCATTGTCACCAAATCCCTGGATGATTGAGAGATAAATTAGCTTTTGAGGAGAGTTGTCCCAGAGAATTCATTTGTTTCGTTAGTACTTTGATTTCATTGCTAGTGAGTTGGAATCTTGGTACTTACAGATGGTAGTAGAGGACAGAGAAGGCAAAAATCTTTGGAAATTCAGCTTGAGGCCAAACTATCATTAAATACAGGACGATATTTTTAAGCAACGTTCAATTCCAAATCTTATGTGTGTAAAATGGTATGAAATATAAAAGAGGCTTATAGAATTAAGGTCACCACCAAAGGTAAGAGGACACTGGACTCTTCTAGTACAAACTTTTTTATTCTAGGGGGGAAAAATGAAGAGGGGCTATGTAACAGAAGATGGGGATACATGAAAAAATATCTATTATGTTCTACTCCAAACACAGGATATATCTGGAGATACCAAACAAGAGACACAATAACAAATACGATAACGAGACTAAGGGTGATGATCTCAATAGCTTGTACTTTTGGAATACCTACCCCCTGCAAAGTACTGGGCTAAGAACTTAATATGTTTGTACCTTCAAACTGCACAACATCCCTAGGAGGTAAATACTGTTACCACCAATTTAAAGAGAAGGAAACCAAGGCAGGCCCAAGGTGTATCTGAGATTCAAACTTGAGAGCCTGGGCTAATGCCTCCTGAATAGAACAAATAGAAAAATATGCCTTTGGATTAAGAAGAGTGAGGGAAAGTGCCCTCAATCTTGGATATATAGGAGCAAGCAATGTGGAAAGCTGCATGCAACTAGATATTTAGACTAAATTGTACTTAATCCTCAATGAACACCTCTATTCAAGGGAATGCGAAGTAGGACCCCTAGCAATTGGGGAATGACTGTGCAGTGAAATCTACCCTACCTACTTCAACAGCCTGGTTGAACTCTGGTTTCTATGAAAGTCTCTACATAGCTACATGCTTCAAAGATGTATATTCTGTATTTAATGATGGGGTGGCATATAGGATTGATTCCCTTTGGATCTGAGATGTACTTTGAATACTGACACCAGGATGTCATCCAATTTCCAATATGAAGCCTTCTGGGAGGCCAACTGGGAGAAACCAGCAGAGCAGACCCTTGTCATGTCTATGTCACATGTAGGCTTAAGGGACCCTAAAATCATCCAGGCGAACAGGCTTTGAGATGGATGCCAGTTTTCTAACTAATGATTAAGAAGAAGGAATTTTGTTAATATATGGGCTGGGATTTCCTTACTGATATTGAGGGTTTTTTTTTTTTTAAATTTAGTGCTCATGAAACTTCCTTTCTCTTTCCCTGATGCAGATTTGATGACATTAGAGGATTGTATTTTTATTATAGAACTGAAATCTCGAAAGAAAACAAAGGACAACACTTATTGTATTGAGCACAATGTAACGTACAGAGCAATATGGAATGGTTTGAGAAGAAACCCACACCATTATGCCCAGATAGCTCTAATGTCTTTGACACAGAGCTTTCCAGGTTGAACTCAAGGCAGAACCATGCTTTGAGAAGAGACTCAAAAAAAAAAAAAAAAAAAAAAGAAAAAGAAACAAAACACAATACACAAAATACCTAGGAAAATTATTTCTTTGTTAAATAAGAGGACTTTTCTCAGCGAATGTGGAAGAGCCAGACACTGGAATTCAGCTGCCCATGTTCCCCTCCAATTCCTGCCTCTTGCTAAGCTGTGTGAACTCGGACAAATTTCTCAACTTCTCGCATCATTTTCTTGTTTCTAGACCATTTCATTTCAAAGAGCGGTGAGGGAGGTGCCTGGGGGGCTCAGCCAGTTAACCGTCTGCCATTGGCTCAGGTAGTGATCCCGGAGTGCGGGGATCGAGCCCCGCATCGGGCTCCCTGCTCAGCGGGGAGTCTCATCTCCCTCTGCCCCGTCCCTGCTCCTGGTTTCTCTCTCTCTCTCAAAAAAAGAAATCAATAAACTTAAAAAAAAAAAAAAAAAGAGTGGTGAGGATTGGAGTACATAATGCATGCCAGCGCCTAGCACAGTCCCATAATAAATTGTGGTCAGCGTGTGATGGATGACGACAAGTCAGAATTCTCCTCCACTTGTCGGAGGGAGCAAAGTGGAAAAACCCTTTGAATTAATAGATCTGTGTGAATTCCGTTGTGCCTTCAGTGGAAGGAGGAACAGAGAAGCTGTTTTCTTATCTGTGTGTTGCTGGGGTTTGACCTGGTTCCGTCTGAGAAGTCACAGTTGATGGTGTAGAAGAATCCGAGCCATACTTCGTGCGACTGAATGTAGATTTTGTCTCCTTCTAGCGAGTGCATTGCTTTCTGAGTTCTCAGTGAAGTGTCTTCCAGTGCTCTCTGGGACTGCAGGCGATGAGATGCTGTCTTTCCTTCTCTCCTCCCTGCGTGCGTGTTGCCGGTCACACTGCTAGAGTGGGAGGGAGTTGAATGAGACACCCCCTAACACACACCGAACCGGCCTTCACACTGGTCAGAAGCGCGTTGTGGGTGATAGAGGGCGCTTTTAAAGGCCCCTGTGACTATTGCAACTGGGTTTGCGGTTTCAAGGCAGGAGACAGTTTTCATCTTTCGAAAGAAATGGAGTGATGGCAAGAGGCATTTTCCTGTTTAATTTTAGGTTATTTGACAGTTGCAAAATGTGTATAATCACTCTGTGCTATTCATGCTTAAGATTTCACATTCCTAAAACAACCATGCCATAAAGTCAGTGTAGCTTGTATTTTTATACATGAGGTCGAACACTCAGAAATTTAGGAACAGAAATGCAATGGGCAGGAGACAGAGAGACCCATGGTCCCTACGGTGATGTTCATCTCAAGCCCTAACCAAGATTCAAACTGTGGCTTTTGGGTAAGGAGAGGTCAGAGTGGATCCAATTTACCAGCTTGGTATATAAACCATGCCTCTAGTGAAAAAGATATTCTTCAGTGCATGAAATAGACAGTCACTACTCATGTTTTACTAGCACACAGAAAGGAATTCAGTAGTGTGTGTGGAATGAACCTGTGAATTTGAAGCTTTAAGTATTCGTGGAACGTTTGCTTTGAAAGTGGTAGGGAAACCGTTTCACTGAATATTGTATGGTGGCCATACTTCAAAATTACACTTCTCCCTTTGTTTACCTCAAGGCTGGGTCAGGACTCCACCGAGCTCTTCACGCCTTCAACACGCATGTATGCTAACGCTCTGCAACCAGGGACGGATTGTACTGTACGTTTCTGTGCCCTCAATTTTGTGTATCTTTCTTTATGTGTGTTCAAAACCTTAGAGGTGATTGATTTGGGGGGGTAACTTGTGAAAGTGTCAGATGAAAACAGTTTCCATCTTGTGCCCAGAGATCTGTAGCTTTAGAAGAGAAAAGGCAAGTGATAAATCTTTCCATTCTGAAGCAATTTGATGCTACCTTTGCCATCTGTTCTTTATCTTGGGAGATAAAGAATTTTTAAAAGAATTTTGTAAATTAAAATTAAATTTAAAAATTAAATTCTTATTTAATTTAATTTTTATTTATTTTTACATAAAATCTTAATTTTATATAAAATTTATTTTATTTAAGACAATGAAATAAAATTAAATTTTACTTAAATTAATTTTAATTAAGAATTGTATAATGGGCGTGTGTATGTATATTTTGGATACAGTTGGAGTTAGGTTTTATATAAACATAAAAGTCACATTGTAAATAAAGTCACATTGTAAATAAAGTAACTTCCCCGATCTCTACTCCTGCTAGATTTATATTAACCTTGACCTGGCTCCCTCTCACTGTTTCAGGGAAAGGAAAGGCACAAAGAAGTTCAAAGAGAAACTAGAGAGGTTGATGCTTGGCCTTTTGAACGTCCAAAAATCCAGGCCCTGGTGGTTTCGGGGGATTTTATTTATTTATTTATTTAATCATTCATTCATTCATTTATTATTTTTATTTACTTATTTGACAGAGAGAGACACAGCGAGAGAAGGAACACAAGCAGGGGGAGTGGGAGAGGGAGAAGCAGGCTCCCTGCTGAGCAGGACCCTGGGATCATGACCTGAACCAAAGGCAGATGCTAACCACCCAGGTGCCCTGGGATTTTTAGATACAGTTTGGAGTATCAATTGTTGTGGCTCCTTAAACTCTTTTCATACTAAACTCAGAATAAGGTGTGATGTCGTTGTGCATGACGTTTTATGTGTCCCTCCCCTCCCCTCCCCCTCATCTAGCCTTAAATCCTGGTCCAGATAACACTGAGACTTGAATGCGTTTGGATTTCCTTTAAGCACGTTAGGAGGTCCATGCAGGAATACAAGGTAGAGAAAGGAAGTTAGCCTTGTGGTTTTGAAAGATTGCTTTCTGTCCTGCGGAGGAGGCCACACCTGGAAGGTAGGCGACTGGCCGGAAGGCACCTGTACTAGCCCAGCGAGGAGAGGTGTGGTGGGAGGCAGTGGGCCTATTCCAGAGACTCACAGGCGGTGGGATTGATCGGTGTGAGGAGAGGTTATAAAGACAAAGAGGACTTGGTACAAAATCGTGCTCTGTCTTCCTCTGCAACTTGTGAATTCGATGCGAATTTCCACTGGGAAAGAAATAAAAATTAAATTGAAACGAGATGAAATGAAATAATGATGTCCAGGGTTATTTACCCCCGTTGAGATTATTTTGAAAACGCTGGTGACCTTTGGATGCTTTGCTGGGTAAGTTAGCTCGGTGGATTTCTACTCGCGTTTGCTGGATTCCGGCAATTTAGATTAACAGGGGCTAATGTTTTTTTATGGTAACTTGGGCCAGGACTACAACCTGCTTGCCACATTTGTAGGCATAGTGACTTTCTTAGTCATGCTTCATAGAAATTCTGGTCATTGACTTCAGGCTTCAAAATTATACTTTCAGTGTCTAGAAAACCAGTGACCAGGGACCGCTACAATTTCAGTCCCTCTAAAGCTGAGGGATCTTCGTGCATAGCTTCGTATTATATGGGATGTACTAAAACTTAGATGATCCCTAAAATGGGGTCACAGTAAGCGGCATGATGACCATCATTCTGTCCTATTGGCCAACCACTAAACCCACAGAGGTGAAGAGAGAGCTCAGCTCTTCTCAGGATTCAACCAGGCTGCTGAATGCTTTAGTTAAAACAGTACTTCTCAACTGAGGACACTATTTCCCAGGTGACATTTGGCAATGTCGGCGATGGTTTTTGTTTTCACGACTGGTGGGAAATGAGTATGGGCATCTGGCTTCTAGTGGATAGAGACCAGGGACGCCGCTAACCGTCCTCCAATGCATGGCACAGACCCTGCTCCCCACAACAAAAAATAGGTCATTTGTACTGGTCCATACGTCAATTGTGTTTAGGTTGAGAGCCCTGAATTAAAGTAATATTTTATTTTTTCCAGGTGTTATGGTGGTATGTCTCTCCTCGGTTACTCCCTTTTGAATGACTTTGAGTCTTTCCTCTGAATTCAATCTTTGAATGACTTTCCTCTTGAAATCTTTAAATAATGGCAAGTGGCTTCATATTTAGAAGTAAAAACGGATTTTCCTAGAAGAGTTTAAATATGTACCTACATTTTGAGAATTAGAAGTTTTTGAATATTTAAATGATGACTGCATAGCATGAGTTTGACTAGTAGAGAAACAATAGTAAGACTCCTTTAGTTTTCACTTTTGATGGCATGAATATAAGTAGTTGTTGAAGTTTGGAAGCAGATACCATTCAGTCAACTTGGCATTATCTCTTTAATGAAAGTGTTTGTTTTCCCTCACCACCACTCTAATAGTTAAAGGAGATAGGTTTTTAGATGTTTAAATATAAATATTCCCAGAACACATTTGAACTGGAACACTACATTCCCCAAAGATAAGCTGAAAACTTCATCTAAAATGTCATCATTTTAAAATGGGGGGGAAGGAGAAGTTGGCTTTTCATACAGTTCATTTGGAAAATTAACTTTGGGGTTGAGTGAAGTGTATTGTTGCTTTCAAATATGTGAAAAAGATTGTCTCTTTGATTCATTGAAAATCTGGTAGTGTTTTCTTGGTGCCATTTACAAAGATGGCATGCCTGGGATATCTGCCTGTAGAGAGAAAAAGAAAGAAGCAAATAATTTAAAAGTTGACTCACTGATGAGCAGTCAAATGATTTCATTGTTGGGTATTGCTTATATTTTGTGGCTATAAAGATGGGTTTAATGTGCAAGTACATAGGCTCCAGTGTCTGGAAAACACAGCTAACTAACCACTATCGCAAGCAGAGCCCTGAGCATTTCCAGTGGGCACTGAGCCTGAACTGCCAGATCTGTATCCTGGAGCAAATGAGGACCCACAGATCTGGACATGAAAGGAGACTGGCTAGACTCCTTGACCTTGACCTCCTAGACCTCCTTGACCTTACCCTTCACAGTGCAACTGAGCTGCTTTGGGTCCTCTTCAGATGAGATCCTCTGAAGCACTATCTTGCCTTGTCTGTGAGAGATACTGGTCTTTCTTTGTTGGTACGTTGCCTTGGTTTTGTTTTGATATGAGAATGATACTAGCTTCATAAAATAAATTGGGAAATGCTTGTCTCTTTTCAGTTTTCTGGAAGACACTGTGTAGAATTGGTATTAATTCTTTGAACATTTGGTAGGATTCTCCGACAAAACAATGTGAGCTAGGCTCACTTTATAGGCTTTGGTTGCCATACACACACACACACACAAACATATACATATATGTTTTTTCGTATATGTTATATATATGTAAAGATAAAATACCTCATCACAGTCTGTTGTTGTCATTTTGGTCATCACCATTCAAGTGAGTGAATTGTTAAATTTTGCCTCCATTTACATGCTTTGCAATAATATCATCTTAAATTTTTCCTGTATGTACACTTAGACGCACATCAGATGGTGTTATGCCTTTTTTTTTTTTGAAATTCAAGGGGACTAGGAGAATATATTTTACTTACCCATATTTTTGCTCTTTCCATTGTCTTTTTTTCTTTACTCTTATTCTAAAATTTCTCCTTTTATTACTTCTTTTCTGTTTAGAAAACTTGTATAGCCACCCTTTTAGGTTGGTCTGCTGTCAACACTCTTTGCTTTTCCTTTATCTGAGAATGTCTTGATTTCTACTTCATTTCTGAAGTGTATTTTACCTGATAAAGAATTTTGGGTTCTTTTTTCCCAGCACTTGAAAAGTGTTGTACCTCTTTCTGGTTTCCATAGTTTCTAATAAAAAATCCACATCACTCTAATTAGTTTTCTCCTCTAGTTAAGGTATTATTTCATTAACTTGTTTTAATATTTTGCTTTTCCTTTAGTATTCAGAAATTTAATTATGATGTGTTTTGATGTGGATTTTTCAAACTTTATTCTGTTTTGGGGTTTGCTCAGTTTCTTGAATCTATACATTCATCTGTTTTGCTATAAATTGGGGAGATTTTCAGTCATTATTTCATAAGTAAATTTTTATCCCTGCTCTCTTTCTCCTTTCTGTCAGGACTCCAATGATGCAAACGTTAGATTTCTTGTTAGAGTCCCACAGGTTTCCCAGGCCCTGTTTATATTTTTCCAGTCATTTTGTCTCTTTTCCAGATTGGATAATTTCTAATGTTCTACCTTCAAGTTGATAGATTCTTTCCTGTATCCCTAGGCTAATAGACTGTTGAGCCTATTAATTGATTATAATTTATACCTCTCAAATTTTTATTTATTTTACCTTTCTATCTTTTACCATTTTATTGGGACTTTATATGTTTTCATTTGACTAGAATGTGTATGTAATTGGCTCTTGAATGATTTTTATAATGAATGCTTTTAAATCTTTGTCAGATCATTCTGACATCTCTGTTATCTCAGTGTTGGTGTCTATTATCTTTTTTATTTTTTTAAAGATGTTATTTATTTATTTGACAAAGAGAGCACAAGCAAGGGCAGTGGCAGAGGAAGAGGGAGAAGCAAGCTCCTTGCCCAGTAGAGAGCTTGATCCTGGGACCCCAGGATCATGATCTGAGTGGAAGGCACATGCTTAACTGACTGAGCCACCCGGGGTCCCTATTATCTTTTTCATTCTTACTGAGATTTTTTTGGGTGCTCCTTATGATGAGGGATTTTCAATTAAAATCTGGAGACATTTGGAATATCTTGTCATCAGACTTAGAATCTTATTTAAACTTTCTATTTCACTTAGTTTGGTTTGATACTTTCTTGGCAGGGGAAGTGGGGGTGACACCTTGTTATGGCTGGGGCTGAATAGAAGTCAAAAGTCTTCATTCTTCTTCCATTGACACTTGGTTTGGGGAGTGGCTTTTTATTACTGCTGTGTGGGACGGGAGTCGTGGCTTCCCATGAGGTCTCTCCATATGGGGGAGGGAGGGAGTCAGGAGGCGAAAGGCTTCATTTCAGCCCACTGGAGTTGAACATTCCAGCTCTATACTCAGTGATCTCTGTCATCACCCTGGCATAGGGAGGAAAGACTGGGGTCTACCATCACAGAGTAGAGAACGTAGATGTCTAGGCTCTCACCTTGGTCATTTCTGGATTGGGTATTGGTGGGACCGTAGCTTTTTGTTTTGTTTTGTTTTGTTTTGTTTTCCTGTGATGTTTGGCTGGAGTAAAGTGGTTATTGTCTGAAAGGTTTCTGTCCTACTTGTCTACCTCTTTCCTGGTGCTTCAGCTAGAGAGCAGGCTTTTGTTCGACATTTTTGGTTGGTACCTATCATCACTTACTGGTGGTTGGCTTCTTCAGCTCCAGTTCCGGGATATATGATGAACAAAGAAAACATGTGGGACTCATTTCCATGCTAAGGTTTATCCTGAGGTTCCTAACTGGTCTGCCTTCCTCTGTTGACATTTCACGGACTTCTTGTTCGTTTTATAGATGGCATGCAAGGTCTGTTGTTGTTCTTAGTGGGAGGAATATGGAAATGTATATCTGCCACATCTTCCCAGGAGAAGAAGTGTTACCCCTTTACTGTTTATAGACAGCAGGTGAGACATTGACTTGGCTCTATGATCCAGAACATTTAATAATGAGAGCTGTTGAGTTGCATAAGGTGTTTGCCATCAGCATGGTTTTTAAGAAGATAATAGTTACTAACAAAACCGATTATGCACACTTGTCCAGTTCTTCCCTTTCCAGCCCTTCTAAGGGACCCTGAACTGTGAAGTCACTAATGGATGGGCAAAGAGGGGGAGGGGCTGAGAAATGAATAATCTCCCCCACCATCTGGCCTGCTGTAGTTCAGAGTGTCACAGGGCACCACCAATTTAGCTCTTCTTTGTGTTTACTTAAGGTGCCAAAAGCTATATTTAAGCCAAGAACTGATTTTGAAAATATTTTTCTACTTCTGTTTTGTCAAATGTATTCCTTGGCATATTATGTTAGGGCTGGTTCTGCTAAAGCTTAGCAGAGCCTTCTGTTTTTTCAAGCTGATTTGGCTTGCACAATTCAAACATTAGACCCTCATTTTGGAACAGAAGCCCTTCCCTGGAGATACCACAAAGTGTATTTTAATTTTCAGGCAGGTAATACCTATCAAGTGAGAGATGGAGCTTTTATTCATTGTTATTCTTTTATATCTAGGTCTTCTTTTTAAGCTACTTTATGCTCAAGCCTGTTTGACTACACTTTCTCTTTCCAGAATCTTTCTAATTATGGGGAGAAAAGCAAATGTTAAGCTGGTCGTCTTTTAACAAGAAAAAGGAAGGAGAGTGTTACTGCTTTACTTTTGTAATTTGATTTTGCTTGAACTTTTAAGATAACAGTGTGATTTCAGTATTTATAAATAAAACCTACATATCCAGGGTATGGATAGGGTAGATGTCTAGTTAAGCCCCTTGAGAAACCCTTTATGGAATATTCTGGTATCTGAATGAAGACAGGGTTTTCAGCTGGCCTTACTTATTTTCAGTTTGGTGGTGGAACATTTCTGAAGCCTTTTCACTCATCCCCTGGGAGCCTTTTGGAGAGAGGGCATGATTGTAGTAGCTCCTGTATCCCTGACCAGTGGCAGAATAATATCTCATTAAATGAAATTGATTGTTCCTATGAGCACTGAAGGGCTTGATCAGGATATGGGAGTGGCTCAAAGTATCGGTTGGTGCTGGTGCTTGAAGAAGCCTTTTAAGGGAGCACTTGGTTCAGTGTTAGTATGAGTGTGGAATCCATCAACAGAATAATTACTCAATTCACAGCAGTCGCATCTGAGTTGTGTTTAATTTGGGGGAGCCTTCTATTTGTTCTTTGATCTTCTCTAGCTCTTTCTAAATGTGTTGGGTCTTTATTCCACTTCAGGAGTCAGCCTGTGCCACTTTGAAGACATTGGTGTTTTTATTTCGGTGTGGGAAAGCCCTGCATTTGTGCCCTGAGCACGCCCTTTCTCACCTTGCCCTTTGTCATCCATTACAGACAGGCGGAAGCCTTGGTACCCCTACCCCTATCCCGCCCTTTCCATTTGCTGTGTGTTCTTCAAACTCAATATAAGTAACTCATGACTTCTCTCAAGAATCGGTGTGAAAGCGAAAAGTGTGCTGAGCTACGGTGAGAGACATCAAAGTACAGGTCACCCGGAGTCCCCTGATCCTTTGAGATGAATTTTCTACCCAGCTAATTTGAGTTTGCTTCCCCAGTCAGGCCAGGTAGAAACCCAATTTAAATTCCCAGGGCTGTGACTTTAAGAGGGTGTTAGAGGATTTTTTTTTTTTTTACCTCCCTTTCCCTTGATGTTCCATTTTGACTTTGAAGCTCAAGACGCTTCGTCTTAGGAGATCTGAGAGCACGCTCTATCAACAGAAGGTTCTGCATAGATACTCTTACGATTAGTGAGTCCCCTGAGAATTCAGGATCAGAGAAGTGGGTTAGGCTTCGAACCCTGGCTACACATTGGCATCACTGGGGGGAATGAAAAGTAAATAGCAATGCCTAGTCCCTCCCGACAGATGCTTACTTAATTTGTGTGATGTGGGAGCCGAGCCCCGGTATAATTATAGATGTGTCCCCAAGTGATTCTGACATTCAGCAAGGTTGAGGTGTCTCCTTTTGAGGGAATGTCCAGCGACCACTTAAATTCTGACTAAGCCTGGGTGGTTGCCTGTTAGTAAAGAACATTCGATGACCCAAGCAGAGTGTAGCTCTCTGCTTTTGCTTTTAGAGCCTCGTGAGGGAAGCCCAGCAAACTAAATCCCTTCGGGTTCTCACTGTAACTCCGGATCGCCATTACCTAATTTTAATAGAGGCTTACTGTAAA
Source organism: Nasua narica (assembly GCA_028533885.1). Lineage (NCBI taxonomy): Eukaryota > Metazoa > Chordata > Mammalia > Carnivora > Procyonidae > Nasua > Nasua narica. The sequence continues at coordinate 28,600,513 of CM052799.1, read as the reverse complement.
GCAAGAATTCTCAGGGGTTGGGGCGTCTGGGTAGCTCAGTGGGTTAAAGCCTCTGATTTGGGCTCAGGTCATGACCTCAGCGTCCTGGGATCAAACCTGGCATTGGGCTCCCTGCTTTAATTTCCCTCTCCTAAGGATGGCTCTGAACTCAAGCAGTGAGAAAGAGGGTGTCACAGGCTCCCATAGGCTGAGGTGTTGGGACAGTTCCATTTGTTCCTCTGACAAATGTTGGGTCCTCTCCAATGTTTTGGTAACTGTGGCGTGTCAGGAATCTGCTTGCCCGATGGTGGCAGTCAGTTATTGGGTTTATTGGCTCTTTTGGCATCTTTGTTGCCGTTTTTAAAATGTTTGTCTTCCAAGTGGGGTGAGCGCTTCCGTAAGTGATGTGTTTATAGGAGAAACTGAGAGAAGTCAGCTGCTGAAACCCCTATTGCGAGTAAACAGTCGGCTTTGAACTGTTTGAACTCGGTACAGCGGGGGCTTGTCTGTATCCAGGGCCTGTTAGAAGGACCGCTGAGTCCATGAGCCAGGAGGATGTTTGGTCACTGTTTCCAAGAGGCTCAGCCAAACTACTTTTGGAGGACACCCGAGAGAGAAGGTGTTGCTGGATTAGAAAGGTGAGACTAGAAGTATTAGATTTTTAGCCTGGGAAGAGATCTCTGGGATTGTCAAATCCAGCCTCTGCATATTCAGATTTGTGAACGAGGCCAATTTGTTAGAGATTTTAGCAGCACTTGTTAAAAATCTATCAAAATGTTGCTACCGGCTCTTTTGGAGCTAGAAGAGCTGGTGTGTCGGCAAGGTCCTTCAAACAACTGAGCCAATAGGGTGTATATATGTGGAGAGAGAGAGAGAGAGAGAGAGAGAGGCTGATTTATAAGACAGTGGCCTGTGCAGTTATGGTGACTAACAAGTTCCAAGATATGCAGTTAGCAAGCTGGAGATGCAAGAGGGCTGATGGTATAGTTCTAATCAGAATCCAAAGCCTTGACAACCAGGAGAGCTGATGGCATAAGTTCCATTCCAGAGGTTAGCTGGCTTTCCATTAGAAAGTGGAAACCCATAGTCCAAAGGCAAGAAAAAGCTGATGTCCTAGCTCCAGGGCTCTGGTGGAAGGAATTCCCTCTTACTTGCGGAAGGATCAGCCTTGTTTAAAAATTCAAGCCCTCTCCTCTCTCTCACACAGGGGAGAGCGATCTGCTTTACTCAGGATATCAATTTAAATGTTAAACTCATCTGAAAGCATTCCTGCAGAAACATGCAGAATACTTTTTTGACCATATATTTGGGCACCCGGAGGCCCAGTTGAGTTGACATAAAATTAACTCTCACAAATGACTTTGCCAAACATAAACATAACACAGATTTATCTCAAATCTGGGTCCTTGCCCAGAGTTCTCTCTACTTCATCATGCTATTTCTGACTCATCTGTGACAAATGAATAATACAGGAAAAAAACACATAAAAATGGATACATTAGACTCCATCAACCATCAAAACTTCCATTCATCAGAAGACGTCATCGAGAAAGTGAATAGGTGTGTTATAGACTGGGAGAAGATATTTATAATATGCATTCCTGACAGAAGACTGGTATCCAGGATGTTTCCAGAGGTCTTACAAATCAATGTCAAGAAGACAAACCTAAAAAACAATAAAGTGGCAATGTGAATAGAAATTTTCAAATGAAGAGATATGCCATTATTGTATGATGATGAACATCAGTAGCCATCAGGTAATCCACATTAAAATAACAAACAGTATATTGTGTATATGAAAAGCATATAAATAAATGGCGAAACAAAAAATGAACTCCAGATTCCCCGACGTCTGGTGGAGGGCAGTTTGGTACTCTGCACTGTTGTCATTCATACCAACCTGGAAATCACACACCTTCACCGATACAATGTGCTATGTACAGAAGGAGGAGTGTGCAAGCAATCTGGGGATAACACATAGGTTTTAATTAGTTTGCAGTCTAGCAAGATGGGAAGGCTGGCTTGTTTCACTTATTTGTTTTATGTATTTAGTTGCAATCATGAATCTTAAAAAAATTTCTCGCCTTGAGAACAAACAGAATTACCGGAAAGGTGTTTTTGAGATATGTTTCTTTCAAGTCAGATGATGACGGGAAGGGTAGCTAAGGTTGAGTGACCATTACATTGCGTGTTGTCATGTATTCCTCAGGATGGCCCTGTTTGGGTAGGTGCTGTCATTATCCCCACTTTCCTGGTGAGGAAACTGAGACTGAGTGATTTAGGAAATTGCCCAAGAACACAGTGGTAACTAATGTCAAAGTCAAAATGGGAGTATCTGTCTGCCCGAGTCTGGTTTAGCTACCGCTTGTGTCGTTTTATTGAGTATTATCCTTCATCTCTCTCTCTTTTTAGATTTTATTTATTTATTTGACAGAGCGAGATCACAAGTAGACAGAGAGAGAGAAGCAGGCTCCCTGCTGAGCAGAGAGCCCGATGTGGGGCTCGATCCCAGGACCCTGAGACCATGACCTGAGCCAAAGGCAGAGGCACTGAGCCACCCAGGCGCCCCTATCCTTCATCTCTTTAATTTAGTTAGTCACTACATCTCCAAAGGTGCTAAGTCTATGACAACTCTTCCTGAAGCTGAGATGGGCTCAGTTCTCAGGGGAAACTCCTGGTGAGGGAGGCAACAGATAATAAAGAAAAAGGAAAAGAAATCATTTCAAAGAATGATATGTATATGAAAGCAATAAAGCAAAACAATGGGAGAGACACTGATGGTGGGCCTCCCCTAAGGACAGTTGTCAGAGAGGATGTCTGCTGAGCCCGTGTGAAGATGAGCTCAAACCCCTGACTTCAGCACTGAGCTCAGCTGCTGCTTGGTGAGCGGCCCTATCCTAGAAAACATGTATGTTTATGGAAGCATGTGCCTATAACACATAGAATTTTAGCAGTTTGCAACCATCCCCAACATGGGCCCTTTTGCAATATTCTTTTCAAATCTGCTCTTGGGTCTAATTGGAAAAAAATTCAACAGTTCAGCATGAACTGTCCCTGATAGCTGTTCATTTACCGATTCCCCCTGGGGTGGGACTGTCCTACCTGGGTTGGTACAGTGACTGGGAAAAGCGGCAGATATTTATCTTTGAACCGCCAAGAACAGGGATGCTGATGTCCAGAGGGTAAACCCCAGCAACAACAAATTGTCTTGCCCGTGATGTTAGTGGGACTCCTCTTCAGAAACATTTGATGACTACTAAATAGGCTGCAGCTTATGTACTATATGAGTTGTGTCTTATGAGCCGAGTGAATGAGATTTGGTTGGCCAAGTCTTTTGTCCCTGGATTTCATTAGGTCTTTCCCATTCTGTGACAATGGCTGAGACTTTGACCCGATCTAATTTATGTTCTGTGCTTCCCTACCACCCCGCCCCCCGCTCCCCCCGCACCCCGTTCTCTGGATATGTGAAATGGCAAGACAGGAAATGATTTATTGAGTTTGTTTTTCTTTCTTTGTGTATAAAACCTAAAAAGCTTGAAAACATTGGCTTGTCAGTCTGTTTTCTAGTCAAGAAAAAGATGGCCACTAAGAGCAACGTTGATGTGGGACCAGAGAGCCTGGCAGATGTGATGGGCTTGCCTTACATAAATCACCTTTCATTGTCGAGGGGGGCATATGGCCAGTGAGTGTCCTAATTAGTGAATGGTTTTTATAGCCCCATTATTTATAATCACTTTTGAATACGCCGAAAGACATCAGTGAGATGGAATGAAAATAGTCTAGTGTGAAAGTGCTCATTGCTTATGGAATTATGGAGATTAAAAATTTCTGATGACCAGCCCCAAAAGTAAGAATGTTTCCAATTCTTACCTTGGTGGATTTGCAACGTGCAATAGCCAAGAGCCATCCACACAGCCACATACATAATGGCTATTG
>CM052799.1:28558457-28596498 GCA_028533885.1 Nasua narica | reverse complement strand
CCCCCCCCCCCCCCCCCCCCCCCCCCCCCCCGCTACCATCATGTCCTTGAATCCCATGCAGGATACTATGTTACATTTAGTTGCCATATCTTAGACTCCTCTAGTCTGTACCAGTTTCTTAATCTTTCCTTGTTTTTCCATGACTTGGACAGTTGTGAGGAATACCAGTATACAGTTCTTTTTTTTTAATATTTTATTTATTTGTCGGGGTGTGGGGGAGAAGCAGAGGAAGAAGAATGAGCAGACTCTCTGCTGAGCATAGAGCCCGACATGGGGCTCCATCTCAGGACCCTGTGATCACGACCTGAGCTGAAATCAAGTCACATGCTTAACCGACCGAGTCCCCCAGGCGCCTCTCAGTATACAGTTCTCATAAAACAAAGTTTCCCTCTTTACTGCTGGATGAGCACCTTGTTTGGAGTCACACAGGTGGAGAGGAAAAAGAAAATGTAGAGCTCTGGCATGAGAACATGTGGTTGTAATCCTGCCCCGGGAGTGTTTCCTCGTGTGTTTTAAAGTGGGCATGATGCCACCTTTCCCACTGGGTTGTATAAGGATTGAGTGAGATAATGTTCAGAAAAGTAATTTATGATAACGCATGAAATTTACAATCATCACAGGGAAATCCGTGTTTATAATACATGCGTTTTTCTATCCTGCATATTTGTAGAAACTGGAGATTGATGCCAGTAACAGATTTTATCCCGGGAGTCATTTGATAAATTTCTCTGAAGGCTCTCCAGGTCTTTAAACATGTGAAATGAATCTACTTTATAGAAGACATGGGGATGGGTATTTTTCACCCGTTGAGTATTTTTGTGAAAGCCCCATCAGTGCAGACCCTGTGGCTTACCTTCCTGCTCCTTTTCTAAGGGAAAGGTTCCCACACCCAGAGTACCTGCACACCTCTGGCAGTCTTAGAAAGTGTAACATTTTTAGGAGAGAGACATAACCCTCTAAAAGAGGGAGCGGCAAACTACAGCTTATGGGCCAAATCTAGCTTACTGCTTGTTTTTGTAATGAAGCTTTATTAGAACACAGCTATAAAGTCATTTACTTATTGTCTAGCACTGATTTCCTGCTAAAAGAGCAGAGAGGTTGGAGCCTCGGTCTTACAACCTGCAAAGCCTGAAGTATTTACCATCTGACCTTATAGAAAAATTTTGCCTAACTCTACACTAGAATCCTTCTGATGCCTGATATGTTTTCCTTTCCATTCTCACCTGTCTCAGATCATAGACTTGTGATTCTCTCTTTTGTCTCCAGGTTTGAAAAATATTTAAAGAGGGGTGCTGTGCAAACATTAGCCCCAGGGATGCTTTGCTTATGGGAGATGGTCTCACTTTTTTCAGACCCATCAAATAATGGGATGTTGCTGGTCTCCGTTCTCAGGATTCAACAGAAATTGGAGTGGCGTGTCACTGTCACCCTGTTTGTATGAGATTTCTTAATATATAGGGCAGAGCCCCATGGAACTCTGGCCCCAGCCTACTGTTGCATGAATGAGGTCAGACTGTATTAGAATATAGTTTGTGACCCAGATTATCCACTCCTGTCTGAGACTAAATTGGGCTAAGGCTTTCAGGGAAGGGGTATGGCTGTGTTAATTACTATGGATGTTCCAGGCTGCGGGGATGCCGATGGGGGTCTCAGTTTGCATTTGCATAAAAGCATTTAAAATACCTTACTTGTCAACAGTGTCCTAAGAGCCAAGAGGACAGCTGCTGGTTCCTGGGAAGGAACTTTGCTCAGACTCCCTGGCTGAATGTTCTTTGGAAGTCAGTTTCTTGGTTTCTATACACGTTGAACATCGAGAGGGTATTAGGACAACTATACTGGTTTTTATACTGAGAGTCACATAAATGACTTCTAGTGGCATGGTGCGTGTAACTGCTTTAGGAACATAATCATTTTATTTTACTCTTTTGTTTTGGAGAATATCAAACCCATACTGCCATTGAATAAACAGCATTAATGTATGCCATAACCGACCAGCTGTTAAATCTTCCATTCCTTTTTCATCTTTCTATCTTTACATATATTTCCTTTGTGCCTAGTTACCAGAGTGATGGGGCGGCCTGTGAACCTCAGTTTATACTTCTGTAAAATGGGATTAGAAAAAGAACCAACCTCACCGGGTTAGGGCGAGATTGTAAAGTTATGACCTAGCACTGTATCTGGCCTGTTGAAAGTGATCAGGAAATGCTCTCTGGCATCACTGGAGTCCAGCGGGTCACCAGAGGAGAGTTCTGTTACATCTCAGTGGGGGTCTTTTTAAGAATTTAGTGTCTTCCAAACCATAAGAGACTCCTAAACTCACAAAACAAACTAAGGGTTGCTGGGAGGTGGGGGGGTGGATAGAGATATGGACACTGGGGAGGGTATGTGCTATGGCAAATGCTGTGAAATGTGTAAGCCTGATGATTCACAGACTTGTACCCTGGGGTAAATAATACATTATATGTTAATAAAAAAATTAATAAAAAAAAAAAAGAAAATACAAGGTCCAAAGGTCATAAAAATAAGGGTGAAACACATAAAGCTTGTAATTAGTGAACCCTAAATACTTAATCGATACCATTTTTGTCTAACAATTTACTAAAGATTTTAAAATAAAAATCAGTTCTATCAAGGACTTAAAAAAAAAAAAAAAAGAATTTAGTGTCTTCTTGGGGGCACCCGGCTGGCTCAGTAGGAAGAGCGTGCGACTCTTGATCCAGGGTCGTGAATTTGAGTCCCGCGTTGGGTGTAGAGATTACTTAAAAATAAAATCTTAAAAAAATAATAATTTAGTGGGTTTTTTTCAAGATTTTATTTATCCATTTGACAGAGAGAGAGATCACAAGTAGGCAGAGAGGCAGGCAGAGAGAGAGGAGGAAGCAGGCTCCCCGCTGAGCAGAGAGCCCAACGCGGGGCTTGATCCCAGGATCCTGAGATCATGACCCAAGCCGAAGGCAGAGGCTTTAACCCACTGAGCCACTCAGGTGCCCCAATTTAGTGTCTTTTTGAAGGACACACATGTCTTCAGATTGCACGCAAGGTTCTGAGCGTAGAGACATCTGACTTTACCCTTGTTGAGTAGAGCTGGCCATGAGCCCCTATCGGCTTGTCTTTTGCCTTTCCCCATGTCAATCTTTTATTTTATTTTCCTGAACAGACATTATGCTACCACTTGAGTTGAACTAAAAAAAAAATATATATATAAGAAGCACAAAAGGCTGGAAATAATGAAAAAATAGAGATGATGGAATTTAAACCGTGCTTTTCTTCCCATGCTTAATTCAAGTCTCTTCTCTCTGTGGGATGAAATTTGTTATAAAAAGATTCACCGGGAGAAAAAGAAGAGAGAGGACAGGCAGAAAATAATAATAAAGTGATGCCCAGAAGTGCGAGCAAAACATTTTGTGCTCATCTGTGTAGGGAGTTAAATGTAAATAGTAGTTTATAAAGCTTCATCAGCATACATAAATCTATCTGGCAACCTCTTTTTTCTTTTTCTTCCCCCTCCCCCCCCCCCCCTTTTTTTTTTTAACATTCTGCAGCAACATGACTGAAAGAACAACTGCCTTTGTGCCACTAGGGGAATGGATTCCATCTCTGCACGTCTGATGACATCCCACCTGCTTGGAGTCATTTGCGCTGTGTTATTCTTAGCCAGGAGGAGCAGCAGCACTTGGCGGTTGGCAGAGAGATGGGGGCCATTGGCGACCATCGTTTTCAGAGCCTAGTTCCCCACGCTTTGTTGGGGGGGCCGGCGTTTCTTTGGCTTAGTGACCATTGGTCCCAAATGTCAGCATGTCTTAGAATCACTGGGAAGGTTTGTTAAAACATAGATTGCTGAACTGGACCCTTAGACTTTCTAATTCGGGAAGCTTTGGGTGGAGCCCAGAATGCAGGTTTCTGGGTAATCGCGCTCGGAGACAATGAATACCCTCTACCCTAAGAATTATATAGGGCGAATTGTGCCCCTGGACACCCAGGGCCGGCATCTAGGTGAGGAGTTAGCGGACTATGGTCGATGGGCCACATCTGCTGCCCTTCTTTGTAAATCAAGTTCTATTGGAAAAAACCTTCTTTACATATAACCTGTGGCTGCTTTTATACTATAAAGGCAAACTTGAGTAGTTGGTTGGAGTCCACAGGTGGAAAATATGTACTCTCTGACCCTTGGCACTCTATAGAAAAATTTTGCCGATTCTCAATTGTGACCAGTGCTTGCATGTCATTTGGGAGAAACAGGCTGGGAAGTACTTCTGTAAGAACTGGCACATGGAGTGTTCTCAATCTGTGTGTGTTTAGAAGCGAAGGCTTTTGTTTGTTTCTTCATTTTACTTAAATACATATGATAATGAAATTCATCCATTATTTTGCCATAGGCCATTCTCCACATAAATTTTCTCATTGCAACCAGAGGTTCCTCAAAATGAAAAGAATATATGTTTGCCAACCATGTTGCTTGTATAATATAGTGTTGGCATCTGTTTGAATTATTGTTGGAAAATTTTTAAAATTCATGGTTAAGGATGTCTGATGCAATTCTCAATCTCAGGGTTGTGAGTTCAAGCCCCAAGGAAGGCATGGAGATGATTTAAAAAAAACAAAACAAAACCCAAAAAATGCATTCTTAAAAGGGGAAAAATAACCTTCATTTTGACACTGTAATTGTCAGATGAGTGATATGGTACTTCTTCTAGACTTAAGTAAAAGCCTTTATGGAAAGTGGTTTGTCAATATGTATGAAGAATCTTTAAAATAATGTTCATGCTCATTATTCTAGTAATTCCGCTACTAGTAGATTTCAGCAAACATACATATTCAAGCTTTTCCATTACAGCATTGTTTATAATCATTTTTTAAAGATTTTATTTATTTATTTGACAGAGGGAGGCACAGCGAGAGAGGGAACCCAAGCAGAGGGAATGGGAGAGGGAGAAGCAGGGAGCCCAATGCGGAACCTGATCCCAGGACCCTGGGATCATGACCTGAGCCAAAGGCAGCCGCTTAATGACTGAGCCACTCAGGTGCCCCATAATCATTTTTTTAAAAGAAAGACATCAAAATTTCTGATAACATGAAACTGGTAATATGATGATGAATCCACATTGCTGCTTTGTAGCCATTTAAAATCAAGCTGGATAAAGGGAAGCTAATATAGTCTTCTGAGGGAGAATATGTATTTTTCGTATGCTTTGGGTCCTAGCATTTCCACTGCAAGGATTGTGAGAAAATAATCAAATACAGATAGATCTTATCCAAGGAGGATAATCATAGTAGAAACAATTCGTATGCTTACTAATTGGTAATAGTTAATAGGTTGCGATGGAATGAGACGATGAAGTACTATGTATTATTAAAACTGTTTTTTGAGCCTGGCTAGTATATTGGAAATGCTTCTGAATGATCTATTAGCACATTTGGATATAAATCCTCATATATAGCATGGTCCTCCGCATCTCATATTTAACGGTATCTGATGGAACTCTGTGTCCTACTCCCGCATAGTCAGCAGCAGCTAAGCCCAGACCCTGCAGTCACTTTGGCGTCCTCTCTGGCATTCGGTATCTTCCTCCAACACTCGAATAAGCCCTGTCAGTTCCAGCTTTAAATGACATCTCCTCTCTGCCCCTCTGCCCTTCGCCTTCTCATCTGTTTCCTTTGTCCAGGCCACTTCTGATCTTGTGGGATCAGCAACGTTGGCTGTCCCCTAGTCCCCACCCTCTATGCCTGACCCACAACGGAGGTGCCAGAGGGATCTCAGAATTTGCAGCAGGCCTTCCTTACCTCCCCGACTGACATCCCTTCAGTGCATGATACCTCCTGAGCTTAGAATAGGATGCCAACTCCTCACCGTGGCCTGCGAGGCATGAAGGATCTGCCCCCGCTTCTCTTTCTGTCCTCAGTGTGTGCCTCCCCTGTCCAAGCTGCATGTTCTTTCTCTAACACGCTAGCCTCTCCTATTTCTGGACATTGGCTCCTGCGGGGCCCTCTGCCTAGAACGCTGGTTACCCCACACTTTGCAGAGCCCACTTGCTTCTTGTCTTCCTTTACTTCTCCTCTTAACCGTGACCTCTCCCTAGAGGCCAGCCCTGTTCATTTTTTCCCTAAAACACGCCTGTCAGTTCCCGCCCAGGAACTCTGTGTCGTCAGGCTGTATCTCCAGGGCCCACAGATTTTCTGGCAGCAGGCGCTTAATAAATATGCGCTGGAGGAACGAAGGAATCTCCTCAAACATGAGAGCGTGTTATAAGTGTATCTGTGTGTGTACGTCTGTGTGTGTCCACAAGCACCAGCTCGTGAATGGTGGTACAAATAAAGTTACAGTCGACTTTTAATTTTCTTTGTCATACTTTTGTGTATTTTTCCAATTTTGTCATGAATCTAGATGACCTTTTTTTGGTGGTAAAATATAAAATATATATAACGTAACATTTATAATTTTAAGCATGTTAAGGATAGAGTTCAGGGGCAATAAGCACGTTCACACTGCTGTGCAAACCATTGCCACCTCCCACCTCCAGAACCTTCGCATCATCTCCAGAGCCAACTCTGGACCCATGAAACACTGTCTCCCCCATAATTTAGTTTATTTATACAGTAAGAAAAATGTTAGGAAAAAATGTATTACAAAGAAACAAATAGAAAATCGTTTTCAGACAAAATTCTTTAAATGTATCCGAGATTGTAACTTTAAGTGACAATAAAACTAGCTAATATGTATTTAAATTGATAGTTTTGTAGGTTTTTTTTTTTAAAGATTTTTTTTCTTATTTATCCACTTGAGAGACAGAGAAAGTGAGAGAGAGCATGAGAGGAGAGAAGGTCAGAGGAAAAAGCAGACTCCCCATGGAGCTGGGGGCCTATGTGGGACTCGATCCCAGAACTCAAGGATCATGACCTGAGCCGAAGGCAGTCGCTCAACCAACTGAGCCACCCAGGCGCCCCCTTTTTTTTTTTAATAGAAAGCCCTATCCTTTATAAAGGCAGACTGCGGCACGGACACAGATCTTTCTGCTGTAATAGCTCACTGTGGTACAAGCCGTTTGTGTTTCCTTAATAAATATATCTTTCCTACAACTATAATCGTTCCTGGAAGAAACTGTGTGAAAGCATTATCACCTGGAAGTATGATGAGTATAATATCCTTATGCAGGTTTTCCTTGGTATTGAACATTTGAAATGTATTAAAGTGTAAATTCTCATTGTAATGAAATGCTGTTCTCTGACCTTCTAGAGTAGAGGTTCTGGAGCTTAAGCAACACAGAGGGAGTTCCGTTTTGCCTCCTCGGTTAGAAATGGATGAATCAAGAGGACTCAAAAGTAATATCTCTGGAAACCTGGTTTCTTGACCGTGAAGATGATTTCCGTTGACTAGTGTTCTCCCTTAGGATCTGTGTGCTAGGAGATAGAGATCAGACCAAGCAGAGTCCCCTCATAACCCATCACTTTGAAAAAGATGCTTCTAGTTGAGTTAGCAGAAAACTATCTAGCATGTGAGTGGGAAAGTTTGGAAAAACAACACGATTGTGTTTAAGGGCTTATTTCATGTTTCGGTAATAACAAGCAAATTTTGCAACTTAAATAACTGATCAAGGAATCATAGCCAGAAATAACAAGATGGCCCATTAGAGAAATGCACAATGAATATATCAATATGAACAGGCAAGTTACAGAAGAGGAAACATTAAAGAAAAAAAAATATGAGACATATATGAAATATATATATGAGATATATGTGTTTATATTATATGAATATAATATATATGATGGAATGCTCACTGTCACTAGTACGATAGCCCCCCCTTATCTGTGGAGGATATAGTCAAAGACTAGCTCTAGTGATACTTGGAATGATGCCTGGAACTATGGGTAGTACTGAGCCATATATATACTGTGTTTTTTCCTCTACATATTCATATTTGAAAAGAAAAAACTGCAATGGCATTTATGATAGCATTATTGTATTGACAACATTGGAAATAGCCTAATTTTCTACAAGGGATACATAAGTTTTAAATTTTTTAAATGGAATATTATGCAACATTTAAAATAATTAAGAAACCTTGCATCGGTTGACATAGTTAAATTTCTATAAACTAATGTGAATAGAAAAAGCAGAGATATATTGTTGTAAATTTAAAAGACACAGAATTTCAGATATGTTGATATGAAAATACAATGGCAAATCCAGGACAGAGAATCGACCCCATATTTGTCACTGAAATTATAAAATTATCATGAAATAAGCTCTGAATCCTTTTCTTAAGAAAAAGTTCCATGTATTTCTCACCTATATTTTCTTTTCCATTTCCAAAACAAATCTTGAATTTCAAAGAAAACGAAGATGCTATGACAAACTCTCTCTCTAGCAATTTATTATTTCATTGGCTCACTGCCTTGACAATTAGGAGAAGATTTATAGACATATCCCCTGAATAATTGGCAATTAATTTGAGATTAGATGCCAAAAAGTACAGTATTCCGAATGTAATGGGAAGGTTGAGGCTTTTCGCTTACAAATGTCACGGAACACAGAGTAAATGTTAACCACCAGCACCGTTAACCCTGCCCTTTTGCACATCTGCAGTAGAAAGGAGTTTTAGTTCGATGATCACAAACTTTAGCTAGCTTGGCTAGTTTCACCGTAAGCTCAAGTGTAAACCAAGAGCGTCTATATCTTAAGAATGCCTTCCAATCTATAAGCCCTTGGTTTATGTTGACAGGTACCTGCTTGTGATCCATAACAGTGTGTAAACCTGGGGCGCCTGGGTGGCTCAGGTGGTTAAGCATCTGCATTCGGCTCAGGTCATGATCCCAGGGTCCTGGGATCTAACTCTGAGTTTGGCTCCTTGCTCAGCAGGAAGGCTGCTTCTCCCTCTCCCTCTCCCTCTGCCTGCTGCTCCCCCTGCTTGTGCTCTCTCTCCTTTTCCCTCTTTCTCTCTCTCTCCCCTCCCCCTGTCAAATAAATAAATAAAATCTTAAAAAAAAAAAAGAATGTATAAACCTAGGTTCTACATAGGAAAAAGAAATACTATATCCTGAATCTTCTTTGGGATTTTCTTTGGACTCAAACAGTACATTTGGATCCCGTAACATCTTTGCTACTTTTTTTCTAATGACTCAATGTCTTTCTCATGTCTACAACTGTGGTCTCCTAAGGGGAATATAAATTCTAGGTCCTAAGCAATGAAGATTTTGCTGGTAAACATTGTTATCCTTCTGGTCAAATTCCAGGATACCTTATACCTAGAGACAGAGTTGACAGGTTTGGCTATTAACTATCAGTGATTTACCAGTTGGTTTCATTTCCACTCCAGCACAGTGCCAAAATTTAGTGCATATTAAGTATGCACTAAATGCTAACCAATTTATATATGTCCAGACAATTTTAGCACACATAGAGATTTTTTTTAAGGTTTTATTTATTTATTTATTTATTTATTTATTTATTTATTTGAGAGAGTGAGCGAGCAAGAGAACATGAGCGGGGAAGGAGCAGAGGGAGAGGATGAAGCAGACTCCCTGCTGAGCAGGGAGCCAGACTTGGGGCTCCTTCCCAGGAACCCCAAGATCATGTCCTGAGCCGAAGGCAGTCACTTAACTGACTGAGCCACCCAGGCGCCCACAAGTAGAATTTTATTCCCTTCCAGAAACTCTAGAAATATCCTTTAATCCAAATTTCCCTATGCCTGTATTTTATTTATAGCTATTTCTAAGTGATAGAATGGGTTTTATATTTATGTGCATTTTAACAAAGAGTAACAGCCCATCTTTGAACTAACCTCAGCTCTTTCCTCCCTCACCTCAATGGTTATCTCCTCTACATTGTCATAACAATTTCCATCTTTCATGGCGTGCTTTCTGTTTGCCAGGCATGGTTGGAATGCATTTAACCCTCTTGACAATTTTGTAGCAGAGCTGCAGGTTTTTCAGTGCTTTATTTTTGCAGATAAGGTTCAGAGATTAAGCAATGTGCTTGGTTTCACCAGCTAATAAATAGTGGAGCCAGGCTTTAAATCCGAGCCTTAGTCTTAACTACCAGGATTTACTCTATTTTTCTTTTTGTTCATCTCTCCAATGGGAAATTGAGAATTAAGCATTTAGAACAGTGCCTATCACATGGTCATTCAGTAATCATGTATATATTCTTAAACCTTTGAAATCAATTTTGTAAGTGTAATATACATACTATAAATTGCATACACACACACACAATTCCATACATTTTGATAAATGTATAAACCCGTGTTATCCTGTCAGTTAAGATTTTCTGTATTGGCATTCACTTTAAAAACTTCCCTTGTGCTCCCCCTTTTAAAAAACGTTTTATCTTAAAATCATTCTAGACTCCCAGGAAGGTGTAAAAAGTAGTGCAGAGATCCACTGTACCCTTCATCCAGTTTCCCCTCAATGGTAACCCATTATGTAAGTATAGTACAATTGCAAAGCCAGAAAATTGACATTGGTACGCTCCATAGTCTTACTCCCTTCTGCACCTTTGCAGTCAGTCTCTGCCTTTCCTCAGCCCCAGGTAACCATGGAACTGCTTTTTGTCATTATAGTTTAGATTGTTCTAAAACTTTATATATAAATGGAATCATATGGAATGTTGCCTTTTGTGTCTAGCTTCTTTTATTTAGCATTTTGTGTTTTAGATACGTGAATAATACTGTGTTAGTAGTTTGTTCCTATTAATTGTTGTGTAGCATCCCATTCAAATATAGTAGTTTGCTTACCCATTTATCTGTTGGTAGACATTTGGGTTGTTCCCAACTTTGGACTACTATATAGTGAATCAAGTTGATGTGAAGATTCATCTATGAGGTGTGTGTGTGTGTGTGTGTGCGTTCGTGCGTGCGCACACACATGCACTTATTTTCATTTCTCTTGCATAAATAAGAGTGGAAATGCTGGGTCATTTGGTTAGTGAAGGCTTAGCTTTATGAGATACTGACAAATTCTTTTCCCAAGAGAATGAACCATGTAATAGCCCAGTAACAGTGTGTAAGAGTTCATTTTATTCTACAATCTTGCTAACACTTGATACTGTCGGTCTTTAAAATTTTTGTCATTCTAGTAGGTATGTAGTGGGATCTCACTGTGGCTTTCATTTGCCCTTCTCTGATAATTTATGATACTGATTATCTTTTCATGTGGTTAAAGGTCAATCATATATATTCTTTTGTAAATTATTCAAACCTTGTACCCCTTTGGGGGGCGTGGTGAGTAGGTAGGTGAATGTTTGTCTTTTTTATTCAACAAATACTTGGTGTGTAATTGAGTATTTATTAAATGAACTAAGATTGGCTCAAATATATCTGTTTTCCTGTTGACCGCTTGAAACCTTAGGTATAACACATCTGAAATAAAATAGTTCAAACTGGGTTTTGTGAGTCTATTCTAAAATGATCATCTGTAATAGGGAATCTTGTTTTGAACATGATATTAAAATAAAAATCAGTGGCTTCCTGCCCTGCATGGGACATATCATCATCTTAACCATCACTGTCATCCTCATGATTTACTCTTTTTGACCATGGGGAAGTTATCATCTAAAGACATGGATTTTGTGGCTCACATAGATACTGCATTGCTACATTGTTTCTCTAAGGCTAGAAATGCTCTTACCTAATTTTTATCTTGTCTAAAAATGGAAGGACGATTTTAGCCTTGTTATTTTTAGCTGTCACTGAACCGTCTTTCTCCATTAAGAGTAAATGTTAGCTAAGTTGATTTATAAGCTCTGTGTTGATCCTGTAGACTATAATTTGTATTTGTAATTTAGAAAGAACATTTGGTTACCTTCTCCTTTCTATGGCATATTTTTGTAACAATAATATTTTTAGCTATTGTTTTGTTTTGTTAATGTAGAGAATTACAAAGCAATGCACAGACCCACCTAGGTAACTGTTGCTTAAACAACAGTAATAAAAAGGCAGTATGTATCTAGTGTTTGGAAATCAACACAGGATCTTAAGATCTATATATCTCTGTCTATAGAATGAAGAGTGACATCTCCCTTATTTCCAAGCTCATGTCCTTCGCCCAAAGGAAACTATTGTTAAAGCTTTGTGATGATTCCTTATAGCAAACAGGGTCTCTCCTTTTCTTTATTCCCTTTTACAAAAAAGGAATCAGGCAGTATGCACTATTCCGCATATTTTCCTTTGACACCAACATGTGCAGATCTAGCTTTCTTGGAGTAGTTATATGAATGAACTGTTCTTTACTTAGTTGGTCCCTTGTGGTTTTTTCCAGGTTTTTTGTTTTTCTCTTTATTTATTTGCTGTTATAAAAATTCTACAATAAACAATACTGGAGATGTTGCAGACTTTTGCAAGTATGTTCATAGAGTACATTTCTACAGATTGGATCCCTGGTCAAAGAACATTGGATAATTTGTCAGCTTTGCTACATTATTCTCTTTAAGGTTTCAGCCATTTACTCTTTCTTCAATATTGTATGCAAGTGTCTATGGCACATATTTTAAATGTAATGGCCTCGTTTAGATTCTTTGTTACTTGAGCCTTCTAGTATTATGTGAAATGGGACCCCCAAATTAATGCTATTTCAGTGCTGTTTTATCTTTATTACATTCCTACTTGCTTTTTCCCCTGCAGAGGAAAATCTGAAGTCAGTCCTCCTAATGACTGAGGTTGGCTGGCTAGAACGGCTTAAGCGGCATTCCCACACACAGCTCTCCAGCTGCTCAGTCCCCAGGAAGCCCTATTGTTGATGTGTTCTGTCTATTTTATATATTGCCTACAGGGGGAAAGCTGAACAAGGACCTGCGACACTTCCTCAATCAACGGTTCCAGAAAGGGTCTCCTGATCATGAGCTCCAGCAGACCATAAGGGATAACCTTTACCGCCATGCTGTGCCTTGTAAGTAGCCAGTTTAAGGCAACTGACTGCTGGGTGGGTATGTGGAAAGTTAGTGGAGCCAGCAGAACTCACCAGCTGGTTCCGGAACACTGGTCGATTGGTTTGCTCACGTAGTGACTTCCTAAGTCCAGGGAATCCTAAGTGACCACGGGACATGTAGCATGGTGCTAGGTGAGATTACTTGGCTTTCAAGTTTTGGCTCTGCCATGTACTTGCTTATAATGCAAGTCAATTAGTTGTCCTTTGTCAGGGCCAGTTTTCATATCAGTGGAAAGGACATCTGAGTCATACTAATTCAATAGGACTGTTAGTAGGAGTCCGTGGGATGAGGCACGTAAGCACATTCTGCAAAGTACGGGCGTGGCATAAGCCTCCATAAATGTTAACCATCACTGTTATTCCTGGGGGTGGACCAGGCCAGAGGCTTTCACGTTGACCTCTGCAGAGATCAGTGAGTTAGTTCCTCATGGCCTCAGTGGACTCTCTCTTCTTCCCCATATGATCTGATTCATGGACCTGGATTTCATGCATAATTTTCTTTGAAGAAATGTTTTCCACCAATTAAAAACTCAAATCCCACAAACCCATTAGATCAGGCCAAATCTGAGAAGGCAAGATATGGAACATAGGGACTATGAAAGCAAGGTTTCCATATTGAGGGAAGGAAGGAAAAAACAAAAGGAAAGGTAGTCAGTCTATGGGGCAGAGGTTGCAGTGAAGTATTCCCATGTTCTACCAAACTGCATTCCTATACAGCTAATTATAAGGTAGGGGTCCTGGGGAGACTTACCATGATTTCAATTTATTTAAAATTAAGAAGAAAGAATGATTTTGGTTTTAGTACTTGGAATATTTCTTTTCTGTTATTACCCAGTCCTTCAAAGCTTGGAATTTAATTCTTTTAGCAGTAACATTTTTTAACCAGCAAAAATGGTAGGAATCCTTTGACGTTGAAGGTACCCTGCTTATTGCTGTGATTTGTTTGCTAGAATAATTTTCTTTCTTTTCTTCTTCTTCTTCTTTTTCTTCTTCTTCTTCTTCTTCTTCTTCTTCTTCATAGTATTTTGCAAGGGGTGTTCTGGAGTGCTAATGTTTACAGATCCTACTGCAAAATGATGAACAGAACTTAACGTAAGCCACCATAGATCTGCTGGGACTTAGGCCCTAAGTCCAGACTGGGACCTTTAAAGATCAGGTTCTAGAACGGCCTCCTGCTCTTCATTTTACTTATTAAAAAAACCAAGGCTCCAATAGGAAAAGAAGTTGAGTGTAAGGAACTTGGGTTGGTGCCCCAGGGTTGTCTTTTTCTGCTGAGTGGCAGAACTACCTTTGAAGGAGAAAAGATGGTGATAATGCATTACTGTGAATCTCTGGGCCTCAGTTCTTTTAGTCTTTCAGTGTGGGAATTGAACACTGTAGCCTTATATCCTACTAATAATTCTTTACACTTGGATTAATAGTAATTCCTGGTGTTAATCACATGGGTTGTAAAGGGATTATCCTTCTTTTTATGGATCAAGAAACCAAGGCTCCAGGGTAAGCCAATCAAAAACAAGGCTGTAGGTGATCAAGACTTTTGGCTCTTGAGTCCACCATTGTCCTGACTCTGCTCTACTGATTAGTTTTACCCTTGGAATGACTCTTTGAGGTTGGGATTTTAATACCCAGTGTACAGATGAGGAAACAGAGTCTTGGGGAGATCCAGTCACTGATAAGTGTCAGATCTGGATTCTTCTGTCTTCTGGATTCTTACCACCCAGGGCTGCTTCCATAGCTGTACCAGAGCCCAGAGCCGCTCTGATGTTCTGGGACGACAGGTTGAATATAGTTTTGCAGAATTTGGTACTTGCAGAATCATGAGTGTTCTCTGTGTAATTTTTCCCCTACTTAGATTCCAATTTAAGAAATGGGGAATGAAGCAAATGAGCACACCATTTCTTGACGCATCTGTGGTGTTACTATGGTTACGTTTTGGCATGCTTTCCCATTTATTTTTTTCCACTGATTTATAGGACCTGACTGTGAGCTAAGTGGCTTGATTTTAAGCTTACCACTATAAAGGAATTGGGGCAAAAATGACTTCAGCTTTTTAAAAACAGTGGAAAATCATGTTTTGTCTTTGCATGGATAAAGCCCTTGGTATTAATGTTTCAATTCTGTGAAACCCGCGAGTCAGGAATTGGGAAGGTAAAAATGGTCTTTCTACTGAAAAAGAAAACAAGTAACATTTCATTTTATATTTCCTTCATAAAATGGGAAGGAAATTCAGAAGAGGGCTGTTTCTGGGTCTGGCATGGGCTGTGCACCTTTGAACATGAGAAGACCAGGAGTGACCTGGGATTCCGTTATAGGCTTGGAGAACTCAAGCCACATTTGTGTTTATTTTGATTCTTTGGTCCATATGACTGGTAAAGCAGAACTCTCTACCAACCTGTTGTGCCAAAGGATTAGGAAGCCGTTCACTTGGAAAATACATCCTCCTGATTATACTGTAACGGTGCCACAGGGAAACAAGTTCATGTCATCTGTGCTTTCCAGAACTTCCTGCTGCTGATATTTTAGTGCTTCTCTGTATTTTGAGAAGGGATGACCTCATGAACAGGTGCTTGCGAGTTGGGGTAGACATCTTTTCTTTTCTTTTTTTCTTTTAAATATTTTATTTATTTATTTGACAGAGAAGGAGAGAGAGAGAGGCAGACAGAGGCAGAGGGAGAAGCAGATTCCCCGCTGAGCAAGGAGCCAGACTTGGGGCTCGATCCCAGGACTCTAGCATCGTGACCTGAGTCTAAGGCAGACACTTAATCTGACTGAGCCACCCAGGCGCCCCTGGGTAGATGTCTTTTCTTATACATTTTAGGAGGTTCACTTGTCACTAGAAATTAATAACTAAAGCCCCTTTGTTCTCAAGTTCTTTTTAGTGTCGTCATAGCACCACAGTGGATTTTACCATTTAAGATCCCATTTTATCCTAATTCCTTGGTGTAAAGACAGTGCAGGTAATGGCATCCCTATTTTACAGGTAAGCAAATGGAGCAGCAAATGTGACTTCCTCAAAATCCTGCCACTCCTAAAGGCCACATTACTCACTTCTCACCCAGTGCTATTTTAATTTTTCTTATTTTTAACAGCTTTATTGAGATAACGATTCACACACTATACAATCCACCATTTAAAGCATTCATCCAGTGCTATTTTTATATGAGACTTATTTTGCTGCACTCTCCCTTTATTTTGTCTTGATTCAAAAACTTCTGTTATTTCCACAGTAAGAAAAAGGTCATCATGGTTGAAATTTAATTATATTTACCATTGAAAATCACCACCCCCCTCCCCAAAAATTAAAAAACCCAAACCAGAATTATGACAGAAAAGAGAACTGAATTGCAGGGTGAGTCAGAAGCCCTGGTGTGAAGTCTGAGGGCTTTTCTCTTGCTGTGTGGTCTACCGGTCGCCATGTAACCTCTCTGAGTTTCGTTTACTCTTCAATGAAACGGGAACGGAAGCACCCGCTTCAAGCTCTGTCTCACCAAATGTCAACAGCGTCCCTAAGAGATCGGTCTATCAAAGGAAACAGAGGCCCAGAGACATTAATAACTTGCCGAGGGTTAACCAGTAGCTCGGTCAGGGTTCAACCCGTTCTGACTCCCGTGCCGGGCATCAGTGATAGGCGTGGGAAAAGGATTGTATAACGTGGACCATTGAGAGGGGAAGAAGCAGGAAGAAAGTTTCTCGTTGCTGAATTTTATAGTTGTAACTATGTAAAATCATTGGGTCTTATGACACCATACCTTAAAAATAAGGATCTTCTCTCTGATGTTCAAGTAATTCACATTCACTGATAGGTGCAATAGAATTTGCATAGTTCCTTAATGGTGATTCAGCTTTTAATACATCATTACAGGATTCCCCTGAGATAGCTCAGTTTATCTTATTGTTCACCGAATCTCTTCTTAATACACCTGTGGAAAACCACTTTTGAATAAATGGATTTGAAATCGAGGTAGACGTCATCTGTGTTGCTCAGTTCTCTCATTCCATAGAGCCTTCTGGATGATAGTCTCGTTTCCTGCCCCTCCAGTGCCCCTCCATGGCTAGTTCCCCCTTCTGTGCTTCAGTCCTGCAAACGTCGACCATAACCCCAAACATACCTGGTGCCTTCTCGTGAGTGGGTACCTACTATGTCCTTCTCTTTCCCCACTTAGCCATCTGACCAGCGTGCAGCCTTCTTTTATTTTATTTTTTTTTAAGATTTTATTTATTTGACAGAGAGCGAGTGAGAGAGAATGAGAAGCAGGCTCCCTGCTGAGAAGGGAAGCCCGATGCAGGGCTTGATCCCAGGACCCCGGGATCATGACTTCAGCCAAAGACAGGCGCTTAACCGACTGAACTCCTCAGGTGCCCCACGCAGCCTTCTTCTAAACTTGAACCCGGATGCCACTTCCTCCACAGATTGGGCCCATTATCCCCTTAACTGCTGCCAGAGCTGCGGATCGTGACCCCCTTCCGGCATCCATCCCTGCTTGCGGTGCCTTCTGTGTGTCTCTCTGTCCTATTAGAATCAGACTGTCCTGATGTCAGGGACTGTGTTCCTCGGGGACACACACCGAGCCCACACCAACTTCGTGCCCGGACTGTAGAATGAATATTTGTTGGCTGAATGAACAAATGAAGAAATGGATGACGTTGCTCTTTGTTTTTCTTGTTTTATTTTTTTTCTCTCGGTTCCTTAATGGTTCGGAGAAATAGCAGAGCTGCTTTGCCATGAAGCTTTCAGGATAAAAGGCAGCTCAGAGGCTTGAGCCCCGAGATGGCTGATAAGGACTCTGCTGATTACTTGGCTGGTAATCCAGACCCAGAGGAAAGAGTCGAGGCTCCTGCGTGCTTGGAGCTGGAGTGCCCATTCTCAGCGCCTCCTAATTACAGTCTAGATAACAGGGCACCTCCCGCATTGATAGCCTTCTGCTTTATGACTTCTTGTCCTGCCAGATGTGACAACATCTGAGATTCTTGCTTTGAAATGGCTGCTTTTCCCATGAAGATAAATGTGTTACCTGACAGGGCTTGTCATTTACTGTACAGCTGCGGTCAGGACCAGATACTCCTCCTCCAGTGGTGCTGGTCCCCTGAGTACTGAACTCCACTGCTCTCAGCCTGTCTCCCTTTTTTGTGGGCAATGGTCAGGAGCTCGTCTTTCTTTTCAAGCAAAGGTCATCTGAAAGAGGCAAGGATAAATCAGTTTTGTCCTGTATCTTAATAGTTTGTGTGTGTGCCTTTTAAAGATTTATTTTATTTTATTTTATATTTTGAGAGAGAGTGATTTCAGGGGGAGGGGCAGAGGGACAGGGAGAGAGAATCTCAAGCAGATTCCCTGTTGAGCGCAGAGTCTGAAGCCGGGCTCGATCCCAAGACCCTGAGATGATGACCTGAGCCGAGACCAAGAACTGGATGTTTAACCAAGTGAGCCACCAAGGGATCCCTGTATCTTAACAGTTTGTTGATCAAGGTTCTCACTGATACTGAGACCATTGTATCTTGTGTAAGAGGCAATGGTCAGTGACTTTTAGGAGTTTACAAAGGGATTAAAACTGTTTGATCTACAAGACACTTTAAATGTGATGTGGCAAACATAGGTGACCCTGGTCTTCCTTTGTGGAGGTACCATATTCAAACAGGCACCTTCGCATCTGCCTACCGTTGGCATCGTTGTTACCTTGAATGTGATTGTGACATCACGGACACAAATCACCTTGGAATTGTTTGAACCTGTGAAGTATCTCTTAAGCACAGACGTCTCCAGTACTTTGTGCCCGGAATCAAACCATCCTGCAGTTGAAGCTGATGATAAGAAACTGGACCAGTTTATCAGCAAGAGTCCAGGACAAAGATCTGAATGTTGGAGAATTCCTTCTCTCCTGGAATGTGCATCTCTGTGTTTGGGTTGTGTCTGACACAAGTGGCAAGCTTCAGGAAGCGGACAGTTCTGGAAGCCTCCCCAGGACTGATCAGAGAAGAGTCATGGGGAATTCTCTCACTGTGGTTAGTGCCCTTGTCCTATAACCCAAGTAAGTGCTGTCTCAAACAGAAATAGATTGTCTCAGCCTTTACGAAGCCTGGCCTCTTGCAGAAATGTGGCTAGTAACACCCATAGTAGCTCTCGGGTGTGTGGACTCCTGCTGCGTGCGAGGCGCCCTGCTGTGATGCTTGTGTGCAAGTCGTCTCATGCTGGCCTCGTGGAGGACAGACAGAATGTTCTGGATCTGGGGCGCCTGGGTGGCTCAGTGGGCTGAG
This sequence comes from Nasua narica, assembly GCA_028533885.1. Classification (NCBI taxonomy): domain Eukaryota; kingdom Metazoa; phylum Chordata; class Mammalia; order Carnivora; family Procyonidae; genus Nasua; species Nasua narica. The sequence goes on along the minus strand of CM052799.1, from coordinate 28,577,328 downwards.
GCCTCTGCCTTCAGCTCAGGCCGTGGTCTCGGGGTCCTGGGATCGAGCCCCGCATCCGGCTCTCTGCTCGGCAGGGAACCTGCTCCCCTCCCCCCGCGACTGCCTCTTGCCTACTTGTGATCTCTCTCTCTGTCAAATAAATGGATGAAATCTTTAAAAAGAAAAAGAATGTTCTGGATCTGATCTCGAGCCTGTTGGGCTGGTAAACCCTGCCTCTTTTCTATTCAATTGCAAAGCTTTGCTGTCTATAATACAATTAGTATCTGCCCTCCTCCCTTCTCCATCAGTTGTCAACTCTTTCCCTCCCCTTGCCCTTTACTCATTGGTACCATATTTTCTCATGGGTCCCCAGCTGGTCTGCAGTTGGAGACTCCTCCCACTTGCTGACTACCCCCTAACTGCCTACATCTGAACTTTCCTTCCTTCTCCGTCAAAACTTATTTGTTCTGGGGGCGCCTGGGTGGCTCAGTGGGTTAAGTCTCTGCCTTCAGCTCAGGTCATCATCTCGGGGTCCTGGGATCGAGCCCCGCATCGGGCTCTCTGCTCAGCAGGTAGCCTGCTTTTCCCCCCTCTGTCTGCCTGCTTCTGATCTCTCTCTCTGTCAAATAAATAAATAAAATCTTTAAAAAAAATTATTTGTTCTGGGGCTGCTTGGTTGGCTAAGTTGGTTGATCAACTGGCTCTTGGTTTCAGATCATGATCTCAGGGTCCCCATGCCAAGGTCTGTGCTCAGTGGGGAGTCTGCTTGAGAGTCTCTCTCTCTTCCTCTGCCCCTCTGCTCTGCTCACATGCACTCTCTCTCTCTAAAATAACAAATAAATCTTAAAAAAAAAAAAAAAACAGGGCGCCTGGGTGGTTCAGTGGGTTAAAGCCTCTGCCTTCGGCTCAGGTCATGATCTCAGGGTCCTGGGATCGAGCCCCACATCGGGCTCTCTGCTCTGCTGGGAGCCTGCTTCCTCCTCTCTCTCTCTGCCTGCCTCTCTGCCTGCTTGTGATCTCTCTCCTTGCTGTCAAATAAATAAATAAAATCTTTAAAAACAAAAACAAAAACAAAAACACCTTACTTGTGCCTGGCTAGCTCAGGCAGTGCAGTGTATGACTCTTGATCTCATGAGTCGTGAGAGCTCATGAGGTGTCATGAGTTCAAGCCCCCACTGGATATAGAGCTTACTTTAAAAAAATCAACTACAGGGCACCTGGGTGGCTCAGTTGGTTAAGCAACTGCCTTTGGCTCAGGTCGAGATTCCAGAGTCCTGGGATCGAGTCCCACGTCAGACTCCCAGCTCCACGGGGAGTCTGCTTCTCCCTCTGACCTTCTCCCCTCTCGTGCTCTCTCTCACTGTCTCTATCTCAAATAAATAAATAAAATCTTTAAAAAAATCAACTGCATATAATAAAATAAAATAAAAAACCTTATTTGTGCTGCATTGATTAACTATTGGGTTGTCCTCGAAGAAGCCAAGAATTAGAATGAAGAAGGGAATGGTTCATATTGTGGTGTAGGGTTCTCTATCCTCCATTATATGTATCTTTTAACAGATGACTTTAAAGTGGTGCTGCTAGAAATAGCCTGTATAATGGGATGTCTGGCAACAAAGCAGGTTCATGGGTAAGGAGGGATTCTTAGGCTTTTGATGTGTTTTTGTGCTTTTTTACAGTGGTTAACACAGTGTGTTCCATGTACAGAAAACACTTTAAACACAAGATCGTACCAAGGGAAATTTCCCCTCTGCTTGCTGTATCACTTCTCATATATAGTGCTATCTCACCAAGTATAAGCTGGGATAGGATTTGTGTTTCACAAAGTAATGCTACCGTCTAGACCAAGAGTGCTGTGCCAAGTTAAAAAAATAAAGGGATGAGAAAAGATACTTTTGTTTAGATGTAAATTGCGAGTTAGAATCTGGGCGCCAGTAACTATAAACAAAGTCTCACCGACATGAATGTCTCTGGCGCAGTGTAGAAGGGGGGTGAAGGAAGTGGATATGTTCTCTGTTACTCTGACAACACGTGCCTGATAAAAGCCACGTGCACAGCTCAGGTTTGGGGACTACCGGAAACAAAATACCACTTCTCATTCCTGGAGAAGGAGCCCGCGAGGACCATTGAAGTCGCTAGGGTGGCATCTATTCGGCTTCTCCTTGCCAGAGGAGAAGGAAGCTCTTCTACCCTCAAGTTCATGAGAAGGACCTGGTCATTCAGGACTCGGACAGTTAGCTTTCTTCTCCCCCGGGCTAGAACATTCAGGGGGGAGGGCCTTCCAGAAACGGTGCCTTGGAGAGGCTGGCGGGCTCTAGCGCTAACCACTTCTGTTAACCTGGGCAGGTGACCCAGGCCTTCTGGAGCTCCATTTTCTCACTACCTTTTTTGATGTTTGTGAGAAGTACCAAGCACTCCACAGTGAGTATGGCACTTCATCGGCCCTGCAGTGGTCCTCTATTCCTCACCGTCTTCCTCCTTCCATACCCCTTTCCTTCTCATTTCGAACATGACTTGTCTGGTCCGGCATTCTCTCTTCTTTCTTTGCAGGCTCTCAGTAGGGTTTGGGACTTACTTATTTGATTTTCTTTTTAAAGAATTGTGATAATTTATGTGGTTCTTTTCTGCGGGAAACAAGCTAAGTGTTCAAAAATGATATCCCAGGGGCACCTGGCTGGCTCAGTCGGTAGAGCGTGCAACTCTTGATCTTGGGGTTGTGAATTCGAGCTCCATGTTGGGCATAGAGATTACCTAAAAATAAAATCTTTAAAAAAAAAGAAGATTTTTCCAACATTTGTTGAGTAACATCCCAACACTAGATGCTGGGCGAAAACCTAGTGAAGATTAATAATTGGATGATTTAGCCAATAACAGGTATGGTTGAAACAGCACGTTCTCTGCACATTCCCAGCATCAGCTAATTCCCCCGTGTTCTTTTTCTTTGTGTTTCTTATTATATGTTGTTAACCCTAATTGCCGTTGTATATTTGCTGAGTGGATGGAGTCATATCTGAGGAAGAAAAGTAAAGAGAAACTACAAACTTAAAAGCTCCTCACATCAGACTTGATTTATATGTGTTGGTTATTAGCCTCGTATAAACATGGCTTGACCAGTGTTCTTTATTGTAAGTTTCTCAAGGGCATAGAAGAAAGGAAAGCCAGAGAGTTTAGATTTAAGTTTAATTAGGGTTGATATAACTGATAATCTTCTTATGAAAATGTGTTAGCCCAGCCTCATGCTTAATAATAACCTCTATTGGGGCGCCTGGGTGGCTCAGTGGGTTAAAGCCTCTGCCTTTGCCTCAGGTCATGATCTCAGGGTCCTGGGATCGAGCCCCGCATAGGGCTCTCCGCTCAGCGGGGAGCCTGCTTCCCCCTCTCCCTCTGCCTGCCTTTCTGCCTACTTGTGATCTCTCTCTCTGTCAAATAAGTAAATAAAGTCTTTAAAAATAAAAATAATAATAATAACCTCTATCATTAATCCAGCCTTACTATAAGTATCAGCCACTGTGCTTAGTGATTTGCAAGTATTGTCTCTTTTAACCCTCTCCAAAACCTGACGAATTTGGTGTTTTCATCTTTGTATTATGAGTGTGACAGTTGAGGTGTGGAGAGCTTAGTGACTCGAGTGTCGGAGGATGCACTGTTTAACAATGATGGAACCCAGATTCATTCCAGTTCCAACTGCTCCCAAGAGTCCAAGCTCTTGGTTTATTTCTCTGGGTGCTTCACCTTCAAAACTATATTTTCAATTAACCTATTGAATCTGAAAAAGAGTCTTCTCTTAATACCATATGGATTAGTCCTTGGCTGGGTGTAGGGTACTAATATATCTATTTGGCAGACACGTTAATTTATTTAATTGCTTTATAATTCTGGCTGAGATTTTTCATCAAGATGTGTTGCAATTATAAAGCAATTTCCACAGCAATTTATGTAGGGACATGGAAGTTTTTCACATTATTTTTACCATTTATTATTTTAAGAGAAGGTTTTATCAAATTTTAGCTTCTTGAGAATCATGAGTCAAGAGAATGAAGTACAATATATTTTTAAAGAAACCTCCTTGTATCAAACGTGTTCATAAAAATATATGCAAATTAATGTTCCAGCTTCTGTAATGGGTTACGTGCATTTAGGCCGAAGTCCAAGTAGGGATATTTAACCAGTTAGGCTCTGTTCGGCTTACCTAAAGTCCATATGAAGTGAGCTACCCAAAATGATGACCTTACATTTAAACAAGAAAAGGTCACTTGTATTATTTCAACCATAATATGAATAAGCCAGATTTATTAATTGCTCAATGACATTATTTTCATCCTACATTTAAAATTAATCAATTACACATCCCTATTTTTAGGCAGTACGCTCTGATGTGTTTAGGGATAAAGGGCCATGGTGAGTGCACCTTCATCTGGATGGCTACAAAATATTTAGAACTGTTAAAAATATATTATGTGTGGGGAGAGAGGGAGAGAGAACTGATGACAAGCCGGGAGGTTAAAACATTAATAATAGATGCGTCTGGGTAAAGGGTATACAGTGTTCTTTGTACTATTCTTATTCTTGCAATTTTCTTTAAATTTGAAATAATTTCCAAATAAAGTATTTTAAAAATAGACCCATGCCAAAAAAAAAAAAAAAGGTTAAAAAGCAACCAATATAGTTTTGGGAAAACGGGACTGTTTATGTATGAGTGTTATGTTTTTGGTTTTTTCCTCCCTTGTAAATGTCAGTGTTTTTAGCCTAGAATTGAGATTCTGTTAGTACTTTGTTAGACCTTGTGTATTAAAGTATACAGAGACTAACCTGGAAGACCTTGTGCATATATTAGAACAAAAATTTAACACTTCTGGAATACCAAGTCTATGTTATGTGTTTTCATTATAGTTTCTCATTTAATCTTTATGGAAATCCTACAGAGGAAGTACTACTATTATTCTCCTTTACAGATTTTTTAAAAAGATTTTATTTATTTATTTGACAGAGAGAGACACTGAGAGAGGGAACACAAGCAGGGGGATTGGGAGAGGGAGAAGCAGGCTTCCCGCCGAGCAGGGAGCCCAATGCGGGGCTCAATCTCAGGACCCTGGGATCATGACCTGAGCCAAAGGCAGACACCTAAGGACTGAGGCACCCAGGCACCCCAGATTTTTTTTTTGAGAGAGAGTGAGCTAGTGTGTATATGTATCCATGGGGATGGTGGGGGTGAGGGGGGCAGAGGGAGAGGGAGAGAGAGAGAATCTTAAGTAGGCTCCACCCCCAGCATGGAGCCCTTAATGGCACTGTGATCATGACCAGAGCCCAAATCAAGAGTCTGATGCTTACCTGACTGAGTCACCCAGGCACCCCAATTCTCCTTTACAGATAAGAGAGCTGAGGCTTAGTAAGGTTAAGTGTCTTGCCTTCCATTTGTGAAAAGAGATTGGAACCCAGGCTGTGAAGATGGATTCTAGAGCTTCTGCTAGTAGCCACCATATTTTCTTTGCTTGGACTATGTGTGGGTACATCTACATGTATAGATACATATACACATACCCAGTAAATTTAGAAGATAAGCTAGGAAAATTATTTTAAATAATAATTATTTAAATTATTTTAAATATTCTAAATATCTGCTAATGGGATTCTGGAGCAATACAAAAGTATAATAAAATTATTATTATTATGAACATATATTGAGCACTTGCCATGTGCTAGGGGTTATTCTTTCTTCAAAGTGAAATAACTTGCTCAAAATGTCACAGCTAATAAGTGATAAAGCTATGCTGTGTTTTTCTAGTACTCTTAACCTGTGGCTTATATTGCCTATTTTTTATAGCACTACAGAACATTTTAAAAAAATAAGAGGAAAAAGAATCAGTAATTAAGCATATTTCCTTTTCTTGGTGGGGTGGGAAGGAATGTCTTTTGTTATTCCTTGTAAGATTATTACTTAGTCTTAGACCCCATCAAAGCTGCCACATTATACAGCTCCGGGGGCACTATTCAGTTTGTAATTTATGTCAACGGGACCCTTGATGGTGGACAGTCCCCTAACTCCATGGCTTTCTTTATTCGCTGGCTCTATACCCAGCTGGACATAAAGACTAAAAGATGGATTGACTTGCCGTTCGTCTGGGCGATACATGCCTCAACCATGCTTTGCTACTATGGTGAAGTAGTTCAGTCCCTTACCCCAGTGAGGAAAACATCCATTGGATACTCTGATGCCAGGAGCCTAATGCACTCCATTTACAGAATCTGTTCATTCTTAATTCAGCTGATAAAAGGATGGAGACAGTATTAGAATTGGATCTTACTGGGTAGTAGCTATTATTTCTTTCATTTTCCCTTTCACTGGTTAGTTGATCCATCTCCTCAACCAACCAGCCTCCACTTCCTCCCCTTCTCTGTCCATTCAACTAGCATGTATCAAATGCCTTCGTGAGCAGGTCATGACACCATGTTCAACATGTACGGGTAAACTGGTTGTATTTCCTTCTAAGCGAGTTTATAGATATAGTGAGGAAGACAAACAAGAGGCAGCTGTAATAGAGTATGGTAAGTCCCTTGATTCGGGATAAGCCCAGGATGATACGACGTACAAGAATGGACACCAGGTTCAGTCTTGAGACCAAGGAATTGTTGTGACGAGGAAGTGAAATAAATACCAATGGAGAAGCAGAAGAGAAAACAGAGCATCCTCTTTCCCAGGGAGAATTGGGAAACATCTACCCACGTAACTGTGGGCAAGTGACTCTACTTAAAATCCCTAAGCTTAATTCCTAATTTAAAAAGGAATCTGTTTATTAGGGACAGAAGAGATACATCAACTATCCTAATCTCCCAGCCTAGTCCCAAGGTAATGTAGTCTTATGACAGTGTTTGTTCCTTAGAACCTCTTAAGGATTGAGAGACCACTTCTATTTTTGAGTTTCCTGAAATATGTAAGAACAGCAACAACAAAAACCAATACTCCAGCAGAAGTTAGGACATGGGTTTAATGTTTGCATTTAATCAATGCTTTTAACATCCACATAGCAATGTGGTATAATTGTGCTATTCACTAATTGCAAGAGGTATAAAACATTAACTCAAGGTAAAGTAAGAACAGGATAGTCTGGTAATAGACCCCAAGTTTAAATATCTCTCATTCCTTTTAGTGTATCTTTACAACTATATACATAACTTGATTTGAAGAGAACAGAAGTCAAGATTTTGACTTAGGTCAAGTGATTTAGCCTCTTCCATTCCTTGGTGACTTTGATAGTATGGAATGCTATGGGTTGATGCCTTCGGATTAGGACTTGGCTGTTTCAGATACAGCTTCCTTTGCTTGTTAATGGAAGAAGGCAAAACAGAGTAAGTGACATTATCCCAAGCAAGCAAGATGGGTCCTACCGGAACCCCAGTATACCTGGGCACAGCCTTCTCGTTGTATTTCTCCTCAGCTTCAGTCATTGGAAGGACAACTCTTTATTCTTTGGGCCATTTCTTCTTAGGTTGCCCTATTTCCAGTTGGAGCTTCTCTCCCCTCTTGTCTACTAGGAGTGGAGCCTTATTATCGCCTTATGTGTTTTGCACTGAAAAGTAAGACAACATGTGGTTATACTAGAAATAAAGTCAGTGTAGTTGTTATACTTAAATGAATTTGACATTTTTCTCATTTCCTATCTCATAAGATAAGATCATTACAAGCAGATCTTACGGGATTGTTAGGAGTTAGTTCGCACCATTAATTGATTTGAAAGATGCGTGTTTCTTCTTTCCATCGCTAAATGGTTTTGTAGTCTCGACTTCACTCAATTAGTGATTTGGGAGGGGGGAACACCACATCTTTGTCAGTGGAATTTTGAAGAAAATGTTGCCTAGGCTGTAGATGAAATATTCTTTAAATGTATAATATGACTTGAAAAGGAGACATCATATAAATCCACGTGAAATTCAGCCTAAGGTATGGCAGTGTTGCCTGGGGGGACTATTGCAAATGCTGGGAATCTTCTATGTTTTCCTCCCAGTGGAGAGAAGTTTGTGGCTAATATAGGTTTGATTGAGTTTCATGTTTGCTGCCCAGGATAGCCCCACTCCCCCACCCCATAGGCCACCTGTGGAAAGGTGAGCATCAGCCTCCTTCATCATGTGGGAGTTGCACTCCATGCAAACTAACTGCAGTTTGGAGCCCTGTGGAGGGATTTTGTACTTTCTCAGGTCACTGGAGATGCGGATCATTTACACATCGAGAAACAAACTGGCAGATATAACTAAAAAGTATGGTATCGCCAAGGAACATTGTGTGTTTGAAAAAAAAATCACCTGTTGATTTCATACTTGCTATTTTATTCTGAATTTGTATTACATGCTGTAGGGGCTTGGCCTGGCAGAGCACATAAACCTTCTCTTTCCCTCTCTCTGCTCTTTCTTTCCTTCCCTCCTTCTGTTTCCTTCCTCCTCCCTCTTTCTTTTCTTTCCTTCCACCACATACAGATCCATTTCTTCCCCTTGTTCCAGACTCTGGCAGTAGGGGATGACAGTTTTGACAGGAATATTGATTTATCAGAGACCTTTAAAAAAAATTAGGGGCACCTCAGTGGCTCAGTCAGTTAAGGGCCCAACTCTTGATTTCAGCTCCGGTCATGATCTCAGGGTTGTGAGATCAAGCCCTGCGTCAGGCTTCATGCTGGGCATGGCATCTGCTTGGGATTCTCTCTCTCCTTCTCCTTCTGCTCCTCCCCCTACTCTAAAGAATAGAATAAAAATAAAATAAAATAAAATAAAATAAAATAAAATAAAATAAAATAAAATAAAAATACATACAATGTGATATAAACTTTAAGCAAATAGCTTGATGTTTTTTTCCAGAAACACGTGTGTGTGTGTGCACACACACACACACACACATGCATCCATGTAACCATTACCCAGAACAATATATAGAACACATTAAACATTCCACCAGGCCCCCTTCTGATGTCTCCCACTGAATACTTGTTCGCCCTCCCAGAGGTAACTGTGATTCTGACTTATAGCCTAGCTTAATTTTACCTGTTCTTAAACATCGTGTAAATAGAATCATATGATATGTATTCTTTTGTTCTTATTCTTTTTGCTAACATGCCTTCTGTGAGATTCATCCACATTGTTTGCATGTAGCAGCACTTCGATATTTCTTTTTTATTATTGCTGTGTAGTCTTGCATTGTGTGATGATACCGTGATCTATTTATCCATTCATTCTTCTGCTGATTTGAATTGTCTCCAGTTTTTAGCTACTGCGGGGAACATTCTCATACAAGTGGACATATGTACTCAATCCCACCTAGGAGTAGGATTGCTGGATCAGGATGTAGGCATAGGTTGAGTTGCAACAGATGTTGCCAAATAGTTTCCAAAGTGTTTGTATCCATTTGCATTCCACAGGTTTGAGGGTTCCAAGTGCTCCTCATCCTCCCGGACATTTGCTGTTGTTAGTCTTCTTGATTTTTCAGTCCTGGTGGATGTGCATCCGCATCTCATTGTGATTTGAATTTGCATTTTCCTCATGTAGAATGGTACCCAGCACCTTTTCAAACGCACGGTGTCTATTTGGATATTCTCTTTTGTGAAGTTCCTACTCAAGTCTTTTCCCATTTTTCTTTTTAATTGGGCTGTTTGTCTTTTTCTTGCTGATTCGTACGTAGAAAGAGCTGAGTTTTAAAAGCCGACTCTGCTGCTTATTAGCTGTGCTTGGATAGGTTGCCTGACCTTTCTGAGCTTCATCCGTGGGATGGAGCCAGTAATACCTCTATAAGTTGTGGTTAGCATGATAAGAGGAAGTGTATATTAATCACTAAGCATAGTTCCAAGCACAAAGAAGGCGTGAGTGACTAGTATCTAAACTAGGGGGAGAGGGGGAGTCAGTTCTCATTATCATACGAATAGCCCATTAAGATATTCTACATTAAGATATTCTAATATTTTTTCTTCCTTCACTTTCCCTATGTCCTTTTCTCGTTTTTATACTTGTAGTACCAAAGGAAAAACAGTGGCCATGCGTGTAATACTCAGAAGGCCAAAGTGACTCATCTCTTACAAAGGAACACTAGAGGTCATATCTATTCTCTTAAGAATTTGGTCCTTGCCTCTAGGACAAATGGGAACCAGAAGAGAGTTTCTGAAAAGGTGAAAATAAGATAAAATGTAGACATGGGACCCAATGCAAGAAATCTACCTGCCCTGGGTGGTGGTGGGGACCATGTGCTTAATTTCTTCTTCCTCTCTTATCAGCTTCTCGGAGACTTAGTTTCCCCATTTGCAAAGTAGGCGTCTCAAACCTCCCTCCCCAGGTTGTCGTGAAGCCTGGCACAGTCTCGGTCTTATGGAAGCAGCTCACATGGAGGGTGCTGGAATGGATCTTGGCCGTGGTGTTAGTGCTGGTGGTGATGGCAGTGCTGGCGAGGACCTCGAAGATGCTCAGTATAGCCCTTCCGGTTACAGAGATGTGGCCCGTCCCACTGAAAAGCTTGCTTTGGGGGCAGAGGTGGGAGCAGTTTCAGGGAGCAGGGTGACCTGCAGTGGGAAAGGGGAAGTCAGAAAGGAGCAAAGAATGTTCTACTCTCGGAGATCCAGTGTAGAATGTCCGTCTGTATGCTGGACTCCCGTGCATTGGGGATGAACTGGACACCCCAAGCCATATTCCGATGTTTCCTATTGCCGTGATTGAATATAGCTCCGAAATACATGGCAATGGGGATGGAGAACAAATCATAGTGTCACAAGCAGTTCCTGAAACTTGCCCTAAGCCGTCCGTAATAGCATTGCCCAGACCCTGGGTTTCCAGGGAGCTGCCCAGAGAGGCAGCCTCCTTCAGCACTCTGGGCTCTGAGAGGCACTGTGTTTTCTTTGCCATGTAAACACAGGCTTGGGGTATGGACCACGCTGGATTTGAGTCCTCACCCCTGCATTCTGTGGCTTCGTGATCTTGGATAAGTCAGTTCCCGGAGGTTTCCTGATTTGTAAAATCGGAACCTTAATATCATCCCCATAGAATGGCGCTAAGAGGTAAGTGACGTGATACGGAAACAGCACCCAGGCAGGGCCCGCACATAGTAGGTCCTCCAGCTGCAGAAGTAGACCCATGTGTCTGAAGAGTAGAGGTGCACACTGTGTCTTTTCCCATGACAACTATTCATTGAGCAGAATGCGTGACGCAGTGGAGGAAATGGTTCGTTCAGTGTAAGCACCCTTGCTAGCCCTCATCTGCGTGTGGGCAAAATGGGCTTTATTGCAGTTTGGTCTCTAATTCGGCCACCAAAACACTTGCTATTTATTAGCACCACTACAATTCAGCTACGTCTGCCGTATAACTAACCTGCCCTCTGGGCCAAGTTGGACAATTTATAATTTACTAACAAGGCACACGGATGGTCACATTCAAATGGAAAGTGCATAGTGTACTTATTTGTTCTTTCCTCCTTGTAAACTGGGATCTCCTGAAAGCCGTCCTCTAAAGGTAGGACAGGCAGCGTGCTCTAAAGGTGGGAAAGGGTTTGGGTGGCCTACAAATTTTTCCTCATCGCCAGTTTTGGGGCTGCCCATCACTGCGTCTTTGTGTACGTGCAAGAAGGTGAGCATTGCCTCTGGTGGTACGTGGCCCCCAGGAAGCACCGTTGCCTTTCACATCACGTTCCCTGGCAAGTATCAAATCTGTATTTTATGCCTCCTTTGTTTATTCATTGTGACAGAGTCACTCAGCAGCTTATGTGGCTGGAATAGGAGCATAGTGAAAAGTTCTATCACGCACATGGTGACTATACTGTTGGGAGTCCTCGTTTGTGTCCCTCAGCGGGAAAAGTCACAGACAAAAAGTCTGATTGCGAAAGTCACAGACAAAAAGGTGATTCGGCCGGTTCAGCGTAGGTTGCACGGTTTTCAGGACAGAGGGCTCTGGTCTTGTAAAGCAGATAATTTGTAAAGAGATCCAGTCAAACGAGTTTAAAGAGTCAATTTTGACAACATCCCTTGTGCAATCAAAGTTTGAAGCTCCTGGAACTTTCATCTTTGGTAGTACCATGGCAGGCTATTTTTCTCTCGTTAGCTCTCCTAAATTGCATATTTGCATTGCATGAGCCGTTTTCAGGCATAACCGCTGGAAACTTGCCTTTTTTTTTTTTTTAATTTTCTCAGAAAACCTGTAAAAAAGCTCATTTGGGTCCTATCCAAGAAGATGGTCATCTTTCACACCTTGGAGAGAGGTAGTGCTCGAATAGTGACGACCCTGTAAAGAAGGTTCCATGTGTGCTGTATTTCCATTTCTTGTTGAAATTTACAGTCACAAGAATTCTGTTTATTCCCCATTTGCTTTTTGGTTTCCCAATTGACTAACAAAAGCCAGAGAATTGTCAGTGGAGTTGTTTCTTCATAAAGGGAAGACTTTCTCACATTGTCATGGCAAGTCAAATTGAAATTCAGCTGGAAAATATCATCCATCTCAAGCTGGTCTGTTTTTTGGGTTTTTGTTCTTTTTAATGGTAGAAGTCAAAGGTTACTATAAGGGAACTACCCAAAGAGATTTATATGCCTAAAGACAAGTGATTTATCATTTGTCTGTGACATGGCAAGACATCGTATTCCATAAGCCACAAAGAAACATCAGTAGTAGGAACTTCAATATCACTCTCCTGTTATATGTTGATCTTATATTCAGGCCCTTGGTTAATTTCAAAAGCATCCAATATATGGAGGCACTTTCGTTTTCTTTCCTCACCAATAATATTTTCTGTAATAGCCAAAAAGCTTTTGCTATTTCTTCAATAATCTTTATAAACCAATGTCAGTGTCACTCAACATCATTTTCCGGGCCGAACTTTGCTGCAGAATCTAAACAATGCCCCTTAAAATGTTATCATTTGAAGAGAGTTTTTCATTTTTATCACTGTCTTCCGTGGTCACGTAACACTATTATTTCTTGATTTTTAGACAGGTATAAATACGAATCTAAATATGTATCTAAATTTGAGTGTTGAACACAGGGGTACATATTTAATATAGTAGATTTTCATTTCCTGACAAGTTGTTAATTCAAAGATATACCTTATAATTGATGATAACTTAGAGCTAAGAATATTTTGATATTATAAGGCTATTTCTATTTGTTACTTCTGCTTTAATTTTATATTGAGCCTTTTAAGTTCAGCATTTAGGAGACTATAGCTGCAGGGCGCCTGGGTGGCTCATTAAGAGTCACGTTTCCCAACTCTTGACTTTGGCTCAGGTCATGATCTCAGGGTCCTAGGATCAGGCCCCGTGTCTGTGTGCAGAGCCTGCTTAAGATTCTCTGTCTCCCTCTCCTTCTGCCCTTTTCTCCCCTCTGTCCTCTTCCTCTCATCTCTTAAAAAAGAAAAAAAAAGGACTGTAGTTTCTTTTTCTAAAATAAATTAAAATTAAAATCTTAAAGCAAAATTTAAAAATTTATCTTGTTTTTAATTTTTATTATTTTTAAGATTTTATTTATTTGTATGAAAGAGAGAGAGAGCATAAGCAGGTGGGAGCAGCAGGCAAGAGGGAGAGGCAGGCTCCCTGCTGAGCAAGGAGCCCCATAAGGGACTTGATCATGACCTGAGCCGAAGGCAGATGCTCAACCAACTGAGCCACCCAGTTGTCCCAGGACTATAGTTTCTTAAGGATTTAGCCTTCAGTTAGGATCGGCTGCTGCCTGATCTTATCTCCCTCTTATCCACCCTCCATGCCTCAGTGAACCAGACAGAAAGTTTAATCCAAGTCTCCAGTGAGTACCTGAATTTTTTCATGCCAAATAGTCATTAAATAATTTTTCTCTCTCTCTCTTTTTTTAAAGATTTTATTTATTATTTGAAAGAGAAAGACACAGTGAGAGAGGGAACCCAAGCAGGGAGAGTGGGAAAGGGAGAAGCAGGCTTCTGGCCGAGCAGAGAGCCCCATGTGGGACTCGATCCCAGGACTCCAGGATCATGACCTGAGCCAAAGGCAGACGCTTAATGACTGAGCCACCCAGGCGCCCCAATGATTTTTCTCTTATGTAAGCAATACATATAAATCATTTGTTAAAAGCAAAAGATCACAATGAATTTCATTGTCTTCTTTGACCATCCCACCCTCATGCTCTTTTCTTTTGTCTTCCTCAAAGGTAACCATAGATCTTCATTTAAAAATATTCCTCTGAGCTCTTTTGCTAATCATTCATAAATATGTCTGTACCCATAGAAAATCCATAGTATGTAGTAGAGAGAGAAGAAAGGGTGCCACACTCTTCTTGAAGACTTGGTAAAATCTGCCCGTAGGATATCCTGAGCTGGAACATATTTTTTTCTGCATAGGAGCTAGGAAAAGGCAGGAGGCGATTCGTGTTAGTTACAATTCATTTAGTTACAATTATTGCTCTATTCAGGATTCCTACTACTTCTTCAGGTAGTTTCATAGGTGGTTTTGTTAATTTATTACCCTAGAAAATGATCCTTCCTTTCTAGATTTTTAAATTAACTGGTATAAAGTTGTACATGGTATTCCTCTTATGCATGAAAATAAATATTTTGTATATTTGTAATGGCTCCTTTTTTATTCTAATGTTGAGTATCTGATTTCTCCTCCACGTGGGTCATATTTGCCAGAGGTTTTTCATATTTCTCCTTCCTTCCTTCCTCCCTCCCTCCCTCCCTTCCTTTTTAGAGGGAGAGCACGAATAGGGGACAGGGATGCAGAGAAAGTGGGAGAGAGAATCCTAAGCAGGCTTCATGCCCAACTCAGTCCGACTTGGGGCTCGATCTCACAACCCTGAAAATCATGACCTGAGCCAAAACCAAGAGTTGGACATTTATTTTTTATTTTTATTTTAAACTTTTTTTTATTTATTAATTTGACAGAGAGAGACACAGTGATAGAGGGAACACAAGCAGGAGCAGTGGGAGAGGGAGAAGCAGGCTCTCTGCTCAGCAGGGAGCCCGATGCAGGGCTCAATCCCAGGACCCCTGGGATCATGACCTGAACCTAAGGCAGACGCTTAATGACTGAGCCACCCAGGTGCCCAAGAGTTGGACATTTAACCAACTGAGCTGCCCAGGTGCCCTAAAGTTCTTCTATTTCATTAGTCCTTTCACTGAAACAGTCTCTTCTCTTTTTTTTCTTTATTGCCTATAGGAACTGATCTATATTTTTACTTTAGTTTCAATATTCCCTCTTTCTACATTTTTAAAACAACTTTATGATAATATAATTCACACTTTTTAACAGTTCACTGTTTTTTAGTATATTCACAAGGTTGTACAACTGTCACCACAACCTAATTTTAGACTGTCTTTATCATTCCAAAATGAATCCTGTGCCTTCGAACAGTCATGCCTCATTTTGTGTAAACTTCCATAGCCCTAGGTGGCTAGTAGTTTACTCTCTGTCTACATATTTCCCTTTTTTGGTCATTTCACATCAGTAGAAACATGTAGTATGTAGCATTTTGTGTCTGGCTTGTTCAGCTTAGCATAATGCAAGGTGCATTCATGTTGTAGTGATTTCAATACTTCATTCCTTTTTATTGCCAAATAGTATTCCAGTGTATAAATATACCACATTTGTTGATTCATTTGTTAGTTGATGGACATTTGGATTTATTTCTGACCTTTTGCCTATTATGAATAATGCTTTGAAAAATGTTCAGGTACAAGTTTTTTTGTAGACGAACCTTCTCAATTCTCTTGACTATTCACCTAGGAGTAAAGTTGCCAAGTCCTCACTAATCCTTGACTTTTTAATGATTGCTGTCCTAGTGAATATTATTTTGGTTTTGATTTGGATTTCACAAATGAGTAATGGTGGTGTAAGTCTTCTCAAAGGTCTATTGTCCACCTGTCTTTGGAGAAATGTCTCTTTAGTCTTTTGCCCATTTTTAATTTGGTTACTTGTGTTTTTTATTGTGAGCTGTAGGGGTTCTTTCTATATTCTAGATACAAGCCTTTATCAGTTATGTGATTCACAAATATTCTCTCCCATTTTTGTGGATTATTTTGTGGATTATTCACTTTATTGGTTAGTATTATTTTTAGCACAAAATTTTTTTGACTTTGATACAGATAAGTATAACTTATCTATTTTTCTGTTGCTTGTGCTTTCAGGGTCATTGTCTAACCCCGGGTCATTTCTATGTTTTCTTCTAAGAGTTTCATAGTTTTAGATTTTAAATTTAGGTCTATGATTGATTTTGAGTTAATTTTTGTACATGGTATCAGGTAGGTTTCCAACCTACTTCTATTTTATGTGGATAATTGTCCCAGCACCATTTGTTGAATTTTCTACCTTTTTCCTAGTTTTAGCTTATTTCATTTTTTTCTATAGCTTCATGAATAGGAAGCATAATTCAGTTTTTATTGCATTTTACTCAATGAAAGTGGCCTGTGTGATGTCAGTTCAATATAATTCTATCCAAAGGACATTTCTATTAAAAAAAATAACCATAAAGCCTTTTCTTTTTTCAATCCTGTAGATGTATTATTATATGTCTTTATGACATCCAACAGTGCTCTGTACTTGGTGTGTACTCAGTAGATATTTGCAGAAAGACCGAGGCAAAACAGGCTTTTTGAGGAAATCCACACCTCCGTGTTAGCAGTGGTTGATGTGGTTGTAATAACCAACACTTCCTGGGCCCTTTCCTCTGTGCCTTCGTAACCAGCCCATAAGGCAGGAACTCTATTCCCATTTTACAGTGAGAAAGCCAAGCCGAGATGTTGCAAGGTAAAGTCTGTTACCCAATGATCCACACCAAGAAGAAGCCAGAGGTGGGTTTCGAACCCAGCTACCCTGGCCCCAGATCCCACTTCCTAACTACAGCCTTCTACGGTCTCCCCCATACTCGCTTTTCTATGATATTTAATTGGTCCCACTCCTCATCATTTCTCTGATTGCTTTGAACATGTTCCGTGAAGGAAATTCTTGGCCCTTTTCTCAGTGGCAAATAATGAAGTGTTTGTACCTCCTTCCTCTCAAGACACTGAATAGCCCAGCCTGAAAATTTAGAAGTCACGTGCCTACTGAGGAAGACTAGCTAGCCCCGGACCTATTGGTTTTAATTTTTGTGTGTGTGACAAAAGAGAATTTAGAAGAAATGCGATGCAACATCTTTTCCTGGCTTATGTTGGAGACCACACAAGCTCAGAGAGCTTCCGTTTTTTTAGATCAAGTGTGTACTCAGATGAAAACCAAGTAGATTTTCATGGAATCTTCTCCTTGTGCTTCATCTGTATAGAGAGAAACCTGCTCTTTGGAACTCTGATTGAAAATAATTTGTTATTGTTAAGGGATATTTCCAAACCAAATGAGGGCTATTTTTCTCCCTCTCTTGAAGATTGGAAAGCTATATCCTTGAATACTTAGTGAATAAAAAGTTCTCTTCTTTCTTTCATAAAGAGAATGCCTTTTGTATTTTTGTTCCCTTCAGTGCAGTCTCTGGGCAGCTTCCTCATGAAAGAGCAGTTTAATTTATACTGCACCATCATTTTCTTGTGGAAAACTAACAAAATACAAATTCCATTTTTTCACATTAGGTTGTGGCTCAAGGCTTTTGAAAGTTTTATGTAGAATCTGCTTTTCTTTTGCCCTTTTCTTGTTTTGATGATGACTGAGAGGGGGAAATGCTGTAATGGTCACAAGTATTACGGACGTGGTTGATAAAGAAGCTATTCCTTCAAGTTCATTGTCTCTCTCAAACCGAAAATGGAAGCCAATATTTCACGGTCCCCTCTCGAGGCTTTTTTTTTTTTTTTTTAACATTCCTGAAAGTAGGTGTGACACAAGAATAAAGCAAACAAATCTGTTTTTCTTCCAAGCCATCTCATTCACTTTTCCTGACAGATCGAGTGACATCCAGGGACACTAGTGTCCGCATTCGGCTAATTAAAGCCCTGGGAGCTGTTCCAGTTTGTGGGTCCCCACTGCAGTAAAGTATTTTGTGGAGACACTTTACACAGAGAGAAAGTCATAACAATAATGGGAGTAATCATAAGTGACAATTGGTGAGCACCTTCATTGCCTGGCACTTAGAATGTATTAGCTTCATCACAAGTGGGTAGTTTTTGCACATGGAGAAACAGGCACAGAGTAGACAAGTAGCTTACCCATAGTCACACAGCAGGAAAGTGGAAAGATAGCGTTAGAACTCCATGAATCTGACTTGAGAGTTGAGTCTTTTGACCCTGGTGAGTGACCAGAAGGAAGGAGCGTTAGAAATGCAGTCCTTCTACACCGTGGATTGTTCAGGGAACCGACAGGCAGGCATACTCGCACACAATGACTGTTTACTGAGGAACAAATGTGAAGGAACAAATTTTGTTTTCTCATCTGCTGTGAGATCCAGCTGATAATGCATTTGAGGGAAAGATCTATTTTGCCCTGTTCTTTGAATAGGTCTGCTGCCTTTTCACCTTTTCTCTCTCTTCTTAAGACTGCCCTGCCATCACTTGAGATCCGGTCCTCCATCGGTCTTCAGTCTAGGTTCTGCACCACGCTTCTCCTGCCCCCCCTTTCCTATTTCCTTGTCATTCTTCACCTCCTCACATGCTCCAGCCCCTCTATTTCCTGCTGCCTAAATAGTGGCAATGGTTTCTTGGAGGATGGTTGCGCGTGGCTAAGTAACACCTGGGTGAGGGAACAGCAGACAGTGCTCCTTCCATGGTCTGTGGCGGAATGCTGTAGGACAAGGGGTGGGTCCAGCCATTGCTAAGGACTGACTATTCCATGATGAAGAGAGCTCACCTCTGCACAGCCGAAAGTCCCTCAAAAGTTTTCTCATCAAGGAGGGTGGGGGAGCAGGGGAGGGATGCCTTAGCAGAAACAGTGGAGATGATACCTCTGGGCTCTTTTCTTTCTTAAAAACCCATTCTTTTAAAGAGTGAGTTTGAATGACACAGAGATAA
>CM052799.1:28492070-28558357 GCA_028533885.1 Nasua narica | reverse complement strand
CCCCCCCCCCCCCCCCCCCCCCCGGCGCTTGGAAGCCTTCTGCCCTTTGCTCTCAGGAAGTCAGGGTTGCATCCCTACCCAAGAAAGAGAGTCACTACGTTCCCCGCCTTCACCCACCTGTCCACTCAGACTCCTGCGACTTGCAAGTGGGTCAGCCCCATTTCCCGCCCTCCCTTGGCCAGGGGCTCCCCCCAGGACCGCGCGGGCGATGGGGACCTGACGTGCAGTGCCCGCCGCGCTCTGCTCCCGCCCGCTCCGCAGGTGCGGCCCTAATCCTCCTGGCCTAGTTATCCGGCAGCCTCTAGGAACCAGGGCTCTGTGATGTAATGCTCTTTTTTCACACTCCCGGCTTAAATACAGATGGAAATTGTTGTCATGTGTTAGAAATGTCGCCAGTAATATAAAAGGCGCAAGCTTGGGCATCTTCTCTCGCCTCTCGCACCGTCAGCTGCTCCTGCCTCCAGCGCCTTCTTCCCTCGCAAAATCGCTCTGTGGTCAGGTGGCCGAGGCGCCCCCAGCTCGCCTAGGAAGGGGTTCGGATCCCACCCCCCCACCCCCGCCTCTCTTTACAGCCGCTGCAGAGCTGAGGACCAGCGTGGTGGGAGGCTCTTTCAGGCTCACAAAGGGAAGGATTAATCTTGACGATTGGGCTGGGGTTTACAGGCAAGTACAAGTGGTCCTTGATCGCCCCCTCGCCGTCCCCCGCCGCCCCCTACCCAACTCTGGATTCGAACGCCCGGCCGCTGGAGGAAGCCTGGGGACAGGCAGGCGGCGGCAGAGGCGCCCCGCCGCCCGAGGTTTGCGCTTGGGTTGTGGGAACATCCATGGAGGTGAAGATGCCGTGAGTGGTGTGTGGACCGGGGAGGAGGGGCGGGGAGAAACCGGGCCAGCTTGGGAGGGCCAGATGGCTGCGGCGGCGTTTTAATTCACCGGGCAGGCCCGTTTGGCCGGGCCGGGTGGGAGGGGGAGGGGAGAGAAAAAAAATCAGGGGTCAGTGGGTAGGGAGAGGCAGGGCTCTGGAGCAGATGCCTGGCGAACAATGGGGCTTTTGAAGGGGATGCTGGAGGAAGTGTGTCGCGCGCTTTGTATTGCCTCCTCCGCATTGCAGGTTGGAATCGGGCAGCTAAATTTTAATGAAGTGCATTCCAAAGTGTGCTCGTCAGCCTGGGCTTCCAGAGCGAGGGGCTTGGCTGAATGGGGACTGGGGGTAGGAGGGGGAGGGGGCCGGCGAAATGAGTTCCTGATGGATGGTAAAGGAGGAGATGAAAGCCTGCTCAGTGTGCGGGGCAGGGGAAGGGAGGGGGGTAAAAATCAATACGTCCCCGTGCATATTAATAGGCTCCAGCAGGTGTTGGTAAATGTATGTTGCTGCATTGTTCCGGCGCCCTGGCGGAGGAAGGCGGGGGAGAGAGCGAGCTGCTTCTCCCCGGAGCGGTGGGCAAATGCCTTTGCACTTTGGAGGGTTTTGCAAGCTCCTGGGGAAAATAAAGAAGGAAAGAGCTGCGTTCCCCCCTCCCCAACCCCCTGTCTTCCCCCATTTTTTAAAAGAACGAATGTACCTGCAGAAGGCTTTTTAAGTTTGCTTCCTGGAAATTAACATGTGTGTATCAGAGCACTGCCTTATCTAGGTAAGATATGCGTTTCTGTGGATATCTAGAAAATAGAAAGCGGCATCTAGAGTCTGGCGTGTGGAGTGCTTGGGAGCGGAAGGGCTAGTCTCACTCTGGTTCTTGTCAGTGAATGGGCCAAGCCGGGAAGGCTGGAGGATTTTTAAAGAGGCAGGAAGCCTATCTGCCCCCTTCCTCTTCCTAAGTGCTGAATCTAACTGACCTGGGTGCCTGGATGCAAGGAAGCTGCATGTCCCTGGTGTTGGTACATAGACTTGGTCTCACACACAAAGGGAGTGGACCTGTGCCGGAGCCAGATTATTTAAGGGCCTTTTTGGCATATTTATGAAGATTAGGCGTGTGGTGTCCTTTTCTCTTTCCTAGAGTTTACCCTGCTCAGGGCTCTGTCCATTGAGAATCATTCAGGAGACTACTCTAACCCTTGCTGGTTTTTGTTGTTGTCAGTTTGCTTGTTTTACTACTTTTCTTGAAGAAGTATTAAGTGCTTTCCAAAGGTACAGACGTTATTTGCTGGGGGTTCAGATAAAGCTGGAAGCTTTTGCCTGAGGTCATTATAACTTTTTTATATACGACAAGTATTTAAGTGTGTGTATATAGACAATGTACATAAACCCATGCAAATTCACTGGGCAAGCCACAGAATAACATATTGTCTTTCTGGTTCTGGGAAAATAAATGCATCTGTTAGTTGAGAAGTGCTTGTCTTTTGTCGTCTGTAAGGCTATTTCCTTCTGAAATTGGTGTTTTATGGTAACTTTGGAAGCCCTCAAGTATTGATTTGGATATGCTCTTAGGTTCTTTTTGCGATTTAACTTGCACTGTATCTCGTCAACAAGACGCTGCTCATCTCTTGCCAATGAGTTTTAGTGGTGTTGAAAGCTTTAGCAGATGAATGGTATCAACAGGGACTTGATTCTTCCATTTCTCAATTGAGCAAACAGGAGCCGCCTGCTCTTGGCTCCCAATGCCTTTCCTCATCTGGTTTTAGGAAAAGGGGCTGGGCCAGGAAGAAAGGTCCCTGGCGAGGACGCTCCTCTCTAACCTCCATACACACCCTACCCTACCCCGCCCAATTCTATACTGAAGGTTGCTCATTTGCATTCCAATGTAGTTTCTTTTTAAGGCTGCCTATTTCAATTTGTACTTCAGTGGCGGCATTTGAAACACTTTGGATTTCGGTATTTGCATTTTGCTGTGCTTGTAATAAAGAGCCCCGGGCTCCATCTGTTGTTCTTTTCACTTAATTATGGCTCTTGAATGGGTCTGTTATGACGTTTAGACTTGAGGCTTACCTGCTGGTCCTCGGGAAGCCTGGGCAGTTGTGTTTCTTACAGGACGAACCCCAGGGGTGACCAGAGCCTCACTACCTCTTAATGTACTGTGGTCCGTGGTGTGTCTTCTGGAACTCTCAACCTATCGAACCCGGGTTCTTGAAACACTTGCAGGTAACAGTTTCATTACCAGAAAGGACCTCTTTGAACCACTCTAGTTTTTTTTTTCCTGATACCTAGGACTGTTTTGAGACAAACAACTATAGGTATTTGATGTTATGCTAAGAACAGAAACTGTACCCGTGCACTAAAGGTACCATAGAAGCAATGACAATAGCTGATATTATTAAGACACATCTCCCAGAGCTTCTGGTGAGACACTCCCTCTCTCCCCCTTGTTTTCCATTTACTCTTGGCATATGGATGTGGGTAGAGGAGACGAAAAAGAGGAGAGAATGAGATCTGCATATTCATGAAGGAGCCAACCACAGCCGTTAACTGACACCAGTTATTGAAAACTTGCCTTGTAATTTCTGTTTGACCCTATGCCCTGCATAGAAAGCAGGTAGTGTGATACCAGATGAGATTGCTGATTTAATGATCCCAATAAGCAAGTAGACCCACATGTTTTGCTGGTGTTGACTTACTAAAGTTGCTGTAGGACAAAGGATTTGGGACATACCTATAATTAAAGGGAAAAGGATTTCTAAAGTTAAAAGTAAAAATAAGAACAATAGTACTAGAAAAAGTGAACTCAAAAGATTTCTCTCCCCCGCCCCCCCAGTCAAAACACTCCAAAGATGTTTAAAAAACTTTTTAAGTAACCTCTACACCTGAAGTGGGGCTTGAACTCAGGACCCCAAAAGCAAACGAGTGGCAGGCTCTAGGACTGAGCCAGCCAGGGGTCCCTCTCCAAATATTTTTTTTCTTTACCACTGTATTCTTATGTATAATCCAGAGAATTCGGTAAGCACCATTTTCTCGGCATGTTTGTTTTTTCTTTTCTTTTCTTTCATTCATTTTTTTTTTTTAAGAAGAAGTCTTATGTTGATAATCAGACCCCAAATATTTGAATGTAAGCACATCCCCTGCAGTCACACTGACACCCTCTGGCACCAGGAAAACTGTCATAGCAATTTTTGAGAAATCTAGTGGGAAGAAAAGGCAGCAATGCCAACCATTAATTCAGTAACTCCTGGTGGTTGGGTCTGTCAGCAGGCCCAATCTGGATGACTTTTAGGCTTTTAAAGTGTTCCAGACACTAAGTACAAAGATCTTGCTGGCCTTCCCTGGCTTAGCAGGTCTGGACAAGTTTGTGCCCTTGTTGGCCTCTGGCACATCTCCATGATTAATTTAGGATGCCCGCAGCTAGAAAAATTGTGTCCAAATACTGCCTTCGAATAGCGTGATGTGCCTCTTGCATTAGTAAACCTATCTGACAGACACTTCCATACTGATAACAATGGCACTAGGTTGGGACCTCCGGCAGGCTCAGTCATGGAGCCTGGACTCTTGATCTCCAGGTCCTGAGTTCAAGCCCCACACTGGGCACAGATCTTACTTAAAAAACAAAAGAAAACAACAAAAACAATGGCATTAAATCCTTTCACTCCCCAGTAGTCTAGGGAGTTGACTAATGAATACTATCTAGGTAGCTGTTTATTTTTTTTCCTGACACAATCCTTGAGCTGTCTTTGCTGTTTTTTTTTTTAAAGATTTATTTATTATTTATTTGAGAGAGAGAGAGAGTGGGGGGAGAGCCATGGGGAGAGGGATATCAGCAGACTCCCCACTGAGCCCGATCGGACCCAGGCTTCAGGATCCCAGGAAATCAAGAGTCGCGCACTCAACTGACTGAGCCACCCAGGAGCCCCGTCTTTGCTGATTTTCACTCCTTCTTCCAATGAGGTGACATCCCTTAGAGCTTCAATAGGCTGTCAGATTTAAGTGAAAAAACAGAATTGGGGAAAAGATTACCTAACTTTTACTAAGATGTTTAAGAAGATCTTAATAGCATTAGAGCAAAGGGGAGGTCTTGAACTTGCAAATGAACCCCTAGGCTGAAGGTGCTGAAATAAAAAGATTTTTAAAGTTTTAACATTTGACGTTTTCTGACCAAAAAGGCCATCCTAAAAAGCATTGTGCATTTAACTTTGTGTTACGAAGCCTCACATTT
This sequence comes from Nasua narica, assembly GCA_028533885.1. NCBI lineage: Eukaryota > Metazoa > Chordata > Mammalia > Carnivora > Procyonidae > Nasua > Nasua narica. The sequence goes on along the minus strand of CM052799.1, from coordinate 28,553,282 downwards.
TTGTTTGTGGAAGTTTTTGCTATTTGTCTTATATCCCAGTTCTAAGTACAGTGCTTATTTATTAGTCCATAATGTGTGTTCGGTAAGTACTTGAATGTATGGATGCATCAAGAATTTTGACCATTACCATTAAAAAATTTGAGCTCTTTCGCTACAGTGAAGTTGCCATTACCAAAATAGAGCAAAAAGTGCAGCTCCATGAAAAATCATTTTTTAAAAAAAGACTTATTTATTTGTTGAGAGAGAAACCGAGGATTGTGGAGGGGGGTGGGAAGGGCAGAGGGAGAGGGAGAGAAGTAGATTCTGCTTTGATCTTGGAGCCTAACACTGGGCTGGATCTCAGGATCCTGAGATGGTGACCTGAGCCAAAATCAAGAGTTAGACGCTTAACCCACTGAGCCACCCAGGCGCCCCTTAGAAAAATCATTTTAAAAATGGAAAAAGGAAACACGGTTTTCCCTTGTATTTAATAATGCATATTCTTTCCCACAAAGCAGATAGTGTATCCTGTAGTTCTCGTGGACATAAAAAAGCATTTAGATTTTTACTCACAGCGTTTTTTGGGTTTTGTTTGTTTCTTTGTTTTAGAGAGGGAGGGGGTGAGGGGTGGAGGGAAGAAGAGAGAGAATCTTAAGTTTAGGTTTCATGCCCAATACAAGAGCCCAACGCGGGGCTTGATCTCATGACCCTGAGATTGAAAGTGAGCTGAAATCAAGATTAACCAACGGAGCCACCCAGGAGCCCCTTTACTCACAGTTTAATTGATCTTAAAAGTTGATGTCATCCTCTTGATTAAGGAATCTCCTTTTTCCACTCTCTCTCCCCCTTCTGGTGGGCCGTGGGTGTGAATTATTGCACTGGGTGTGTATATATATATATTTTTGCCGCAGTGAAGATTAGATCAGTGGGAATCTACAAATTTGACAACAGCGATATGAAATAACTTGCCTATAAGACAGTAAGTGCCATAATTTTCTAATTAATTGTGGAGCAGTGCCAAAGATAGTTGCTTTAGAAATACATAATGATTGTAAATAGAGACCGGAAAGGGAAGCAAAAAAGTCTACAATGTTTAACTCCTTTTAAAGAGGCTTAATACTCCAGCTTATGGAGGCCTTTGCTATTTCTTTTTGTAGCTTTTTGGACGCTCTGATTGACTACTTATATTTTTACCTGGAGGTGATCTCATATTAGTATAGTTTACTTTATAAATATTGGAGTGCCTGCTGTGTGCCAGGCTTGTGTATCAGGGATAGCTCCGTGAGCAGAGCAAACCCACGTTACCCTCCTGGAGCTTGTATTCAAGTCCATGTTAATATAGGCCTAATAAGATCGGCAATTAGGGAATGAGGTTGAAATGATTAGGTAAAATGAAACCTTTCATCTGCGAGAAGTTTGTTCCTAAAAACTACTGTGGTTGGCGACATTGAAGTTTGCTTGATTGCTTGCATGGAAGTCCAGCACAGTGGAATAATACAGTGGCGAATTACACACCAGCCCTCATTCATCCCTCAATCCCACTCCTCGAAAGTATTAAGTAGATTTAATTTGGTTTCCTCCAAACCTTTCTACATTAATATAGACGCACACAGCCCAGCTCTCTTCATATAGTGAGGAGTCTTGTTTAGGCTCTTATTGGTATCCCAGTTGGCAGCTTTCCATATCGGTATGTGTATACCTACTTCATTTTTTGTAACAATAACTAGAACCTATTGATTAGGTGGCTATTTGTTAAGGCTTGCTCATTTTGTTCTCCCCAAACTCTGAGACCTATTTATTCATTCAGCAAATATTTATTTATCAACCTTTATGTGCTAGGCACTGTTCCAGATGCTTAGGATATTATTGATCAAAACACGTATAGATCCCTCAGGGGGTTTATGTTCTAGTCAGGGAGGCAGTAAATAGGAAATGTACCAAGTAAGTATATTATTTTGTATATTGGAAGATAGTAAGCGATAATGGAGGGGAGCCAAGCAGAGAAATGTGGTCAAGACTGTGGAGATACGAGGGATGTTGCAATTTTAAATAAGGTTGTCCGAGTTGATCTCGTTGGGAAGGTAGTTTGTAAGCAGAAACTGGAACAAATATATATCTGAGTAAGTAGAAGGGCCCTGTGGCAGAATTTTAAAGGATCTGTTCAAAGGCCCTGTGGCAGAAGTGGTACCTGCTTTGTCTGAGAAACAGCAAGGAGTCCAGAGTGGCTGGGAGGAATTAAGAAAGCAATGGCTAGAATTCTGGAAGGAGAGTAAGGGAGAATGTAAGAGTATAAAGGAATGCAGACAGATCATGCCAAATGTTTTAGACCATTTTAACCACTTTACTCAGTGGAATGGGAGTCACTGCTGGGTCTTGATTGGAATAATGACATGCCTCAACGTTTGAAAAACCTCACTAAGGACAAATGGAGGGGAGGAAGCAGAGAGCATAGTTAGGAAGCTGTTACTGGAAATCCTGGTGCAAATTGATGGTGGCTAGATCAGGTGTGGTTGGATATATTCTGGAAGTTTACACAAAAGCATTGTCTGATGGGGGGCTCCTGGGTGGTTCAGTGGGTTAAGGCTCTGCCTTCAGCTCAGGTCATGATCTCAGGGTCCTGGGATCGAGCCCCGCATCGGGCTCTCTGCTGAGCAGAGAGCCTGCTTCCCCTTCTCTCTCTGCCTGCCTCTCTGCCTACTTGTGATCTCTTTCTCTCTGTCAAATAAATAAATAAAATCTTAAAAAAAAAAAAAAAGAATTGTCTGATGGATTAGATGAGGGATGTGAGAAAGAGAGATGTTGAGAATGACTCTCAGGGTCTTTTAAAACCTGAACAGGTAGAAGGATGGAGCTGCCATTTGTTGAATGGGGGAATTGGGTGCATGACCTCTTATGGTTTAAGCTTTGGTATTTCATGCTTGGTTTAGTTGGAGTTGTCTCTTACACATGGAAGTGCCCTGTCAGGAAGGCAAGAAGGCAGGAGTTCATGGCAAACACGGCTGTACCATGAATTCAGTCATTCTTCCCCAGTTTGGGAATGCCAGGGACCGTGCTGACAGGACCGTCCCTGCACATACACCTGGGTGTCCAATTGTGACTCTTTCCAGGAGTTAAACTCCTGAAGGTGGCATCACTGCGTTTACAAATGTGCACATTTTAGCATTCAAAACTACTTCTGCATTACTCTACCCCCAAAACTGTGTGATTTACATTCCCATCAGTGTGTACAAGAGTATCCGTTTCCCTTCCTCTTTACCAAAACTGAAAATAATCTTTCCAAGTGTTGCCCGTTTCACCGATGAGAGTCTTTTCCATCCCTTTCCTTCAAGCTCATATGTCCTCTGGCCTCAGAGTCCATCTAGCTTCTAGAAGACGGAAGGAGTCTTCTGTGAAGTTTTGCCCACTGTGGGTGTAATGGTGCTGCAGGTCATATTTGGTAAGACAAACTAATTGTTTGAGGACTTCAGTCTCTGCAAGAGGATGTAACGTACTCAGCATTGTTCAAGCAGCTAATTAAAGACTCATGGGGAGACAGCTAAGTAGCAGTTTTAAAGTATATCTCCTTTAAAAGGGGAAATTTTGAATTCTATCATCCGGAGAAAGAACAGTTCCTTCTGACATTTGGACAACTTTTAATAGCGCGTGTTGACTTCAAGTCATTGGCGCAACCAAGATGGTTAGAACCTCGAGTGACTAGCAGTGTCTTTAAAGTTATACAGTGTCGAATGAGCACCACGTTGGAATTTTTGGTTTGCTTTTTTCTTTTTTTACCAAACATCAAACACGTAGTCGCGGTGACCCAGCTGTGTGCTCTCTGTCCTGCCCAGTCCAGAGGATGCCAGGATGGACAAAACCTCACAGAGGGTCCGTTGCTGTTGTTGGTGGGAGACATATGGATGGCCAGGGACCATCTGTTGTCACAGGGACTAAAGAAGTAGGTGAAGGTTGAGCACCAGCAGAGACGTGGGCCTACTTTGTCCAGGATTTAGGTCAGGAAAGAATTGTGAGATATAGGCGTGGGGAGACACATAGAGGCCCTTGCGTGTCCCGCCAGCGAGCCTGGAATTTTCCTGAGGGCACTGGGAGTCTTGGAAGAGTTTAGGCAGGATAATAACATGGTTCTTTTTGTACTTTTCGAAAACCACTCTGGCAACCATCGAAGGCAGGGGTCGTTCAACTGTGGCCCCCAGGCCACTGCCTATTTCTGTTTAAAAAGTTTTATTGGGGGGCACCTGGGTGGCTCAGTTGGTTGACCGACTGCCTTCAGCTCAGGTCATGATCCTTGAGTTCTGGGATCGAGTCCCACATCAGGCTCCCAGCTCCATGGGGAGTCTGCTTCTTCCTCTAACCTTCTCTCCTCTCATGCTCTCTCTCACTTTCTCTGTCTCTCAAATAAATAAATAAAATCTTAAAAAATGTTTTATTGGAACACAGACATTTATTTATGTATTGTTTATGGCTGCTTTTGTGCTACAATGGCAGTATTGAGACGGAGACGGAGACTGTACGGCCTCCCACGCCTAAACTATTTACTGGCTTGTCCCTTTCCTGAAAAAGTTTGTCAACCTCGATTAAGGGGATGAAGTTAATACAGAGGGGTCAAGAGGGAAGCTATGGTCAAAGGAAAAGACTAAGTTAAGGCCAAGGAGGGGCGGAGAGACCCAAGGGGTATTCAGGACCGAGAACTTAATGAGTGATGGAACGGGGGAGATGCGAGGGAGAGGTGCGGTCTGAGGTGGCCTGTGGGATCCTGCGAAGAGTGACCAGGTAAACTGGAAGGCCATAAGGGACGTCTAAGTGGAGATGTCCAGGACAGCGTGGGATCAGTGAGTCTGGGAGTGGCATAAATGTGTGTTCAACATGGCAAGTTCTAGTTTTCATAGTATCTTGTTAATCCAGAAAAGTCCAGAAGCCCCTCATCCCTCTGCCCTATCTACTATCTTGTTCTGGAAATGAGGGCCCATCTCCACTATTTTTAATCTTTCTTGACGGATCAAGGCTGGGCTTCATGTGCACGCACGTCAGGAGGCCTTCCCTGCAGATTATAAGCTGTGCGGTCGGACCTAGCCCGGCGCTGCCCCCTTGTATCACGTCCCTGGAAACTCTGTACTGCCCACGTGGTTCTTTGCTCAAGTAAACATTTATCTCTTTATGTAGGACCTAAATCCACAGATAAGCCCAGTGTCTCATATAACCATATACATATGGTTATACTAACCAACTAACATTTATTGAGCTCTTTGTATATGTCTCATGTAACCCACCACTTTATTCAAGATACGGAAGAGTTCTTTCTTTCTTTCTTTCTTTCTTTCTTTCTTTCTTTCTTTCTTTTTTTTCAGAATAGCTTTTTCATTCTGGGTCTACTGTGAGATCACAAATATAGGTGTATACAATTTTTTTTTCTTAGTTATGGAAACTGATAGTCGAATGATAGAGCAGAGCAAACTTAGCCTGCCTCCAATGTCATTCATTCATTCATTCAACTAACATTTATTGAGCTCTTTGTATATGCCAGGCACTCTGCTAGGTACCAAGGGTACAGTGACAGCCCTCATGGGACTTCCATTTTAATAGAAGAATGCAGACCATATGCTGGCCTCGTGCTTTTTTATGCTCCCCTCCTGCAACTGGGGACCATAATATGCCAAGAGAACTCTGAGGTTGTAGTCCTTCTCCGATGTCTTGTTTTTATAGATGCCTAAAGCGCGTGCAGCTAGAACTTGAACTGCCCCTCTCTCCGGTGGAGGGGGAGCCTTTCATCTGTGTCGTCCAGGTCGAACGATGTGATCTGCTTCCCGTTTAAGAGCACAGTAATCCATTGTTCTAATGTACTTGTAAATGCTGGGTCTAGCTTGTCATCTTAACTTTGGTGAGCGTCGATTCTGAAGTTTTTCTTTTTGCTCTTAATGTAACCTTACCAGACTCGGCTTTGGCTGCAAAAGCTATGCCTTAATGGGGTCAGATTTAGGGAAGAATGCTTTGCCACCGTCCATGTTCTTTTCTCATAACTGCTATCTGTATTCGTGAAAACTGACAGGGAAAATGAAGGGACACAGAGTCTTTGGCAGCTCTCCGTTTTCCATGTTACAGGAGTTGAAAGCATCAATTTTCATTTCATGCATTGAATTGCTTGTAATAGGGGTTTTTAGCAAGTCTTCGGTGGGCAGATGAGCGAGAGTCTGGGGGCTCTTCAGGAAAGGTGGGTCTAAGGCAAGCAAGAGACTGAGAGCCCCGGGGAGACAACCGTGTGTGGGAGAATTCGGATGCGGAAGTATTACTCTCCCAATGCTGCCAAGGTGAGCTTTCCCTCTGGCTTGCCACACACGTTGTAAAATTACTCACTGATTGAGTGCTTCTGTTTGGTTTCTTTGTGTTATAAATGTTATGCAAGGTGCTGGAATTGAGGGCATGGTTAATATTCCATTGATAGTAAAAGGAAGCAAGGTAGAGAGATTTGGGGCTCCAGGATATGTCACTGGGGGATGACAACGTATGTGGGAGGACTTAAACCATGATTTTGATAGCAAAGCACTTACCCAGCTGTAGATTGGGATGGAAACTCCCAGGGTAATTGACCAGGTTACTCTTTTTTTTTTTTTTTTTTAATTTTATTTATTTGACGGTGAGTGCACAAGTAGGGGGAGCAGTAGAGCAGGAGGGAGAAACAGACTCTCCACTGAGCAGGGAGCCCCATGTAGGGCTCCATCCCAGGACCCTGAGATGATGACCTGAGCCAAAGGCAGACACTTAACCATCTGAGCCACCCAGGTGCCCTAGATCAGGTTATTCTTATAGTGTGTCTTACTTAATGGGAAATCAGCAAGCCTTTGGAAAATTACAGCTTCTGGGCAGTTTCTCCTCTGTAAAGACACACATTAGCTACAGCAGATTCTGTGCCTTGTTATAGGCTGAGGAGAAACCTGCATCCCCCATCCCCGAAGCTCCCCTGCATCATGTTGGCATTTTCCAGCATGCAGAGTGAAGGTGTTGGAGCGAAATGTTCTGCTTGCCAACCAGAGAGAATGTGTTAAAAAAAAAAAAAGTCTGTTACTTGCCAGTTTGAAAATATGTATGTTCCAACATTTTGTCATTAAGAAAACTTCCTATAGATTGAGGTGGCTTTAATCTAGATGAATTTCATGTATATTAGTGTGTCAATGAGAGATGTCTGATTTCACATGTTCAGATCACCATTTTTTTAAGGGAATTTTATTCACATTTTGAACTTAAATAAAATTCACTCTTTTTGCTATGCGTTTCTCAGAGTTTTAACAAATACATACAATCAGGTAACTCACCACTTTATTCAAAATCCAGAATAGTTTTGTTGCACACCCCTTGCACATTCTTTCTGATAACCCCTTTCCCAGCCCTCAGGCAATCACAGATATATTCTGTTCCTAATAATTTTGGTATTTTCCAAATGTCATCTAAATGGAATCTTGTAGTGAATCTTTTGGATTTAGCTTCTTTCACTTAACAAAATGGATTTCCCATTGATCTAGGTTGTTGCTTGTATCTTTAGTTTGTTCCTTTGTATTGCTGCATAGTATTCCATCATAGAAATGTACCATAGTTCATTCGTTTGTTCATTCATTTATTCATTCGTTCATTCATTGTAGGGCAGTAGGACTGTTTCCAGTTTGGGGGTGGGTTATGAATAAAGTCACTGAAGGAACTGTCAAAGAGAGGAAGACAATAGGCTCAGCATCCCAGAGAAAGAATTGAATGTGTACCAGAGAGGTTTTAAGTAAACATAGATTCCCATTTTGTTTGAGTCAATACGTAAGAGGGAGATCTCTGGGTTATGTGGGGAGTATGTTTAACTCTATAAGACAGTGTCAAACTCCTTCCCAGAAAGCTATACCCATTTTGTGTTCTCCCTTGGCAGTGTGTAAGCTTTCTGGTTCCTCTACATCTTTACCAGTTCTTGGTATTGTCAAATTAAAAAAGATTTTTTTTTTTTAGACTCTAGGCTTTGTAATAGGGTGATGGTATTTCATTGCGATTTTAGCTTGCATCTTCCAAATGATTAAGATGGTGAGCCATGTTTTCTTTTTCTTTCTTTCTTTCTTTCTTTCTTTCTTTCTTTCTTTCTTTCTTTCTTTCTTTCTTTCTTTCTTTCTCTTTCAGATTTTATTTATTTGACAGAGAGAGAGAGAAAGGGAGCGCACAAGCAGGGGGTGAGGCAGGCAGAGGCAGAGGGAGAAACAGGCTCCCCGCTGAGCAGAGCGCCCGATGCGGGGCTGGATCCCAGGACCCTGGGATCATGACCTGAGCTGAAGGCAGCCACTCAACCGACTGAGCCACCCAGGGCCCCCTGTTTTCGTGTGCTTTTTTGACATCCGTGTGTCCTCTTTGGTGAACTGTCCTCTGTCCATTTTTCAAAAATGGGATTTTTTTCCAATCATAAATCTTAATGAAATGTATAAACTGTCACTCAGTGCTGCTCATCCTGGGTTTGCCTGGTTTTAAAAAGTACCAAGATGAAAACAAACAAACCCAAGAGGATATTTTCAAACATTATTTATAAACATCATTTTATTTATTTATTTGTTTGTTTGTTTTAAGATTTATCTATTTATTTATTTGACAGAGAGAGAGATCACAAGTAGGCAGAGAGGCAGGCAGAGAGAGAAGGGGAAGCAGGCTCCCTGCTAAGCAGAGAGCCCGATGTGGGGCTCGATCCCAGGACCCTGAGATCATGACCTGAGCCTAAGGCAGAGGCTTTAACCCACTGAGCCACCCAGGCGCCCCTAAACATCTTGTTTTAAACATCAAGCTTATGTTAGGAGTCAGACAATCCAGGACAACTTGGCTCTTGTCATTCACTGGATGATTTTGACCTCTGTAAGACTCAGTTACTTCATCCATAAAATGGACATCATGCCTAATTGTTGATGGTTGTTAGGATTAAATGAGCACCGTGCATAGAATCTAACACATGGTAGGCATTCACTGAATGATAATTCTTATTACAAATATTATCAGGATTACTGATTCCAGTAAATTCATGTAGGCAGGTCCTTGTCACATAATTTACGATTTTAGCCCCAGTGTCTAGCATAGTACCCAGGGCATGAAAGACTTGAATGAACTAGTTGGACGAACACATGAATGAGGGAAAGCATGCATAGCATTTACGGGTGACCTGCCAAGAATCTTAGACACAGAGTTTTGTGATGCACTGTCCTGAATCTAGGCGTATTTGTTGAGTTATACCTTCCTTATAGTTCCCATTTATTTTAGTACTGTAGTTACTGATACTTTTTTATCTACACACTTCAAAATTATTTTTAGGGAGGCCTGAAGCCATAAAGATTTGGAATGACGTGTGGCCCCCCACCCCCGCCTTTTCCCCTGCTTTTGTATATTCTTTTTTAAAGGCCAAAAGGGCTGTGAACCATGATTCATTTTTAGGTTTCTCTTCCACTTGAGTGTGCTATCTGTAAGTAATTGCAGAGTAAATCATTGACGTCTCATCTCTGCCAAACAAACGCCATTCTGCTGGAGGTTGCTGCCAATGCTTTCTTGGCTGTTTGTAGGATTGTGGATGTGTTACAGGCTGGGCTTGCCTTTCTCCACGAAGGAGGGCCTGTAGATAAGCATCTGGGTTCCTAAGACCTGACCCCAATTTGCAGAAATCGCTGACTTTGGCAGGGTGCTTTCAGAACCTCCCCAATTCCAGGATTGGTCTCCCGAAAGCACTGCTCCAGCTGCTCTCTGCTGAGTCAGCTCTTAGAACTGGGTCAGAACATCTCTTTCTGTAGACTGAGCAATACTTGAAACCAACCTTCCCTGGAAAGGGAGAAAGTTAACTTTTGACCAGTTTGCTGTCTTTTTCAAAAAGTGGCTTTTTGAGGCCGTGTGAAATGGGAGTAGGAGTTGGGGATGTCAGAGTCTGGGTGCTCTATGATGTGTTAATTATTTCATGTTCCATCTAGCTAGGAACTTTATACCACTGTCTCTGTGGAAAGCTCTCCAAATTGAACTGCCTTTCATATTCTGGTAAATCCATTTCACCTTCGAGAGGCTAGTAGAAGCAATAATTTCATCTTCAGGGAGAAAATGACAAAGCTCTTCTTGGTACAAACTTTGAAAGCAACTCTTTCACCTGGTGAATTACTACCTAACCTGAATGTGTTTTCAGTTCCTCTTTATTAAAACTCAGTTAGAACATTCCTTTGAGTCCTTATAGAGTCCTGTTCTTTTTTTTCCCCCCAAATACTTTCATTTTATTTTTTCAGTGTTACAAGATTAATTGTTCATGCACCACACCCAGTGCTCCATGCGATACGTGCCCTCCTCAATACCCACCACCAGGCTCGCCCAATCCCCCACCCCCAGAGTCCCATTCTTAAACCTCATCTTGGTTGTGTCTGTTAGAACACTAAGAGCTGGCCTACAGGACACACTTAAAATGAGAAGGTAAAGGCACTTAAATTTTCTCCTGCTTCCAGCCTCTTTTCTGTTGCTGTTTGGTTTGTAATTTTTTTTTGAAGTTGATGTTGGCATAGCTATTTGAAAAAAAAAAAACATTGCAGTCAGCACACCCTTGCCTTGTCATCAATATAAGTACCACTATAACGAACTTGAATTCAACAAAATGAGCTCTAGTGAGAGGTCAGAGACAGGCACCTGTCATTTCCAAATAACAGAGGGAGGCTAGCTCTGTCCTACTTAGCAGCTCCCTCGCACTGTGGCATTGCCTTATCAAACTGCCTTGCAAGAACCATGTTTTGAAACTGAGAATAAAGAACATGATGTCACGATAGGTTAGAAGACATTGTAAAATCAGTCACAAAGTCTTTAAATGGTATTGGCCAGAGAGCAAAAATAGCATCCTGAAAGCTATGGGGCTTAAGATGGAGACTTGTGCTCTCCAGGACGGTAGCCACCAGCCACGTGTGCTTACTGTGCTTACTAGAGCATTTCTTTCTTTTTTTTTAAAATATTTTATTCATTTATTTTGAGAGAGAAAGTGAGCGAGAGCACAAGCAGGGGGAGCAGCAGGCAGAGGGAGAAGGAGAGGCAGACTCCCTGCTGAGCAAGGAGCCCGACTCCGGGACTCAATCCCAGGACTCTGGGATCATGACCTGAGCCGAAGGCAGATGCTTGCTTAACTGACTGAGCCACCCAGGCGTCCTACTAGAGCATTTCTAATGTGGCCAATCTGACTGGAGATATGCTGTCGATGTACAGTATGCAGCACATTTTGAAGGCTTAGTATGAAAAAAAGGTAAGATGTCTTATTAGTAACTTTTTATTTCTTTTAAAGATTTTATTTATTTATTTGACAGAGAGTAGAGAGATCACAAGTAGGCAGAGAGGCAGGCAGAGAGAGAGAGGGGGAAGCAGGCTCCCTGCCGAGCAGAGAGCCCGATGCGGGGCTCGATCCCAGGACCCTGAGATCATGACCTGAGCCGGAGGCAGAGGCTTAACCCACTGAGCCACCCAGGAGCCCCATTAGTAACTTTTTATTAATTGCATATTGAAATTATAGTAGTTTGATATGTTTGGTTAGAGTAAATACTTTATTCACTTAGTATCTCATTTCTCCCTACTTGTTTCGATGTCAACAGATGTGATTTAAAATTACATCTGTGGTTTGCATTATTATGTTTTTATTAGACAGTGCCGAAAGACAGAGTGTGACAAGGGAACTCATGATTCCAAAGGTCGTAGAAGCCGAAATCCTATCTCATGGCAGTGGTCACTCGCTAAAGAGGCTTATCCATGCTTGGAAAATTTTCATTTGTATAGCGAAGGCTGGGGGGGGGGGTGGGAGTTGGGCCAGATCAGAGGGGCTCAGGATAAATGATGGCTAAGGTTTCTTGTCTGGAGAATTGGGCTCATGGTGGCCTTGGTGGGAAGTTCAGGATAGATAAATGAGATAATGAGGTCAGAAAGCAAGGGAGGGAAAAATCCCAGCAATTTTTCTGGAGAAGCTTGCTTTCCACAGGAGTTTTGTTTGACCTCATTTTCATGCTCAGAATCCTCATGTATGTCAACATTGGCTGAGCCTCTCTCTGATGTGGTGAACCTAATAGGAATTCCAAAAGGCTGCCACCTGAAGTTAAATGCTTCTGTGGAATGTTTAAAATCATCCCTTTTGCTAAGATTCCCAAGAATATTGAGGTTAGGTTTGTGTGTAACTACGATTTTTTTTTTTTTATCTGACCATTAGGAGAACAAGCAGAACCTCTCATCTGCCTGGTGTTCCTTCTATGTGCTGGGTACAATCAGAAACTCGGAATAAACAAGACCTGTATTTCTTGTCCACAGAGAGCTTACTCATTCACCAGATAGTGAGTTCTTACTATGTATCACATACTGTTGTATGGCCAAGGATACAGCAGCAAGAAAACAGTCTAAATTCCCTGCCTTTAAGGAGTACATATTCTCTTAGAACCTATAATATAATTTAAAACACTCATCTGGAATGAATTTGTGAGCCACAGGGAGACTTGAGATTTTGTGGTTCAACCGATTTATTTAATGGAATAACTGTCCTCTTACATGTTGAATCTACCGTAGGGGCTTCGTGTGATGCCTTATATATGGTAGGCATCAATTGTGTGTCATTTTTTCAGTAGATATTTGTTAAATACCTTCTGCGTTCTAGGTACATTTCTAAGTGTTGGGGATATATTGGTGAACAGAATGAAGATTGCCTTTCTCAAGGAGCTTAGATTCCATCTGGGGGTGGGTCATGGGGAGTCAGACAATGGCCATGAAATATAAGTATTTCTGAAATTGATAAGAACTAAGAAAGGAAAAAGTAAAGCCAGGTAAGAGGTATTGGAAATATTGCAAGTATCTGTGGTGGGATGGGGTGGGGGGAACACGATCCAGGTAAAGGGAACAGCCACTGCAAATTCACTAAGGCAAGAGCATGCTTAACTTGTGTCAACAGCAGTGGGGTTGGACCAAAGTGTACAAAGGGGAAGAAAGACTATCGGAAGATTAAGTCAAAGAGGTAATAGGGAATTGGATTTTGTGGGAACTTCCCTTTCATTTTATTTATTTATTTTTTAAGATTTATTTTGGGGGAGAGAGAGAGAGTGAGAGACAGCATGTGAGCGGGGGGGAGAGAGAGAGAGCGAGAGACACCATGTGAGCGGGGGGAGGGGTGGATGGAGAGGGAAAGAACCCTCAAGCAGACTCCCCACTGAGTGAGAATTCCAGTGTGGGGCATGACCTGAGCTGAAATCAAGAGTCAGACGCTTAATGAACTGAGCCACCAAGGCACCCCATGGACACTTCACTTTCATAATACAGAATTTGGAGCAGAGGACTTCTGTGGTCTGACTAATGTTTTCCATTGAACTTTTTTAACACAGTAAAAATCTCCCTTAATGGCAGGCAGTTCTCTAAGCTTAAACAAAGGCACACGGTCTCGTAACCATCACAGTGCAGGTACAGAGTCAGTCATTCCCAACACCTCCCCTACCCTGCCCCTTTGTTGACTTAACATTCCGAAGGACGATTCTGGATGCTCTGTGGATATTAGACGACAGGGAGGCAGACTTGGATGCAGGGAGATGAGCCAGGAGGCTCACGCAGCTACCGAGGTAAGCGGTGATGGAAGCTTGCCCAGGGTGTGCAGGAAATAGTCGGATTCTGGGTCCATTGTGAAGGCTGAGGTTTCATAGGATGTGTGAGAGAAAGAGATGAGAGAAGGATGACATCATGATTTTTGCCCCGAGCCACAAAGAAAGCTGGAGTCATCATTTACTGAGATGAAGCAGGTTGCAGGTTTGAAAGGGAAGATTATAATTCAGCTCTGGACATTTTGGGTCTCACTGTCTACTAGCTATCTAAGCAGAGATATCGATGGGGAAGTCTGCTGAATTGGAATGCACAATGAATGTTTAGAAAACAATATGCTGGGGCGCCTGGGTGGCTCAGTCGTTAAGTATCTGCCTTCGGCTCAGATCATGATCCCAGGGTCCTGGGATCTAGCCTGGCATCGTGCTCCTCCCTGCTTGGCAGGAAGCCTGCTTCTCCCTCTCCCACTCCCCCTGCTTGTGTTCCCTCTCTCGCTGTCTCTCTCTCTCTGTCAAATAAATAAATAAAATATTTAAAAGAGAAAAGAAAAAAAAAACCAATTGCACATCCTGAAACAGTTTAGAAGAAAAAAATCTATGATTCTTATAGGAAACTTCTTGTCAGTCTTTAGAATTCAGAGGTGCCTGAGTAATCTGATACCGAAGATTGTTGTCTGCCACACCTTTTTTGTTGTTCTTCCGTTCATTTCTCTATCCATTCTTTGGTAGAAAGATAAATGTTCCTTTCTGCGCAAGAAGCACGCCACAAAGCTTAATCCTACTCTCATGGTCCTGGTGTTTGCTTGATTTGTTAATTTAAAAAAAAAATGACCAATGTTAAGAGTAGGAATGAACTGAGTCAGAAGGATTCTTTTTATTCCCCTCAAATTTTGAACTCCAGGAAGAACATTTGATGTTTGACTTTGGGTCCTTGTGTATCGTTTTACTCACTTCTGGTGTCTTTAGCTGCCAGCGCACTTGAGTTGGAGAAGAGAGAACGGAAGGGAAGGCTAAAATTAACGAGATGTGATGTTAGTTGGCAAAAGCTAGGATACAAAATTCCATATATGGTCTAATCTCAAATTAGATTGAAAACTTGTATGTACACGTATGGACTACATTCTGAACAGAATATCCCGAAACATAACACCCACTCTCTCTGTGTTGTGAGATGATGGGACGGGTTTGGTTTATTTACATCATTTTACCATGTTTTGGAGATTTTCCGCAATGATCAAATACATTTTTCTTCTTTTTTTTTTCCCCATTTATTTGGGAGATGTTTATTCAGTGTTAGATTGAGACCTGGACAGAGAATAGACTAATGAACAAGATAGAAAAAGGCGGAGTGCTTGGGTGGCTCAGTGGGTTAAAGCCTCTGCTTTCGGCTCAGGTCGTGATCCCGGGGTCCTGGGATCGAGCCCCGCATCGGGCTTTCTGCTCAGCAGGGAGCCTGCTTCCTCCTCTCTCTCTGACTGTCTCTCTGCCTACTTGTAATCTCTCTCTCTCTGTCAAATAAATAAAATCTAAAAAAAAGAAAGACAGGAAAAGGCTTTGCAGCTTTGAGCTAATAGCCTTGTGAGATCGTTATCGACTTATAATTTTAATAAAAGGTACATTAATTAATGAAGAAAGAATGCAAATGAACTTGTCTAGCCTCATTGGCTTTTTTTATACACTAGTACTGAATGAGGTTTTTATGAGTCCCTTTCCATCCACGTTCCTCCCTATTATAGGCTCAAAGGGGTAGGCATTTGTGACCTTGTGACTCCTTGCTGTATTTCCGAAGCCACTTGGGTAATGTGCTATATCTCGTCATATATCCTCACTGTGGAGAGGGCTACATAAGGCTGAAACATGCGCCAGTGTTGGGCTTAAGCGGTCCTCCCACAGGGCCGCAGAAAACATCATGGTCGTCATAGTTCCTTGGCAGAAGCTTTGGTGAAAGGTCACCCCTGCTGTCAGTATGATCTAAGACAAGTCACCGGGTTTTGCTAAGCCTCTGTTACCTCAGCTGGAAAATACCTGGGATGAACCGGTAGAACCTGAAACTTACAACACCAGAATTTTCGCGGGCTTTGGTGGTGGTCAACAGTGACTGATTTGAATTTCAGGTACGTTCCCCTCGTGGATAGTTTCATGCACATAATTATCCAGCCTCCCTTCTGCCATGAGAGGCCTAGTGCCAAGTCCATAGTTTGTATCAGTGACCCAAAAAATAGAGCTGATTTCAGAGAGCTTGCAGGAAATGTCTGTTCTCACTGAGAGACTTGGCCCAGGGAGATTGCATTTTCCCTCATGACTGTTTCTCCATTTAGGCTTAAATACGTTTAATGGAATTGGCATCCAGCTCTCATATTAGTTGGTGACTGGCTAGATGCCACAAGTGGGAACAAAGCAGAATCGGAGAGGCGATTTCACACCTCAAGATTTAGAACCTTCCAGAAACGTCTTTTTGTATCTTCTCTGTACTGGATCTCGTAGCTGGTTGAGTTTTTACTCTTCTCTCTCTTTCTCTCTCTCTCTTTTTTTCTCCTTTCTTCTTGTGTGAAAATGTTGATATGGTGACTTCCTTCTAATTTTATCAAATACAGTATGTCCAGAAACAAAACAGAACCATGTTTCCGCGCGCGATTCCTGGCAGAAGTTGTGCGATTTCATCTCAGGATAAAACTGTGAATCTGTGGAAAGCAACATGGTATGGGTACTTAGGGGAAGCAAAAGGAATACACAGCATGGCTGCCAGAGTCGCCTTTGTCTTGGCGGCTGCAGGAAATCACTAGTGACTTGCGGGAGCAGAGGCTCCTGAGCATCGTCAGCTGACAGACAGGCAGGCCTGCTGGCTGGGGCCCTGGGGCAGGCGGCAGTGCGTTTCCAGAAGAATCCCGTTATTTATGCATTCCGGTTGTACAAGTCAAATGTGTGTGGAAGAGAGACAGGGAGAGGAGGAGAAAGAACACAGACAAGAACCAGCACATACAGGATAGTGTGGTTGGGTCCCCCGGCTGTGCCTGGAGTCAGGGGGACACGGGACACGGGACGGGTGATTCTGCTCTTCTCAGTCCCCAGGGGCCTCTGACAGCCTCAGCACCTCGCTGAGCTGAGTGTGACCCTGCTGTTTAAAGGCACCTACTGGATGTAGTGCGGCTCCCACCGTCCGGGGCTCCTCTGGAGAAGCAGGGGGCTGTTCCCACACGGGAGACAAATGGACGGAGTTGAGTTTATTGGCAGGAGGATAGTGTATTTTGTAGACAGTTCATGGGACTTTTCAAGGGCAATTTTAACTGTCTGGTGGGGCTGGGATTAGGTGAAGCGAGGGAGGCACTCACCTGGGGAACAAAGTTTAAGGAGAGGGGCGCCTGGGTGGCTCAGTGCATTAAGCCTCTGCCTTCGGCTCAGGTCATGATCTCAGGGTCCTGGGATCGAGCCCCACATCGGGCTCTCTGCTCAGCAGGGAGCCTGCTTCCCTCTCTCTCTCTCTCTGCCTGTCCCTCTGCTTACTTGTGTGTGATCTCTTTCTCTCTGTCAGATAAATAAATACAGTTAAAAAAAAAAAGTTTAAGGAGGTGCTAAAAATTTAGTAATCAGGAGAAATAATATTTTGGCAATATCTTTTATGTTTTATTTTTTTAAAGATTTTATTTATCAGAGAGAGAGAGGGGGCGCATGCACACGCAAGCAGGGGAGCGGCAGGCAGAAGGAGAAGCAGGCTCTCCACTGAGCAGGGACCCTGATGTGGGACTCCGTCTCAGGACCCTGGGAACATGACCTGAGCTGAAGGCAGATGCTTAATGACCGAGCCACCCAGGCATCCCTGAAATATCTCTAAAAAATCAAAATTATTAAAGAAAAAAAAAAAGGTCAGACTTAGTTACTTAGTTGTTTTGCCTCGAGCTTTAATATTGCTTATTATGGCACTATTAACTGATCTTGTCTTTATTTAAAGCTGATATTTTTGGATAAAGAAGTTGTGAGATTAAACACACGCACACACGCACACGTACACAAACACACTGGAATATTACTCAGCCATAAAAAGGAATGAAGTCTTGCCACTTGCAATGACATGGATGGAGCCAGAGAGTATAATGCCAAGTGAAATAAATCAGTCAGAGAAGGGCAAATACCATATTATTTCACTCGCGGTGGAGTTTAAGAATCAAAACAGATGAATGTCAGGGAAGGGGAGGAAAAAAAAGGGAGGCAACCAGAAAACAGACTCTTAACTATAGAGAACAGACTGAGGGTTGCTGGAGGGAGGTGGGAGGGGAAGGGGTTAAATGGGGGTGGGGAGGGATTAAGGGGGGCACTTGGGTGAGCTCTGGGTGTTGAATGTAAGTGATGAATTACTAAATTCTACTCCCGAAGCTAGTATCACACTAGATGTTAACTCACTGAAATTTAAATAAAAACTTGAGACTTCAAAAAAAACTAAAGTAAAACTGATGTTTTGTTCACCATGGATTTTTTTTTTTGCATTAATTTTGACTTTTGAAAGTATTGTGTGAAAATACTATTTCTCTCGATTACTGAGGTTTTTTGGCATTTCCTTAGAATTCACACCTCAGGTTTGTGCCTCATTTGCTTCATCAATAGTTTGGCTCTGGTTTTGATATTTCCTTTAATTTCTAACTTCAGAAGTCCCGAGCGAAATAGGATTCCAGGAGACTAAAGAGCACTCCGGGCACTGTCTTCAAGAGGCTCAATTCTTAGAGAATGTTAACCGTGTGAACGAATTGAACTCCCTTCTATGCACCATGTTATATGAAAGACCGTTTATGTATTTACTTAATAGCTACTTACGGAACACCTACTATGCTCTTGGTGGGATTCTAGGTGCCGGGGTTACGGTGATGCACAAATTAGACAAAATCCCGGTATTTACAGCGCTTCCTTCCCAGTGGTGACCGTGTATCGTCTCTAGCCCTCACAGCAGCTCTGCAGCATAGATAGCCGTTTTACCATTTTGCGAGTGAGGAAAGTGGGCTCAGAGAATAAGTCTGCCAGCAGATAACTAAATACAACATTGTCCGGCCCGGAATCTGGTGTTGAAAGGACTCAGAGAAAGTCAAACTGATTATGACATGGGCTTAATCAGTAGGAAGCTTCCTGGAATACATTGGCCCTATACTGGTTCTTTCTTTCCTTCTTCTTCTTCTTCTTTTTTTTTTTTTTTTTTAAGATTTTATTTATTTATTTGAGAGAGAGACAGAGACAGAGAACTTGAGAGGGAAAGAGAGAGAGCAGGAGCTGAGGTAGGGGGAAGGGCCATGGGATGTGGAGAAGCAGGCTCCCCGCTGAGCAGGGAGCCTGATGGGCTTTTATCCAGGACCCTGAGCTGAAGGCAGGTGGCGCCTCTCCCCCCATATTGGTTCTTAAAGAGGAGCATCAAGTAAGCATATTTAAGTGCAAGACTAAGGGTAGGGAACAATACAAAGCACATTTTCCATGATTTTGGCAAAGCAGTAAAATGGCATAGAGAAAGCTGAGCAGAAAGATGAAGATAGAAAAGTATCTGCCTCAGTTAGCAGTACCCAAATAGACTTCCAGAGCAGCAAACACTGTTGACTTTTTGGACTAGCCAAAGCTGCTCGAACTGGAAGCCCTTTATCCAGACTCAGAAAGGAAGAATGCAATGATTGATTAGCAATGTCTGTATGGAATTTCCAGAGATCCTCACTGGTTTCATTCTATTGTGTCACATCAATCATGGTACTGGTATTGCTATGTTAATTATCCTAGAGCCCTGGAGCTCAAGTTCCAGATGACCAGTGCTAGGACGCTTAAAGAAGTTTCGTTTACCGGGTTCTAAATAATTGTTACGTTAGTTTTGATGGGAGAGTTTGTTCATTTCCACAAAAAAAGTATGGTGGGATTTTGATTGTGATTGCGTTGAATATATAGATGTAGATCAGTTGGGAAGAATTGATATTTAAAATGGCTTGGCTGTGGGGCGCCCGGGTGGTACAGTGGTTTAAAGCCTCTGCCTTCAGCTCAGGTCATGATCTCAGGGTCCTGGGATCAAGCCCTGCACCGGGCTCTCTGCTCAGCAGGGAGCCTGCTTCCGCCTCTCTCTCTGCCTGCCTCTCTGCCTACTTGTGATCTCTCTCTCTGTGTCAAATAAATAAATAAAATCTTTTTAAAAAATGGTATTTAAAAGTTTTACTTTGGTTATAAATTGTAAGTATGTAGAAATTTAATTGATTTTGTGTATTATTTTTGTATTCTGCAATGCCTCAAGGTCTCATAGTTCTATCATAGATTTTTTCAGACTTTCTACATAGATCAGGTGTCAGAAGTCTTTTTCTTAAAAAGCCATATAGTATATATTTTAGGCTTCTGAGTCATATGGTTTGGCAGTTTGTCAACTTTTCCCCACTGTAGGTGAAAGCAGCCATAGACGATACATAAGTGAATGGGTATGACTGCGTTCCAATAAAACTTAATTTACAAAAAACTGTTGCTGTTTACCATTCCCTGATTTGAGTAATCATACCATCTGAGAAAAAAATAGTTTTACATCATCCTTTTCCAATTTGGATGCCTTTTATTTTCTTTCCTTGTTTTATTGCACTGGCTAGGATGTCTAGTTAAAATGTTGAATAGAAATGGATAGATGTTCTTTTCTTAGTGGTTCTTTCACCATTGAAAATGATGTAGATTGTAGATTTCTTACAGATTCCCTTTACCAGGTAAAAGAAGTTCCTTCTTATTTATTGTTAGCCAAAGGTTTTTAGCAGGAATTGATGTTGGGGTTTGTCCAATGCTTTCTCTGTGTCTATTGACATGATCATATAGTTTTTCTTTTTAAGTTAATTAACTATGGCAGGGCGCCTGGGTGGCTCAGTTGGTTAAGTGACTACCTTCAACTCAGGTCATGATCCCGAAGTCCCGGGATCGAGTCTCATATTGGGCTCCCAGCTCCACGGGAAGTTTGCTTCTCTCTCTGACCTTCTCCCTTCTCATGCTCTCTCTCACTCTCTCTCAAATAAATAAATAAAATATTTTTTAAAAAAGTTAAGTAACTATCGCAAATTATTATTATTATTTTTTAATCGCAAATTATTTTGATTTTTTGTTAGACTAATCTTGCATTCCTGGAATAAGCTTCACTTAGTCATGATTAATTATCCTTTTTATTGTTGGATTTGATTTATTAATATTTTATTTAGAATTTTACATCAATGTTCATGTGAGATATTCTACCATACATACAGTTTGATTCTATATTGATGAAAAGAAACATACCATTTATATTTGTGTATTTACATATGTTTATATAGTTTTGCATGAAATGAGCGAATATAAATACTGGCGTATCTACCCTGGTTATTTTAGACATGGCTTGGGGGCTAGGGCTAGGACAATTAACTTTGCCTTCATGTATCTGCAATGTTTGCTCTTTAAAATTATTTTCAACTGTAAAAAAAAAAAGCCATGTAAGCCTGCATTTAAATTCATGGGTAGGCTACACTTCTGGGAACTGCGTACGTTGGAGAGAAACAGTCTGGTTTTTTGGCAAGAGTTTGATCCTTACTAAAACCTGTTGAATGGATCAAATGGGGGTTGCTGAAGGTTGGGAAGGAAAATAGTGTAGTGGGCATGGTTTTTTGTAACCGGACAGATCTGACTTTGAATCCTGGTCCTGTTAGTGACTTACTATGGGCCTTTAACTTTTCTGTGTTTAAAAAGGACATGATTGGGGCACCTGGGTGGCTCAGTGGGTTAAAGCCTCTGCCTTCAGCTCAGGTCATGATCTCAGGGTCCTGGGATTGAGCCCTGCATCGGGCTCTCTGCTCAGCCGGGAGCCTGCTTCCCCCTCTCTCTCTACCTGCCCCTTTACCTACTTGTGATTTTTGATCTCTCTCCTCTCTGTCAAATACATAAATAAAATCTTTAAAAAAAATAAAATGAAATGGACATGATAATACCTACTGGACAATATTGTTATAAGGATAAAGGCTTAATATGAGGGGACTAGCATATGGAGCTTATTTTTAAAAGATATTTTATTTATAGCATATAGAACATTTTCAGTAAATAGTCGTATCTACTACCACTACTCCTGCTGGTACTATTTATAGACTCAAAGAAACTTGAGGTATCTAGTTTACTTTTATACTCAATGTCTAAGTCCTGTCTTCATCTTGGACAGGTGATTTCTTGCTTCTGCTTAGCCACTTTGAAGGACAGTTGTTCGTGACCTTGTAGTCTTCTCCTCTTCCACTGGACTGGTCAGCAAAAACTCCCCAGCAACTTGTCTGGTTTCCCTTTGTTTTATGCCACTCACCTACCATGCACTAGCAACATTGGCTTTCTTTCTGTCCCTCTAACATGTTAGCTGGTTCTTAGCTTGTTGTGTTTGTTTTACCTGTTCTCTTAGCCTTGGATGCAAATCTAGCACTCCTCACTTAAAGTCATGTGACTTGGACCATTCTTTAGCCACTTGGGGTCTTAATTTACTTACCCATAAAAATGAGATAATAATGGCGCCCTCCTTATAGATGGACATTGATAAGCTATTCCTTGTAAAGCATTGAGAATGGTGCCTGGCATAGACTAAGTGCTCAGTACTCTAAACCAGTGGGATCTGCCTCCATCTTACTAATCAAAGCTAGTAAGACTAATGTGTTCCATGTTTTTCACATCACTTCTCTGTTAAAGGATAATTCCTTCCTGTCTCTTTCTTCTCAATGTTTTCCCCCCATTTGTGCATGTGTACTGTGTTTTTTTCTTTTTACCCACCCGAAGAATAGGACTTGTGTTTTTTAATCTTTTCTTGTGAGATTGGGTATAATTTTCTAAACAGACAAAATGATCGTAAATCTTTGTTTCATGCATCGAATTATCAGCACTGTCTTAGAGCTGTTTTTGATCAGTGTGCCATTTGTATTTTCATTTAGGACATGCAGACATCACTGAATGGGTAGTCAAATACAGAGATTGGTGACATTTCTTGTCACCAACTGATAAGATTGATTCATCAGTAATTACCTTTTGGGTGTGATTGTCCAGTCACCCATGGGTCCTCTTTTTGCGAGGACATTTTGGGAAAATCCTACCAAATGCCTTTTGAAATCCAGGTACCCTCTGCTATGGTTTTTGACTTATGATGTGTAATAAAGAGCCCCAAGAATAATGTAAAGAAGTTGGTTGGTTATGGTTTTTTCTTGATAAACCCATGGTATGTCCTAGTAATCATTAGGTGCTTTTGAAGGATAATAATAAGTTAATAAGTTTGTTGAGTAGAAAGGTCTGTTTAATACAGTCTTCTGAAATTTTTTAAAAAGATTTTAAGCCCCACACGGGACTTGAACTCACAACCTTGTGTACAAGATTCACAGAATTCCACCGACTGAGCCACTTAGGCACCCCATGTCTTCTTAAGTTTTAGCTAGAGGTTCAGTTGAAGATCATATGGATGCTTTTATAAATAACACTACGTACCTCTCTTTGAGTGATAGACCCTTGTATATGCATTCATGGTTTTAAAATCCACTTAAAGAACTCTTATTTTCTTCTATATTTCCTTAAATACAAAATTTGAGGGAAAATTCCTACTATATATTTATATTGCCTACGTAGAAAGTTATATGAAATAATTTGCATATACTTGAGTAAAGAGGAGAGAATGCTCCTTCATTTCAACCACAGCAATTTTTAAAATGGAATTTTCCAAGCAATTAATTCCTAAGGTGGGCAGGTGCATTTAGGTTTTTCATTTGCCAGAACATATTTCATGTTTAAAATTTTAGTGAAAACAATACAAAGCAAACTGGTTCATAGGTTTCTGGAAAAAGAGATGACCTTTCTGTTCTCTTTGAGGTAACAAAATTAGTAAATGCATCCGAGGTTTTTTTTTTTTAATATTTTATTTATTTGAGAGAGAGTGAGAGAGAGCAGGTCAGGGGGAGAAGCAGACTCCCCAAGGAGCTGGGAGCCCGATGCGGAACTCGATCCTGGAACTCCAGGATCATGACCTGAGCCGAAGGCAGTTGCCTAACCAACTGAGCCACCCAGGCGCCCTGCATCTGAGATTTAAAAACACTGAAATCACTTTTATACAGATGTTGACAAAATCGAACTTGTTATCCGATAGTTAATAGTTTGGTTTGCTTGCTCTTTTAAGTAGTTCTTTTGAACCATGGAGTTTAAAAGAAATTCAAAACAACTAGACAGCTAGAAATAGTGTGGGGAATGGGAAAAATCATTGTTTAGTCCCTATTCATTGCTTATTGTGTTTTCAATTTTTTTTCCCCAAAGGTTTTACTTTTAAGTAACCTCTACACCCAGTATGAGGCTCAAACTTACAACCCCCAATATCAAGAGTTGCCTGCTTTTCCAACAGAACCAGCCAGGCACCCCAGTGTTTTCTATTTTTAAGTTGATCTGTTTGTTACCCCTACAGAAGTAGAAGGAATGGTGTAATAAATCTTGACATACCCGTCACCCAGTTTTAACAGTATCACCTGTTGACCAATTTTCTTTCATCTGTACATCCATTCCTGTTTACTTCCTGCCAGTGGATTATTTTGAAGTAAATCCCAGGCATCAGATAATTTGATTTATAAACATTCCACTGTGTTGGATCGGTTTATGGGCCTTACAGATAAGGTATATTGCCGGGGTGTTTGGTATTCTTTATTTTTAGTACAATTCAAAACTTTAATCAAATTATATTTTTCTTTCATTGTCGTATTTTTAATCTGATCTAATAAAACAGGTACTCCTTAAGAAGACTCCTAGAAATGAAAAGTGCTCCCCTAGGTGTTGAGAGGGACTAGTGCTTCTCACCTTCCTTCTGCTACTGCCAGTTCCTCCTTGTCTTATCCCAACTGCGTATTTTTAAAAAAGATTTATTTATTTAATTGTATTTATGTATGTATGTATGTATTAAACCAGAGAGAGAGAGAGAGAGAGAGAGAGAGTAAGCACAAACAGGGGGAGTGAATGGCAGGCAGAGGGAGAAGCAGGCTTCCCGATGTCCAAGAAGCCCGATGCGGGACTCGATCTCAGGACCCTAAGGTCATGATCTGAACCAAAGGCAGCTGCCCAACCAGCTGAGCCAACCAGGCATCCCTTTTTATTTATTTTTAGAGAGAGAGCATGTGAGAGGTTGAGTGTGAGTGATGCAGAGGGAGAAGGAGGAGAGAATCTCAAGGGACTCCCCGCTGAGCGCGGACTGTGATGTGGGGCTCGATACTAGGACATGGAGATCATGACCGGAACTGGAACCAAGACTCAGACACTTAACTGACTGAGCCACTCAGGCCCCCACAACTGAGTAATTTCTAAAAATAATGTAGGAGTCTGATCTCTCCTACAACATTCAACATTCGCCAGATAATGTTTTCTTGAACATGTTTAATCTTAAAGGATCCTTAAAAGAAAACAAAATCCTGGGAGGATATAAACCAAAATAACGAGTGTGATTATTTCTGTTATGAACAGATTTATATTTTTCTTTACTTACCTGCATTTTCTGATTTCCACAGTACACATATATTCATTTTTATAAATGAGGAAGGATTTTTTAAACTTTTTTATTTTGGTAAAATAATACATGACAAAATTTACCATTTTAACCATTTTTAAATATATGATTTATTTGCCTGAAGTGCATTCACACTGTTGGTGTAACCACTGTCTCCAGAACTTTCTCATCTCTCAAACTGAAACTGTTAGATTCATTAAACAATGATTCCCAGTTTCCTTCACCCTCAGATTCAGGTCACCACATATCTTCTTTCTGTCTCTGTGATTTTGACTCTGCAGGGTACCTCATGGAAGTAGAATTATATATTCGTCTTTTCTATTTGGCTTATTTCACTTAGCAAAATGCCTTCAAGTTTCATTTTTTGTAGCATGTGTCAGAATTTCCTACTTTATAGAGGCTGAATCGTATTCTCATTATATATAAACTCTCATATTTTTTTAATCCATTCATCCATTGATGAACATTTGGGTTATTTTCACAGGTTCTTTTATTTTTTTATTTTTTTCCCCACAGGTTCTTTTAAAAGTAACCCTTTACATGTGCCCTTTGTTTTATAGTTAAAAAAAACTCTCTGATATCCATGTTTTATGTGAATCTGCAGAAAACTTTAATAGTGGCCTAGGGTCACCTGTCTCACCTAACAGTTGTGGAAATAGATTTAGAGAAGTTATAGACTTGCACGTGAATATAAAGTGTTCGTATTTGCAGCCAACCCTTGGGGCTCCAACTCTGGTATTGTGACATTGGTGCACAAGTTCTGTATCCTCAGTCACATTCGGATGGCCTGAAGGGGACAGGTAGCTAACACAAATCAGTATGTTCTGTTTTGTTAATTTATTAGAGAGAGAGAGAGAAGGAGTGTGCAAGCTTGAGTGGGGTAAGAGGCAGAGGGGGAGGGAGAAGCAGGCTGCCCGCTGAGCAGGGAGCTCAACACGAGGCTCCATCCCAGGACCCTGAGCTCATGACCTGAGACGAAGTCAGATGCTTAACCAACTGAACCACCAGGCACCCCCAGTGTGTTTTTCTTTTAAATTGAGCTCCTTATTGACCATTTGAGTGGGATGGTTCCACTGTGGGACATCATCTCAAGTATCAGAGATCCTTTGACATTCCTGCCTTTGCTCATTAAATGCTGGTAGCACCCAGCTCTCATCATGTGACATCCAAAATCATATCCACACATTTGGTCCAAGCTTCCCGGTTGGGGTGGAGGCAGGCATTATTACCCTTTTGTCAATTTGAAATGTCTAAGATCTGCAAAACACTACGTTCACTCTCCATGATTAGACATAAAATAATATGGAAACTGCCAGAAGTAACCTTTTCATATGTTCTGGTATTAGACAATTATTCAGTACAACAAAAGACGCTAGAACATGAAATGGCTCACTCTACACTAAATCTTCCTGTGGGAGGGATCACAGCTACGGGACATTATCCCTAGATCAGTGTCTGTGGTACTCCATTAGTCACCATGGAGAAGGAGAAAGATCTTCGTATTGCCTGTGGCTACCAAGACCATTTCTTTCTTTCTTTTTTTTTTAATGTTTTTTTTTTTTTAAAGATTTTATTTATTTATTTGACAGAGAGGAGAGAGATCACAAGTAGGCCAGAGGCAGGCAGAGAGAGAGAGGGAAACAGGCTCCCTACTGAGCAGAGACCCTGATGTGGGGCTCGATCCCAGGACCCTGAGATCATGACCTGAGCTGAAGGCAGAGGCTTAACCCACTGAGCCACCCAGGTGCCCCTCTTTCTTTCTTTCTTTCTTTCTTTCTTTCTTTCTTTCTTTCTTCCTTCCTTCCTTCCTTCCTTCCTTCCTTCCTTTCTTCCTTTCTTTCTTTTCTTTCTTCCTTTCTTTCTTTTCTTTCTTCCTTTCTTTCTTTTCTTTCTTCCTTTCTTTCTTTCTTTCTTTTCTTTCATTTTATTTATTTATTTGACAGGGAGAGAGAGATCACAAGTAGGCAGAGAGCCAGGCAGAGAGAGAGGGAAGCAGACCCCCTGCTGAGCAGAAAGCCCGATGCAGGGCTCGATCCCAGGACCCTGAGATCATGACCTGATCCGAAGGCAGAGGCTTTAACCCACTGAGCTACGCAGGCACCCCAACCAAGACCATTTCTGTGAGCTGACTCTGATACGAGAGGTCTGGACAGCACAAGGTCTGGAACCTCTACTCAGAGACTGGCCATTCCAGTGTTGAGAGAGTGAAGGGTTGCATTCACACCTGCAGTGAGGTTGAATGTCATCAAGCCGGGCAAGCTGATGGCTTTTCATCACCAGTGAGTCCCAGCCTATTGGTCTTAGTTCTAGCTGTCGTGCATAGTGCCTGTCTTACTCCCATCCATCTGCTTTTAGGCTTCATGTATTCAGAAATTAGGCAACCCTAATACACTGGTCGGGATAAGGTGTGGTGTCCTTCTCTTGCCACACCCAGCTCTAATGGCTATTGATAAGGTGCTGTGGCTAGGAATGGGACTAAGAGTCAAAATTCATACCACAAGGACTCTTCATACCCATGTTGGGAAGTCTGAACATAAATAAATGAAATGTGATGTGCAGATTGCCGACAGGGGCAGCGAACTTGGGAGAGCTGGAGCACACAGAGGGAATATGACTGCTCTGTTCTCGCCATCCATGCCTGGCAGTTGGGGCAGGCCCTGGGAACCCAGGTCTTCTCCATTTTTTACGATAAACTGGAAATCGGAATTTGTTTTCTGTGAATTATCCCAATTTTTCCATGACTTGTTTTTAGTTGTGCCTAAATGCATAGGACTTAAATTTATCACCTTAATAGTTTTGAAGTGTCCAATTCAGTGCCGTCCCATTGACACTAAATGTAAGGTATTAGAAAGTACATTTACATGGTTGTGCAGAACTCTTTTCATCTTGCAAACCTAAAACTCTCTACCTATCAGACCTATTAAACTCTCTCTACATTCCCCACCCCCGCCCCAGCCACTGGAAACCGCGATTCTACTTTGTGTCTCTGTGAAGTACAGTACTCTAGGTACCTCAGATAAATGGAATTATGCAATATCGATCTTTTTGTAACTGGTTTCTTTTACTTGGCACAATGTGCTCTGGTTCGAACACGCTGTAGCATGTGCCAGAATTGCCCTCTTCTTTACGGCTAGATAATATTCCATTATATGTGCATTCAACATTTTGTTTATCCGTTCATCCACTGAAGGATGCTTGGGTTGCTTGGCAACTAATTTTTTAAAACCATTGAAAGTAGTGTGCGAGCCAGACAAAAAACTTCTCAGCTGGCTGTAGTTAGCACATGGGCTGACATTATTATGAACTCATTGCTCTAGGTCATAGAAACCTTGAAGTGCGGAGGATAAAGCAACCCTGGAAATCACACTAATGAGACAGCCCTCTTTCTCCTTAAAGGCTTGGCTAATTCTGTAAGTGAAATTTATGGAGCATTATCAGAGACTTTTCAAGACACCTTGCACTTGTATTTCATACTCAATGTGGTTCAGTTCTTAAAGCAAAGTTGGCAGTGGTCCTCCTCCCTTGGGATCCAATGTATAGCACAGAGCTCTGCCCAAAGAAGGAGCCAAACAGGTGGAGAATGAATGGATACATTTCAGTCCTGAGCTGTGCGTTCCTTTTTCTCCAGTACGCTGCTGTAGAAATTACATGGAATGGCAAGCTAGCCAACGTGAGTGGAACACGAGTCAGAGCTCCCTGCTCCTGGACACAGATGACTCCGTCCTGTGCCCTGATTTGATTACGATAAAGGGTTTCCCTGACAAATCATAACAGGGCATCACCCGGATGGCTCGAATGGGTATAACAAGAGACCTTAAAGCTCCTGTGAACAACCACAAAGGGGAAAAATGAATGTTTTCCCAGTCAAAAATTACATTATTTTTATTGTCTCAAAGCTTAGGATGTGAATGGGGGAAGAGATGGGCTGTAGGTCAGGAGACAATTCCGGCTTCACTACCCCCAAACGTACTTAGTGCCTGCTCTACTCTGATGTGTGAAGAATTTCTCAAGTCGTTCTTATGGTGGGTGTTGGGGTCCTTCCACCCTTGTTCACGTTAATTGCCCCTCTAGCGTCCCCTTTCCCTGGTAAATAGGTTCCCTTAGGACGGTGCTTTTAAATGTCTCTCCATTGGTATTGACGTGGATGTTGATATTCCGATTTATATCCTGGCATCCCTTTGAAGGAAACATTCAGTTCCTAAAAGAGATTTGCTAGAGTCCTGTTCAATCTAAATTAAATGTAAATATCACACGCCAGTGGGATATATTACAGCAATCTAGGAAGAGTGCTTACCAAGTCCCTCCTTCTCGTCCTTCTTTTCTTCTTTAATTAGTCAGATTTGATGAAATGGTAAAGGACACAACTGCAGAGATTTCCACCAAATGCTCTTAGGAGGACAACGTTTCAAAGTCTTAATTTTTCTTTTAAATTTTAGTAGCTGTCCTATAGAGGCGTTTTCTTCTTGAGAGGGGCCAGGCAATCTATTACACGTTTCCACAGCATCAGGGTGGTTGTAGAACAAAATGACCTCCAAGTTAGACCTTTGACATTCTCTACAGATGAAGGGTGACATAGAGCTATATGGGTATCTTCATAAGATTTTAATTAATATATCTAAAGCTGAGCCACAATGTTTTATAATTATTACAGGACATTTTATACTAGAAGCCTCAAAAATCATAAGCATCCTGGGCCTCTTTTGACATCTCAGAAGCCCTGTCAATTTTGCATATTTGTAGAGAAGCACTATCTGTATTGTACTTTGGTTTGGTTTTTGACAAGTGCCTAAACTCTTGAGCACAAGCATACGATCCACATCTTGAGCACAAGCATACAAACCAGCAGGGAGATACCCAGCAACTGACTTGAGAAAATTGCCTTCTGAGTTAACATGCCAAGTTAGCTAAAGCCTTAAGTAACTTTGAAAACAGTTTTCCCCAGGTTATTAGTATGTGAAGTATGTACCTTTTGCCTTTGCTACCATTTGGAGTTAATGTAACTATCACAGAGATCGTTTGTGTTAAGTGTGGGGGGGGGGAATACAGATAGGCAAAATAGGGGGGGAATCACCTTGAAACCCGCTCCTTAGTCACTGTTAATAATCTGATGTTGATATCCTTCCTGTCTTTTTTTCTGTGAGCATATAGATGATACATGTAGATATGTAACATGCATACCTACATTAACCAAAATTGCTTTTTATCTTTTTATTCCACGTAAAATGTCATGACATTTTCCTCTCCCAGTTCCCGTAATGGCCACATAATTGCTCAAGGCTCCCTCTGAGTCTGTTTTGTGATAGGTTTTCACTTAACTTCTCCATGCCCCACTTAGGGGCATGTAGATTGTCCATAAATGTTTCTTAATGAGAATACTTTTGCCCAGACTGAACCACATTGTCAATCCGAACAAGGTGAGGATCTGGTATGTTAAACCAACCCAAACACATTGACATAAACCATGATTGCAAATGGCCAGGGCACGATTTTCTTTTTTAAACTATCCCTAAAGCCTTGTGAAATATCGGTGGTCCGTGCATATTCCTACATAGTTTCTAATGGGTACTGCATGTGAGATTGGGATACATATCATGGATTAACAGCAAGGAATCTGATAGGCTACTGATAAGAATATTTATTTTCTGTTAGAGTTAGCCTGCATCGAATATAGGGCACAGCATCTGTTAATGAGGAAAACAAGGGGGAAAAATGTGACTTTAATCATGCACTTTTTTTCTTTTTTGGTCATCTGTCATTGTCACGGTGCTTGAGTCTTTAGTGAATTGCTTGTGCACACAGGTGTGTGTATGTACATGCATATTTGGACGTGTGCCTGTTGGTAAGTATCCAGGTTTGGGAGGAATAGACAATCTCCACAAATATCTTGGCCGTTGACCTGGCCTTGACCAAAGGTCTATTGCTTTTATGTTCTCTGAGGAACTAGTACTCTGGTATGGAGCCTGCTGGTTCATCTCTGACTTCAAGGTGTGGTCTCACTTGGTCTGGAACCTTTGGAAACACATGCTGCTTCTGCCGTTGATGAGGTGGATGGCAGTGGGGGACTGGTCAACTTATTCTCTCATGGGCATTTAATGGCAATAAAACATTGGTGATGCACTTAAGAGCATTCTTTTTAAAGATTATTTATTTATTTATTTGATGAGAGGGAGAGAGCGCGAGCATAAGTGGGGGGGGGGCAGAGGGAGAGGGAGAAACAGACTCCCGACCCAGCAGGGAGCCTGACACATGGGGCTCAATCTCAGGACCTTGAGATCATGACCTGAGCCAAAGGTAGCTGCTTAACCGACTGAGCCACCCAGGCACTGCATTAAGAGCATTTTTGACAGGTTGTCCCTCTGCTAAAGACCCTTGCTACAGGTTAGAATAGTTAAGTCATCAAAACATAAAACAAATCTTTCGGTTATTATTAAACATGAGACTGAGATTGTGCCTGTTTTTGAATTTCTTAAGGGATTCCAGCATAGACATTATTACATGGCCCACTATTTTTTTTTTTTTTTTTGGAGTGGGGGTGGTCTTTATGTTGTTGGTTTTATAGATAGGATGACAATTCTCCGTGGTTATTTCAAGATTTTTGCAGGGAGTTATTTATAAGAAATCTTTTTTTTTTTTTTTTTTAATCTCATTCATTCTTATGCCATCTAATTGTCTCTTCGCCTTGGCTAGATCTATTCAGCGAACAAGAAAAATCAGAATTAGATGTGGAAGGCAGCCAGATGCAGGAGCAGACTGTGGCAGTGGAAATATCAAAATCAGGGCACTTACGAAGCACATTGTGATTGTAAAAGGAAGGAAAGAATCTTTAAAATAGATTTGTTCGGCCTTTTTTTTTTTTTTTTGGTCCCCTTAAAAGATCTGTTATCTATTTTCGTAGCTTTGCCTCTAGGCGAGGGAGCTGGCTCAGGATTCTTGAGGTCTCTTGCCATCTCTGCATTGCATTTCAGTTGGTTTTTAATGACCTAGTCAGGAGAGTGGCTTTGATTGGACGGAAGGAGGGGCAAAGGGGAAACGCAGGGTTGTTGGGTGGACCCCTTGGCCAGTGGGTCCAGGCTCCTGTTCCCTAGGACCCCAGCCTCTCATTGTAGGAGTGCTTGCTTATATATGCTCTTCCTAGAAGCTGCATTTATTAAGTACTTCTTGAGTACCGTGCAGTAGTACCTACCTTAGTAGGTGAGAAGATAAGAACTATTAAGGCTTATCCCTGTGATAATAGGAATATAAAGGCTTGGCATAGAGTGGTCCGATACCAGTAAGCATTCAGTACCTTCAGTTAGCAATATTTGTACTGTGTTCATAACAACCCCTCATGACAGCTCAGTGAGTTGGCACAATTGTCAACCCCATTTTACTGATGAAACCATTGAGTCTTAGGGAAGTGTGGCATACCTTACCCCAGGTCACCCAGCTAGTATGTGGCTGACTCTGGGTTCAACCCCAAGTTGGGATGATTGCAAAACTGATGCACAGAAACACTGATAATTTTAGTGATCAGTAACCATTTGTGTAACAGGTGCTTGGTGTTTGCAACTACTTTATAGACCATCTCATTTAATCTTTGTGACAACCTGGTGATATTGGGATTATCTGACTTACCCAAGATCACATAGCTTTTAAGAGGTGGGGTTGAGTTTTGAGTTCCTACCTTCTTTGCTGTCCTCATGATTTCAGTCTTGGGGGGGGGGGTAAGGGACTGAAGTGTGAATTATCTGTGTTTTTACCAAAATTAGGCTGCTAATTTTGAGCTGGAGTTTAGCTCTGATTTCCCCCTTCTCTTCTCCCTGCAACCTCCTTATACCCAGGGAAGTTGGCAGACAGTTAGAGGGAATCTAACTATCCCAGAGAGTGAGCCGCTTGAAATCCCTGGCTCTGACCAGTGCCAAAGAGAGAAAGGATAAAGAGAGAAGCGTCCATGCATCAGCTGCCCCTTCGTAGTGTATCATAGAAAAAATGGGTGCCCCAAAGACAGGTTGGCTATGAGATTTTGCTTAAAGTTTTAATCTTCAAGACCCGTTTCCTGATCTGTGAAATTGGGATGATAATATTGCCTTTATAGGGTACAAAATTGCTTATTTAGGTAAGAAATACAGTATATTCGTGACACATGAGAACCATGGCTTTTGGTTTTTATATTGTCAACCAAATACCCAGCCTTGACCCTCTGTGAATTTTGAGGTCTTAAAAGCCTGCTTCACCTAATAATATGCTCACAAAATACTTTAGCTTGCTGTTATATTTCACAGAATGGATTTATTTAGCTAAGTCTTGACCATGGGATTTAAATAGAATGTCAATAGTTTCTGCTAATTGATTTTTTTTAACATACAAAGATGGATTGGATTAAATATTTTGCAGTGCAGTGTTTTCTGGATCCTTTTTTCCATGCTTCTTCTGCCCCCCAGTTTGTTTTGGTTCTGAAACACAGATTTCATGTGGGCTTCTGAGACCCACTGTTTGGAACATGACAATTCCAAAGGCTAAGCACTCCTTGATAGAGACCTTTGAGGATGCGATGCAGTAGAAGAAGATGGGAAAGCAGACTGAGGTTATTGGCTGGAATCCACAGCAGTTGTTGAAGTGGGATGTCTAGCTGGAGGTTTGCCCTCAGGA
This sequence comes from Nasua narica, assembly GCA_028533885.1. NCBI lineage: Eukaryota > Metazoa > Chordata > Mammalia > Carnivora > Procyonidae > Nasua > Nasua narica. Next base: position 28,519,628 of record CM052799.1, on the reverse strand, counting down.
AGGCTGCACATACAAGTGTATGTTTGGTCTTACAATGTCCCTTTTTCATCCCAACTTCCATTTGTGTAGAGAGCTTATTCATCTTTAACCCAACCCTGTTGCTTTGCTGATGCCATTAACTCCCTCTCTTAATTTATTACTCATCTTTGGTTTAATACCTAACTGGGGAATTAAGAATGGTGACATAGCCTCATATACAAAGGGACATTTGGTAGCCTCCAGCAGAAATCCAGATAACCTATGATGGAACCTCCACTTAACTAACTTATTCATTCGGAAACATACCCTCAGCCTGCTCACTGCCCACATTGGCTAGTAGGCTGCTATATTTGAATATGTGACAAGCCATCCCAAATTAATAAGCATATGTTACCTCCTACAGTTTCTGTAGATCAGGAATTTGAGAGTGGCTTACCTGGTTGGTGGTGGGCTGGGTCCCTCAAGAGATTGCAGTAGAGATGTCAGCCTAGGTTGCTGTAGCCTTCCGAAGGCTTGCCTGGGACTGGATGATCCCCTTTCCTGGTGTCTCACTCTCATGCTGGTTATTTCATGCTGGTTGTTGGCACGAGGCCATATGGACTTCTCTGTTGGGTTGCTTGAGTGACCTCATGACATGGCGGTTAGCTTCTTATGAATAAGAAATCAAGGAGAGAACAGGTGGGAAGCTGGGAAGTCTTTTACCACCTAATCTCAGAAATCACCCTCCATTGCTGTAGTATATCATGTCAGCCCCATTCGATGTGGGAGGGAAGTACACAGGAGCTTGAATCCCTGGAGGCAATCATCAGTGGGTGCCATCTTGGAAGCCGGTGTGTATTTGCACACTTCACATTCCACATATGATGTGCCAGTTGTTTATCCCCAAACCTGCCTGTGCCTGTTTTATTGTTACTCTTGATAATATAATTAAATATTACTTGAACCGATGACATAGAAGTGTTCTTGAGAACACGTTCCTTGGGAACTTTTGTGAATCCTTCAGAAAGACGCGATAAAGTTTGGTTGCTTAAAAACTGCCGTTAAATTAGGTGTAGGTAAGGACTATAAAATTTAAAGAGAAGTCATAAAACAATCTAAAGCATTCAGATTGCTTTGCAGGTATCTTTACATTATCACTCCATTTCAAATGAACCTAAATTGAAAATCATAGATGCTAAATTATAAGTATAGTTTATAGCAAGAAAGATACTATAGGATCCTATGCCAGGAACAGAGATTTCAAAAAAAATTTTTTCAATGTACTTTAAAAGATAGATGAAAAAATGAACACTGTGTGTGTTAAAATAAGATACTTTAAGTATATATGAATAATTTGCATGATTTCTTCTTTTGTGCAACTCCTGATTAACTCCTCATATGCTAGTTTCAAATGTGTCGGAAAGAGGGCTTTTCATGTAGGAAACGTTCCGCGGGCTCTTTCTTACCTGTTAATTATTACAAAAGGAAGTTTACTACATTCTGCTCTCTCAAGAGCCATATAAATCAACACATTTCTTTTTGGCACTATTGTTTTTCATCAGTTCTAATGTGCGTCGTTTTTCACATTTTAACATTTCAGAAATTGAAATGCATTCTACCATCACTGGCCTGTTGGGATTTAATTGGCGGTATTTTTTTCTGTCTTTTTGCTTCATCAATTATAATTGTTACCCTAGATTTGATTAAACATGGTATGTTTTATGATTTTATTTTCTAAGAAATATGTTAGATGCACGTGATTGCTTGTTAGAGCTGAGGTGAGTGTATGCATTCAGCCGTGGTTACAGACTGGAGTCTGTCTACATGTATTAATCACATTGTATAAAGCAGTGGCTTAACTTAGAAAGTGAAGAACTCATGCTAGCTTCTCTAAGCGAAGGTAGTACAGTCACATCTGGGTATCTCGGTTTTCGCGTACGTAAAATGAGAAACTTGATATACATTATATCTAAAGGCCCTGTCAGCTTGAACACATGAAGATTCTTTTTCTTTTTAGGACTGGTTTTATTTTATTTTTTATTTGAGAGAGAGAACGGGGAGGGGGAGAGGGAAGAATCTCTAGCACAATCTGAGCTGAGCCCAACACAGCACTCGATCTCACAACCCCTGAGATCATGACCTGAATTGAAATCAAGAGTGGATGCTTAACCAACTGAGCCACCCAGGTGCCCCAAACATCCAAAGAGTCTGAGTCTTTTCTAGAGGAAACCAGAACTTACTTCTTTTTTTATTGGAGGATGTCAGATGTCTTTTATAGTAGGATGAAATCAATCAACCGTCTTCGACAAAGAGTGCCCAGGAGGCCGGATTCCCGCAGTTTGCCTATGATTTTATGGGGTTAATCGATCATCCAAACCAGTTCCTAAACACTTGACAATCCTTTGGCCTCAAGTTATGCTAAGCACATCCTTGAATTTTGCTTTTTGAGTTTGGATTTTTCTGCATGGTGTGTTTTTTTTTTCTTTGTAGAAATATGTAAAGTAGAACTTTTTGAATTTTTCTCAGTTTATAGATTCTTCCTTAAGGCTCAAACCTTTGGTAGTACCCTCCACCTTAGTCTGGCTGGAGTTCCTTCTTTTTACTCGCCCCAACCATAGATAATCTGAGTGTCCTGGCACTGAAGATAAGAGAGTAGAAATATAAATATGGAGGGGGGAAGCTCTCAGCTCTCAAAATACTTTAATATAATAAAATGATCTCTTCTCTATAATTCAAAGCTCTGCTAAATAGAGGAGAGTTGTTGATAGAAAAAAAAACATTGTTATGCTTTCCAAGTTTTCTTAGTAGTATTTGAAGATTTTATAAAAGCTTTTTCTACCTGGAGGTATAAAGTCTTGATAAAACCCTCAGATATAGAGTCCATTCAAGAAATAGGGAAAGTACCAAGTCTAACACTGAAGTGCCCTGAATAGCTTGTTTTTATCTTTTCTCTACAAATCTGCCATATTTGTGTGGTGTCCATAAGCATCACTACAGGGAGGATGTACTGGCTTGAATATTTTTAAAACGTGGGCTTCATTTGTACTGATGCAAAAATTTATCTCTATGGGTCACCAACTTTGATGTTCAAATGAGTGACTTAAGTAGTTTCTATCTGGATTAATTACCAAGTAGTCTTCATCCCAGACTTCTTGAGTACTTGGAAATTTACTGCATGTCTCTCTGGGTCTTTAGGGGGTACCATAAACTGTCCTACATAGGCAAATCTCATCATTCTGGTTTTGTATAAGATAGGTTTCATTTGGTGGCTTTAATTTTTCCTTCATGGTACTCTTTCTTGAAGGGGTCCATCTTTCTGTGTCTGGTAATGTAGGGGTAGGACACAGTTCACATTTCCTTTAGTCCCATTAAATTAATGGCCGGTGGCTGGCTCCTTTAGAATCCAAAACTGTCTTTAGAACGTAGTCCAGCAATTGGGGCACCTGGGTGGCTCAGGTAGTTAAGGGTCAACTCTTGATTTCAGCTCCGGTCATGATCTCGGGGTGGTAAGATTGAGCCCCATGTTGGGCTCTGTGTTGGGTATGGAACCTGCTTAAGATTCTCTCTCTCTCTCTTGTTCTTCCCCTCTCCCCCCAGCCCTGTTCTGCTTGCTGGCTCTATGTGTGTGACTGTTTTAGATTCTACATACAGAGGAGATCATATAATATTTGTCTTTTGCTGTCTGGCTTATTTCACATAGCATAATATTCTCCAGGTTCGTCCATGTTGTAACATATAGAGTACTGGAATATCTTATTAGGGAATATCATTCAGCTATAAAAAGAAGGAAATCCTGCTATATAACTCTATACACACATGCCACATTTTCTTTATTGATTCATCCATGGTGGGTACTTAAGTTTTTTCCATATCTTGCCTATTGTATAATGCTGCAATGAACATGGGTGTGCAGGTATCTTTTTTTGAGATACTGATTTCATTTCCTTTGGATATATACCCAGGAATGGGATTGCTGGAACATTCAGAATTGATTTAAATCTTGGTTCATTGCCCATGAGCCATGTGAACTTAGACAAGTGCTGTAAACTCTCTGAGCCTTTTCTGATCTATAGAGAGGAAAAAAATCCCTCTTTTGTGGGGCTTTGGGGCAGATTAAAAGAAGTACTGGATTAAATCACAGCACCAGACATGCACTAAGCAAGCACTGCAGGAATCTTAGAGATAAATACATTTCAACAGAGACAAAAGGGAAAAGAAATTAAAGTCAATTTAAGGTTGTATATATGTAAATATACTCCTGTAGATCATTCATATTTTGAAAATTGAAAATAATGCAGAATCAACCAGTGACATAGAAACATCCCTTAAAATTTCAGGTAGGTTTATATAAAGTAGGCTGGAAGTAGGGGTCAAAAATAGCTTCTTCATCATGACCTCTGATGCAGTTCTCTACTTTGGAACACTATGTTTTATAATGGTAAGTGACATAAAGAAAAACCTTCCTGGCCATTTCCTCGAATGCTTACCTTCTGAAGGAGATATATTTTTTCAAGATTTTATTTATTTATTTGACAGAGAATGAGAGAGAGAGAGAGAGAGAGAATGAGAGAGAGAGCGCGCACAAGCAGGAGGAACAGTGGAGGGAGAGGGAGAAGCAGGCTCCCCGCTGAGCAGGGAGCCCGACCTGGGGCTCGATCCCAGGACCCTGGGATCCTGACCTGAGCCAAGAGTAGGCACCTAACCATCTGAGCCACCCAGGCTCCCCTGAAGGAGATAATTTTGAGGAGATATTAAAGTTGGTTCCTTATTTATGAGTTCACTAAGGAAGAGTATTGTTATTTTTATTGTTACATGACTTTTTTTTTTTTTAACCCTTGTCGATTACGAAAGGATTTGAGCTGTCTAGTGTGTGATATGTGTATAATTTGTTCCTTTCGGTTCTTTGGGAAGTATAATCTGGCAGTCTTGGAAAATAAAGTTTCCACTGTTTTTTTACTTCAGAAGGTTCATTGTTGTCCACTGTGTCCTGTCACTTGTATTAGAGCAAGTGTGTGCATTTGGGAGATACTAGCTCATTACATTGGAAGTGATTTTAGGTCACATGTGAGCCTGGTTATATAGTCCACTTTAGGAGTTACTGGTTAAAATGCATATTCCTCACCTCTCTCCTGAAAATCCTGACTGAATATCTCAAGATGGGATTCTAAATTTGATTTTTTTTTTTTTAAAGCAAACACCTCAGTTTGAAAATGTATATTGTAGCAAGGGGAAACAGAATTGTAGCCTCTACAGTCAGCCCACTGGAAGCAGTGGCTAAACCCTTCTGTTTCTTGAAGTGAAATGTGGCCTTTCTCTAACCACAAGCCCTGAGTTTGGGGAACCATTTGAGAAGGAATGGGGAAAGGAGAAAATAAAATCTATCACCAGCTTTGGTTAAACATCGCATGTTAATGGTCTGTCATATATCTTTGTGGTGCTACTGGCTATATTTTACTTAGAAAAGGATTCCATTTGTGACCAACAGTCTGAGTGTTACAGAGAGAGGCCAGCAAAGTGATTGTCATTTGTGTGGAATGAAAATCAATCAAATAAAAATAAAAACTTGCAGGCAAAGGAGCCCTTAGCCCCCTGGTTGGGCATTGATAGCATCTACTTCTAGTTTTAGGAAGACATCATACTTAATGGGGAGAATGGTTAATAATTATCCTTCAAGGGTGAGAAAGGCTCTTAGTGTCCTGGACTTTCATAGGTCTGCAAGACGGTGAGAGGAGAGAGACTGCAACCTGGCCAGACCTGGGTCAGATGCTATTTTCTTGTTACTAACAGTCTCTTGGGTGGGAGGCAGTTTGGCACCAAGTGTTCCCAACTGAAGATATGCTGCCTGGTGATGTTAATGGCGGATGAGGCTGTGGTTGGGAGGCTTGTCTATATGGATAGCTCACATTAATTACTAATTTTGTATGGTGATTCCTTACCAAAAGGTACCTTAGCAATGTGATTAAGTTGTTGAAGGAAAGTCTTCTATGTGTCAGACTATAACAATCCAATTACCTAGCGTTTTTCAAGGTCCGCTTTGTGCCTCGTGTAGAGTTCTGGAAATACTGTGGTGAGACAGAGAGACAAAACCTATGAAGAGACTGACATTAATCAGTTTACTTCAGTAAATATATACATACCAAATGGGATATGCAGGAGGAAGGAGAGGAATATGGCTCTGTGAGGGGGTATGACAGTGACATCTAACTGAGTGTTATCGTTATCGACTGTTTGGGAAAGTACCCTTGAAATACACCCCCCCCCCCCAATTTAGCAATTTAAAACAACAAACGTGTAATCTCACACAGTTTCCAAGGGTCAGGAATGCAGGAGTGGTATAACTGAGTGGTCAAATATCAAGAATTCTCATGAGGATGCAGACAAGCTATTGGGTGGGGCTGCAGCCATCTGAAAACTTGACTGGGGCTGACGGACGTACTTTGAAGATCACTTACGTTGCTCTGGGCAGGAGTCTTCAGTTCTGGGCTGTTCACAACATAAGAGCTGGCTTCCCCCGGAGCGAATAGTGTAAGAGGAAGACAACCAAGATGGGAGTGGTAGTGCCCTACAACCTAACCTTGGAGGTGACACATTCCATCACTTCTACCTTCTGACAGCCACACAGATCAACCCTGTATCTACACTGTGGGTGAATACACAACAGTCTAAATACCCAAAATAGGCACCATTAAGGGCTATCTTGGAGGTCACCCAACTCACCGGGTCTGACGAGTTGTTGGCAGGCTTTTCTGCAAAGGTGCTGCTCAAGCTGAGATACAAAGGGCGAGTGGGTGGGGTACAGGTGATTTGATAGTAAGCCTTTCTTGTATGGTATGTTCTGAAACAGTGAATGACGGCCCATGTGGATAGAGCAGAAGGAGCTGGGAATCATATGCTAAAAGATGGTGCTGAAGAGGTTGGCAGGGACCAGACCATACATGTCCTTTCAGGTCAAATTAAGGATTCTGTTCTTTGGAAACATAAGCTGGTGAAAGGCACAATCAGATTTCCTTCCTGCACCCTCCTCCCATTCCTTTGAAGGTCTCTCTGCCTACTGTGAGCAGAATAGATTATAGGTAGGGAAGCCAGTTTGGAAGGTATTATAGTTATCCAGGCTAAAGATCATGGTGGATGAGAACATTGGCAGTAGGGGTAATAGTGGATGGATATGCAATGTATTTAGGTGGGAAATTTATCAGAACTTAGAGATGCTGTGAAGTGGTTATTCAAGACGATTGCTGAGGTTCTGGCTTCTAGAATTGGACACATGGAGGTGACATTCACCGATAGAGTGATTCCTGAAAGAGGACCAGGTGGATGGAATACATGACAGAAATGACCTTGAACTCAGAGATAATATTGCATGCGATGAGGAAGGATGTCTGGTGGTTCAGGAACAGGGATGGCAGGGAGGTCTTCGCCAAGAAAAATGTAGTTCCACTCTGATTCCCAAAAGTGTGCTGCATTTTGAGAGCCATATGACAGGGTTGTTTGTTTTTTTTTAAGATTTTATTTCTTTATTTGACAGAGAGAGAGATCACAAGTAGGCAGAGAGGCAGGCAGAGAGAGAGGGGGAAGCAGGCTCCCTGCCGAGCAGAGAGCCCGATGCGGGGCTCAATCCCAGGACCCTGAGATCACGACCTGAGCTGAAGGCAGAGGCTTAACCCACTGAGCACCCCAGGTTTTGTTTTTTTTGTTTTAATTTACGTATGAATAGCTAAAGTCTGGCAAAATATGACAGGGAATTCTTGGTGTTTCTCTTTTGATTATCATTCTTGTCTTCTAGAGCAAGTTGTTGAAGTTTTTTAAATCCCAGCTTAATTAGTTTTTGAAGTGTGAGGTTGTATTGGTTCAGGTCTCTATTCTTCTTTCTCACTACCTCCATTTATCATCCATCCAGCTTCCACTAATGTTAACATCTCCCATAACCATAGTACAATGATCAAAGGCAAGAAATTAACATTGAAACAACACTATTAAGTAAACTCAGGACTATCTGAACTTCACCATTTTTTCCCCCACTAATGTGTTTTTCTGTTTCAGGATCCAGTCTAGGATCCTTGTATTTAATTGTTATGGTTCCTCAGTGTTTCCTTGTGTTTGATGAACTCGACACTTTAGAAGAACTATGGATGATTATTTTGTAGAATGTCCTTCAGTGTAGGTTTGTCTGGTGACTGAGGGCTGCTAAAGACTTCAGGAAGGAGGATGCCTGGGTGGCTCAGTCGGTTAGGCGTCTGCCTTCGGCTTAAGTCATGACCCTGAGGTCTTGGGATCCAGTCCCACATTGGGCTTCCTGCGTAGCTGGGATCATGCTTCTCCCTTTGCCTGCCATTTGCCCCGCTTGTGCTCTCTCTCTCTTTCCCTCTAACAAATAAATACAACCTTAAAAAAAAGACTTCAGGAAGGAATAGCACCTTTTGGTGGGCTTGATGAAGCAGTGAGACCTGGGAAGAGAAGATTTTTCAGTCGAGGAGACCTGTGTACAAACATGTCAATCCTGGAGCCCTTGGCTGCTGTCTTGGTTCTTCTTTGCATGTGCAAGTGGTGAGTACCCTTAGCTGACTGTTAAGAGTTATCATCGCTCCATGTCCAGCTGTCCTGCTGCTTAGGGTCTTTCCCTTCTCCCAATAGCAAGATGGTCTTCTTGATTCGGGTCCAACCCCGGGCTCCAGATGCTCAGGCTTTAGCTTCCTGGGTGTCAGAGTTGTTATGCCCCAGGCCATCATTTTACTGGACTTCATGTCCTTCTCTAGTTTAGAGACATAGGATCTTATATTTATTTTATTTTTCTTACTGTGAATTTTATATATGCTAATATATATATTTAAGATTTTATTTATTTATCTGACAGAGAGAGAGAGATCACAAGTAGGCAGAGAGGTAGGCAGAGAAAGAGGGAGAAGCAGGCTCCCTGCTGAGCAGAGAGCCTGATGGGGGGCTCAATCCCAGGACCCTGAGATCATGACCCTGAAGGCAGAGGCTTAACCCACTGAGCCACGCAGGTGCCCCTCTATATGCTTATATTTAATGAGCACTATGTGTCAGACTCTAGGCCATGCTTTCTCAATGAAGAGCGACATCATCCCTAAAGGGCAAACACTGGCTCTTGGCAAGGGATGGGTCTTACTCTTTTTAGGTACCATAGGCATATCGGTACTTTATACATAAACAGCCATACAGGATATCTGTGGTATTTAAATTTCAAGGGAAGAGGAATTGATTGGAGGAGACGATCTTAAAAAAGCTCATTGGTGAGAGCAATAATGGAAAAATGTTTGAGAAACATGGATCTAGACCAAATGATTTCCCTCTATTATGTCATTTAATTTTATTATTCCTATCTTATTGTCCCCACTGAAAAATGAAAGTGAGTTAACTGTGAATTACTGGGATTGAGTAACTTGCCCGTGGTTACCCTGAGGACTGGGAATATCCACCCAGGATGCATAAACTTCAAAGTCCAAGATCTAAACAGTGCACATCCCTGTCAATATGAAGCCTCATAGTAAAAACCACTTAATTGGGCACCTGGGTGGCTCGGTGAGTTAAAGCCTCTGCCTTTGGCTCAGGTCATGATCTCAGGGTCCTAGGATCGAGCCCCCCATCAGGCTCTCTGCTCAGCAGGGAGCCTGCTTCCCCCTCTCTCTCCGTCTGCCTCTCTGCCTGCTTGTGATCTTTCTCTCTGTCAAATAAATAAATAAAATCTTAAAAAAAAAAAAGACCACTTAGCCAGTAGAAACAAATAGATTCTATTCTAAAACCAGGGAAGACTCTTCTAGATCTATTCCTTCATTGGAATTTCCTGATACAGTATCTGATTATTAGGGTTATTAATTGTGGGTCAGCTCTGAATACGTTTATAATACTGAATGTTAGGATTCTAGTCAGGTGCAGGCCTATAACCACATGAAGACAGGGCCTTTTGTCTATTGACTATTACATTTCCAATGCCCAGAATAATGAACACAACACCTAGAAAGTGCTCTAAAAATATGTGTTGAATGAGTAAAAGAGAAAAGGATGTTATATTTCAAGAAAAAGATTTCAAAGCCAAAATGAATTAATTCTGTTTGATGTCAGAGCCATGATGTTTGCCCTTAAAAAAATAAACACCAACCGCACAAAATGTAGGACAAGCCTCATACCTACCACAGAGAAAATGAGTTCTGGGTGGCCAGTTGACTTTAATGTAGAAACAGCCTCTAGCTACTCAAACCCTAAATGTATGACTTAATATTGTTATAGCAGGCATAGTTGATAGAGAGATTAAATCTGACTTAATTTATCCATCCATTTTGAGGGGCTCAGAAAAGAAAAAAAAACCCACAAAGTATTATTGTTTGAGATAGAATGGTGATAATGCAATTGAGTAAAATATAATGAAGGTGCCTCTTTTTTCTTCCAACTGAGTATCAAGAACAGCTGTTTATGTCTGAGGTAGAGACTAAATCTACCCGAGAGGTATTGTTGTACTGGATTGATGAGGAAAAACCCCAAGTAGTATGAGGATGTAGCTTCCTGTCCCTAAGAAATTTTGCATTTACCATCTGTAAACAGGAATAACAGGAATCTTTTTTTTTTAAAGATTTTATTTATTTGACAGAGAGAGAGCTCTAGCGTGCACACAGGAGAGGAGGGAGGGGCAGAGGCAGAGAAGCAAGCATATTACCTGCTGGAGCAGGGAACCCGAGGCAGGGCTGGATCCCAGGACCCTGGGATCATGACCTGAGCTGAAGGCAGATGCTTAAGCTGACTGAGCCACCCAGGCACCCCTGTAAATAGGAATCTTAAATTGGTCATCATGTTACATAAAAATCTATTAATTCATCTCACAGTCCTTACCAAGGCCTAACATGTGCATCTGGTTGAGATTTAAGAATGGCTGCAGAACTGATTTCAATTTGCCAAAGTACCTCTAACGGCAAATGCAAATTTCAGTTTTCACGGACGCTTCTGAGGGTAAGCAATTCAGAGGATCAGGACTCAAGAAAGGCTCGATTGCCTCCAAAGAAGCCCATTTTCATATATACAAGTGGAGATAGACAAAAGGATGGTGACATCACCACCGTGTCCTCATTTTCTTGTTCCCAGTGGCATTTACCAGCAGCGTTGAGAGGGCTTCTAAGAAAATCTACCAAGAGTGCAAAGGAAATGAAAAGTTGTGTAGCTCAGAATCTGAGCGTGGTTAGGAATTTTGCTGGCTGCTTCAAAGGATAAGCCACTTTTCCACCCCCATGTTAGACGCAAGCTTCCTTTGGATGTGGGTTCAAATATTTCTTTCTGTAAATCACATTTTTTAGAGTCCTATAAAGTGGCTTCTTGTTTTGTTTTTCTTTGCTTTTAATTCTGCTTTTCCCCATCCCCTTTGAAGCTTATAAAACTTGGCATAGTTAAATGGTAATGTGGGGAAGTAGGGACATGCACGCAGGCAGGCACTGTGCAGGGCTGCGTGCACACTCACAGCCCTATTACCTGGGCAACCCTCTTCATGGAGAGGTGGGTGCTTCATGGCTTCTAATTACAGGCTTTCTGCCTCCTAACACTGAGCCTTTGAGAACCTCTCAGCAGGAACACCGTGTACTACAGACACTCCATTCCACACCTTGAATGACCTAATATAATTATTCAGAATTGAAAATCACTTTCACTTCAACAGGAGTATTTCAACCACCCCTGCCACTCCCACCTATTTGGAGTTACTACCTTAGACATTCCTTTTCAGTACCGTATCAGAATCAGGCTTATCTAGGTCTCTGATGAGCTCTGCATAAGGAAATTGTACCAGCTTAGCTTTGGGGAACCCCTCATGTCAAATTCCACGCCCCCACCCCTTGGCTGCTTCAAGAAGAAAAAAAAAAAAGACACTAGCAAATGTTTCTTGTTCATTTGCCTAATGCATTTCCACACCCTTGAGGTCTGCTTCAGACCTACATTGTGGATTTTATTGTCCTCTGCTTCTATAATTCATATGGAAAAATCACTTTGGTATTCTGTAAAGTATATCATATAATTGCTTTTTGGCTTCTTCTCTGGGGAATCATTTGCTGTCCCAGGCAGTGTTCTGAGCATGCTGGGGGCCAATCCCAAGGTAGTCAAATGGATTATTTTTCATGAATGCCCCACTCACTACTGCATGGTCCACCTGAAATTAGAACTAAAATTCTATAAAAAAAAGGAAGAGCTGGCCTGAGGTGACAGGTTCAAAGGGGGCGCTAAGGATTTTTTTTTTTGGCCAAGGGGATCTAGTTTTTTGTTCGTTTGTTTTTTCAGATTTTATCCTTGCCAAAGAAGAGGTGAAATATCTTCCAAAATTAAAAAAAAAGCATGCCCTTTTGGCCTTAAAAGTTTACAAAAGGCAACAGCATGAGGAGACCAAGATCCAGGACTTTGAACTTGGACTGACTTGGGACACTGCCCCAAGCACTTCTTAGCTGAGTGACCTTTGGCAGTTGCTTAACATCTCTGAGCCAGGTCCTTCTTATCTTTCAAAGGGAAGATGCATAATTCCCCCTTTCTAGGGTTGTAGGAGGATGACAGGCATCAGCTTTTAGACTGGAGGGTAGGGCCAAGAGAGATTTTTAAGGCACCTTGAAGTCTAAGCTAAGGTGGTTAGCTTTTATTCTATGGGTTAGCACCAATATAGATTTCCAGGGGAGCGAAGATATAATCGGATTTGTGCTAACCGAAGTTAACTGAAATACCAGCACAGTGCTTTCCAAATGGTGTACATCAGTGGAGCATATTTTGGCTCCTAAGAATCACTTAGTAAAATGGCAGGTGCTCTTTAATAATTGTTATTATAAGTAAAATAGTAATGATGGTGACGGTAATGATGATGGAAAGTTCAGCTTTACTCCTTGCTGTATTTTACAGTAAATCCTACTCCCCTGTTGGACCCGCATCCCCACATCCTTTGCCAAGGGTGGTAGCAACTCCTAGTGGGCCCATAGAGCCCTGGCCACCCTGGGTCGGGACCACGTGACCCCTCCCCCGCGGGGCGCCCTGAAAGCCGAGTTTAGCAGCGCCCCCCCACCCCCTGCCAAGGCCTGGTGGACCTGGGTCGGTGGGCGGGTGGGCAGGAGGCCGCGCACTCCCGGAGGAGCCAGCAGCGCCCCCCGACAGTGAATAGAGCGCTTTGACACCGCCGCTGCCGGAGCGAGCGGGCGGCTGGGGACGCCGAGCAGCCTCCGCTGCCGGCCCCATAAAAGGAGCAGCTGCCGCCGGGCGGCTCAGACGCGCGGGGATGAGGCGGGCGGCGGCCGAGCGCGCGCTTGGGCGCCGCCAGTGACCGAGGCGGACCTCGGGGGCCGCTCGAGGCCCGCAGGTAACGGCGCGCCAGCCGGCCGGCAGGTTTCGTCCTTGGGCTTGGAAGTGACAGCGGCAGCGGCAGCACGGGAGGGGCGGGGGTCAGGAAGGGTGGAAGGAGGTTGGGCGGCGAGGAGGAAGGGGAAAGCGGGGGAGACCGCGAAGAAAAGCAAAGGGCAGGGAGGGAGGGAGGAAGGAGCCGCGCCGGGGAGCGGCTGGAACGCGCTGCACTTGCCTCCAGCCCTGGCGTTCAAGTTCCCCACCTCCGACCTCTCGCAGCGGGCGCCGGCCGCATCCCCCCGGAAAGGCTCCCGCGCCGCGCGCCCGCGGATGCTCCAGCCAGCCATGTTTTCCGGGCCAGCGTCTCGGGCCGCACCGCTGAGCTTCGAGGCCGGTGCGCGGGGACCGCTTTGGCCGGTGCGCGGGGACCGCTTTGGCCGGTGCGCGGGGGCCGCTTTGGCCGGTGCGCGGGGGCAGGTGGAGGGAGACCTGGCGCCTAGGCTCCACCTGGCTCGCCTGCTCGGGGGCAGGGGACCGCGGGAGGATGCTGTACTTCGCTTCCACTGGCTTCAGAGCCAAGGTCCCTTCCCCCTCTCTGCTTCCATTCCCGCCGTCCCCACTTCATTGGCCTCCTGCCACTTAATGAACTGTTGCCCACCCCACCCCCATCCCTCTGGTAGCCTGGATTTCGAGCTTCTTTAAGAGTGTTGTTTGCATAAAATTGGCCTCAGCTGGAGAACGTGGAGGACTGGAAAGGAGGAGGCCCTTTTGTGTAGCGCCCCATGGTAGACCCATCTTTCTCCCCCCACCCCCGAGCCTATGGAGGCCCCCAGCACAGAAGGAGGAATGGTAGAGCACCTCAGATCTCCTGGGCTTGCTTCGTCCCCTCCCTTACTGGGATTCCTCATCAGTGAGCGAAAGGTTGCTCCGAAGCGGGGAGGGCTCCATTTCACCTGGGATGTCCCCAAATACCCCATGCCTCTAGTTTCCATGGCTTCCCAGCCGCTCACAGGAAATGCAACTCTTGGCAATCATGCCGTCTGCCATGAGCAGTTTCTTACAACAGACCAAAGCGGCTAGGCATCCGTGGGCTGGATGGATGATAGCCTGGGGTGGGGGTTTATTTGAGACTTTGCTTGAGATGCTCTTGAGTAAGAGTTTGGGAGATCCTCATTTATTCCACTTCTCAGCTGAGTGTAGTCCTTAATTTTCTCCTAATAATGAAGCTTCATAGTTGGCCTTTTCTACACTATGTGGTGTGTTTCAGCCTGAGGCTGTGCCCTGAGTTGGTCTTGTGGTGTTTGTGTTTGGAATGGAACATATGTGAAGGTAGGTCTGTTCCAGAATGAGGAAGGGGCAGTATACCTATAGCAGGGAGCTAGAAGGAGTGCCTAAGTGCCGACCAGACGCCTGTTCTCAGCTCTTTCATATACTGTGCTCTTTAGGACAGGGAGCCATCGAGAATCCCCATGTAACATAAAGAGAAGCGCGGAGAGGTGAATTTGTCCTGTGTCCACAGCAGCCACAAGGCTGTGGTGGGATGTGATCTAGGCAATATTCCTCCAGAGCTGCTCTTAACCCTGCTTCTTGGCAGAAGGTGGGCGGTACAACTTCTCCATGACATCATTCTGGGGCACCATGAGGTGGCTAGAAGAACACTGACTGTGGAGTCAGATAGGTTTGGGTTGAATCTTGGAACTGGGACTTACAGAATTTGTGAGTTAACCTGTGTAAATCCTATATGGTATGCTACCTAGTAATGAATATAAAATGCCTAGCATATAATTTATAAATAGCTCTTAGCAGATGTATTTTGGAGTTGCAAGAGCACAGTGTCCCAACCAGTTACAGATTTTATTTACTTTTTTAAAGACTTTATTTATTTGTTTGATAAAGAGAGCCACAGCGAGAGAGGGAACACAAGCAGGGGGTAGTGGTACGGGGAGAAGCTGGCTCCCAGCCGAGCAGGGAGCCTGAGTGAGGGCTTGATTCCAGGACCCTGAGATCACGACCTCAGCTGAAGGCAGCTACTTAATGACTGAGCCACCCAGGTGCCCCCCCATTACAGATTTTAAAACAGAGGCTGTCTGCATTCATGGCCAACTTGAGCCCTTATGGTCTGAATGAAGTTGACAAAATGCCTGAACCTCTATAAGCCTCAGTTTTCACATCTGTCTAGTGGGTTGTTCTGCAGCCACATGAGAAATGTACTTAAAATAGCACATGGGCTGGCACACATAGTGTTCACGAAATTTTGCTGCTGGGCTAAATTCTTTGTAAATCAGTATAGGCTCCTGTATTTTATTTTGTAATACCTGAATTAGTATGGTTCAGCATTGTTCCTTGGGCTGCAGTGCATCATAAATCTGCTAATCTTAGCTTCAAGAATTTGCTTGCACACTTCTGTACTCACACTCACGTTCATGTGTGTCTCTGCTTACCTGTGTGCACTCCCCCATGCACACACAGCTCATACCATCTACATTTGCAATGATAAGAACTTAGTGAATTCTTATTTATTCTGTAAGAGTCCTGTTTCTCTTGGCAAAGCAATCACTCTGACTTTTAAGGGTTAGGGAAACTTCACATTTAATTTTAAAACTGTCTGAAAACCAGCTGGAAGAATTAGCACTGCACCTAACAGTTGCAACAGGAATAAAATGGATTGAGTATGACATTTACTTTCTTCATAGGCTCTCAAAAACTGTAACATCTTTTGTTAAACCGTTATGAACAATCGACTGGAATCTTAATTTAGTTAAACAATTATAAAATGTATATCTTCTCCAGTGTGGTTTTATAGATGTTGGTAAGTGGAAAGAAGTCATTGAAGGAAACATTTTCAAAATACAATGTTGACATGGATTAACATGTTTTAAACAGCTGTTTAGAGTTTGGCCAAAATATTTGTTTATAAATGAAAAGGGTGCTGTAAGCCCAATGTTTATTAAAAAAAAAAAAAAGAATGTATTAACTGGATGACTACCTAAATGCCCATCAATAAAAGTAAAAGAAATTATAGCATATATTTACAATAGGGTGAATGCATAGTTCTTGAAATAATGAGGTGGTGTTTTTGCTGATATGCAGAACTTTGTTTTAATCATCTTTTCAGCACCTCCTTGCTACTTAATAGTTGCTCAATAAGTAATTGCATGAATGAGTGAATACTGTTTAGTGAGACAAAAGTATTGAACAGTATCTATAGTTTCGCGCCCTGTATGTTTTTAAGTGAATGAATATGTGTATAGAAAGCAATGACTGTCTCTGGGGAGAAATTGGAGGACTAGAGGTAGGAGGGGGTTTTGGGTGGGTGGGCTTGGTTGGTTGGTTGGGTGGCTATTTTGTATCGTGCTCCCACTATGTGCATGTACTAGTTAAAAACAAAAAAAAATTTAGAGGATCCGATTTCCCTGAATTTGGATTTAATTTTTATTATATGTAACTCAGCCTCCCCATTACCCTTTACCACAGGCTGTTAAATTTCTTTGTCTTGTTAAAATACCTGCAGCCCTCTGATAGGGTGATGAGCATAAATTTGTTTTGGAGGGGAGGAGAGTGTCCACTAGATGGAATTCCTGTATGATAAGCAGTGCATTGTCCTGCCTGTGAGATTGTTCATTAGGAAGACCCTATTGTCATCCCTTGGAGCAGTCTTCATGGACTGCCCACGCCCTCAACAGAGTATGGGCCTTCTCAGGAGCTCCTAGATATTTTTAAATGAATGGATGGATAGAGTATGAGTCATCTAAGAATTTTTAATTTTGTAGTAACAAGGGCATATCTCAAAGTAAGTAATTTTTGCTTTGAGATGGGGACTTCCTGGTCTTTGAGAAGCATATTACATGCCCTTCCAGAATTCTGACCTCTTGTAGAGATTCGTGAGGCAGGTGGTCTCCAAAGTGCAAGATGGTTCATGAGAATACAGGACGAAGCTATTAGAAAATCTCTGTCAATACATTTTGAAAATGTTATCTTTTTAATATCCTATATATCCCAGATGTTAATAGTACCTGGATTTTGTTTTGCCTTTTGTTTTGTACTGGCCAAGCCACTGAAAGTTAGTTGCCCACCTTACGCCGCTTCACCTTTGTGTACTTTTTCCTTCAGTTTTGTAAGTTTCTTGGAAGTTACTATGTTCTGCGATAGATGTCACACTTTTTTGAACAGATTTTTGAAGAGTGACAAAGTTAAGAGTTTGTAAGAGCTATGTATTAAAATTAAAATTTGCATCTAGAATTTTTAGTATTCTAAGAAGGTGTCCATTTCTAAGATTTGGGTCTCACTTTCTGTCATCCTTGACCATCTTGGGGCTTAAAACTTAACACACTAGTTTCTGCGGCAGCCTTCCAAAAAGGTACCGACTTTTTTTTTTAAGTTTTATTTATTTAAGAAATTTCCACACCCCACATGGGGCTTGAACTCACAACCCTGAGATCAAACATTGCATGCAGTTTCGACTGAGTCAGCCAGGTGCCCCAAGATACTAACTCTTAAGACCTGGAAGAGACTGATACCGGACAGTGATAGCAAAGACGTTAGCCATATATTCATGTGTGTGGCTATTTGTAACTCAGACGTGACACTTATGTGTTACTTAATTCACAAAATAGCCATAGCTGCTTTGCGTTTATGGTTATTATCAGCGATAACACTAATCACACAATTTTTTTTTCCTTCATATTCCTTGACATTCTGGAGCTGGCCTGCTATGATCAGCCTGGCCTTGGTGATGGATGGGGACAAGACCACTTGTAATCATGGCTCAGCGCAGACAAAAACATAAACGTTGCCCAGGCCACAAAAATATACTCTCCTAGGGGCGCCTGGGTGGCTCAGTGGGTTAAAGCCTCTGCCTTCGGCTCAGGTCATGATCTCAGGGTCCTGGGATCGAGCCCCGCATCAGGCTCTCTGCTCAGCAGGGAGCCTGCTTCCCCCCCCCCCCCCGCCCTCTCTCTACCTGCCTCTCTGCCCACTTGTGATCTCTCTCTCTGTCAAATAAATAAATAAAATCTTAAAAAAATATATACTCTCCTATATTCTCCCCTCCTAATATGACTGACTGGTGCTGCGTTGTTTCTCCCATTACAGTGGAGTGTAGTTTTGTTCCTCCTGCATTCGAGGTAAGATTTATTAGTTCTTTGTAAGCATAGAACTACCACCCCTTGCTAACAGCATCCAGTCCAGAAGGAAGCTCTGCTTTCTTGAACCCTCCCTCAAGTCGCCTGAAGTCACCCATTACATGTTCAATTCTTAAAAGGAGCCCCTTGCTATACCCTCTTACTGAGCCACTCCCAAGTTCCCCATGGTGTACATTCTCCCATTGCAATGCTGAATACACCATCCCATTCAACTACGAGTACGTTCCTGGTGGTTTTTGAAGCATTTTCTATTTGGTTGCTTACAAACAGAAGAATTTTTCATCAGTCTTTGAGTAATATTTTAAAGTAATATACAGCATGTTACTTTAAGATACTGACTACTCATTATAGACAATCTGAAAAATGCATAAAGATAGTAAGAATAAAAGGAAAATTCTTACCAACTCCATAACCCAGAAGTGATCATTGTGATATTCTGCTGTATTTTCTTTATATATCTTTACTCCTATAGACACACACACCAAAGGTAATCGGGATGATGATGATGATGATGATTATTATTATTATTATTTTTGAGAGAGAGAGAGAGAAAACATGAAAGCAGAGGGAAAGAGAGAGAGAATCCCAAGCAGGCTGCACATCCAGCGCATAGCCGAAGGTGGGGCTCAATCTCATGACCCTGAGATCATGACCTGAGCCGAAATCCAGAGTCAGACTTAATGGACTGAGCTGCCCAGGCACCCCAGGATTATCTTGTTTATGTAGTTTTGTTTCCTGCTTTTTTTCATTTCATTTCCCCATCATTATGATGTCTATATATACATCTGATTTTCCTCAAATACATATTTTAGTTTTTAAGTAATATCTTGCTCTAAAAAGAAGTAGAAAGTTGCTCGTTTTCTATGCTATGTAAAATGATCAGTTTTTCCTTTTTCAAGGACTATGATAAATATCTTCATGTTTTAATGTATATTCAGATTTCCGTTTTCCTTTTCCCTAGAGTATATACTTTGAAGAAGTTCTTTATACGTGTTGCCTAATTATTTCTCAGAAAAACCTTGTTGTCATCACTAACCATGCAGAGACTTGGTAGCAGTTGGGAACCAGGGCTTGCTGCGCCGTGGGGAGCCCCGAAGTCTGCTCAGCCGTGCGGTGCCCCGCACATCTGTTTTCTCCTTCCCTTTCATGGCAGCCTGGTTGTCACATTTTACCAACATGGCTGCGTGTGCGGTCACTGTGTGGGAGCGGGGAAAGGGGCAGTTCCCAGTGAAGCAGGAATTATTGAGCATTGCTGCACCCCCATTCTCCTAAATCTCTTATCTGGGCAGAACCCTTACCTCCTCAGCACCAAGCAAGCAGCTTCATAAAACGTGCTGTCCAATAAATACGTGTTGCCCCGAGTAGATGATAGTCCTATTTCAGGCGTAAAGCAGCTTGCCGTTTTTAAAAATCCTTTAAATCAAATACAGCTTCCTCCCCGAAAGAAATATAAAAATGGAGAACCGTTCCTTTTTTTTTTTTCTTCTTCTCTAATTTTTATCCTCTCATCCTGCAAATATTTACCCAGGGCCTCTTTTTGCCAGGCACTGGTATGGGCCCTGGGGGTCTAGCAGCGAGCTAGCAGTGAGCTCAACCAAGCTTGCCTTGTGGACTGTGGATACGACGGGAGGATAAATGTAAAATGCCAGGGAGTGACACCTACTTCGATGTAAAATAATAAAGCAGGGTGAGGAGACAGAGAGTGAAGGGGATTGTAGTTACGTTTGGATAGGATGGTCCAGGGAGGCCAATATAAATTAAGGAGTAGTTTCTCTCCTATTTATGGATTGTGATTGTTGATCCAGAATATTCTTCACAGTTGAGGTGTTACTGGACGGCTAATTACGGGTTGTCACTGTGTGTGGTTTGTGATGCTCCCTTTGAGGCCATCTCGGCGACAAGCACTTTCCATATGTTATTTCGTCGAATATTCCCACTGCTCTTACAGGAGAGCTATTATGCCTTTGCTGTGAAAGGAAGTGTATAGGGAACAAGAGAGGTTAAGTAAGCTACTGTATGAAGTTCACACGGCTCCTAAGTAGCAGAGCTGATCCTCACATCCTGACTTTGTTGAAAACCCCTTGTCACCCATCACTGGCCAAGACTAAGGAGTCTAGAGTTCGTCCCTCCTTAGGTTCCTGAGGTTAAGAAGGAAAAGGCACTTGTGGTCAAAACTCCTGGCAGAAAGGTTAATCAGAAACCATTGGTATGTAAACTATATTGATGACAGGCGGCTTTTGTTTCCAGAAAGTGGGTACAGGCACGGGCCTCTCTTCATATGCTAACTAGTTGTACACAGTCTGCGAATGTGCAAAGGAAGCCAGCTCCCTTTGTGTCTAGGAATAGCATGGAAAGACTTTGTCTGCTTTTGATCCGAGCGGTGCTGTAGCGAGTTATTCGACATATGTTCCCTTACACCCCCGTTACTGAGCACATACGCTTTGGCCCACGACCACAAATGTGCACACAGGTTAAAAGGACACAGGCATCCTTTTTTTGTGGCTGTTCTTGTTCCCTGGAAAATGGGGATATCCATTTCAGCTGTCTCCCTGGCAGTATCGTGGGGTAGAAAGTTTTTTGTTTGACGGTAGTTAGTATGTATGTCTTGTTTCATAAAAGAAGATATATTGAGGACCAAGTGGGGAGAAAGTGGCTGCTCTGGGTCGGGCTGCTGCCCTCACACCTCCATCTGGTTCTGACGTGAATCTGGCTTTCCAAGAGTTAGAGGACAGTGCAGCATCTAGCAGATCAAGGGAATGACATTGAGGCTATAATTAATTTTTCAGCTCAATTACATGCTTCTGATAGCCCTGATACTGACTGAGCTCTGCTACTATTGCTGTCAAGCTCAGCCTAACTCAGTATGCATCTACCTGTAGGAGATTTCTGGGTGTGGGTATTTCTTTCAGAAAATATAACACACAAGACAAATGTTTTTGGATGAGAGAGAGAGGGAGAGATACGGGCGTTTTATCGCTCCACTGAAAATGTGGTGTGTACTTTGAGTCTGGCCAAGGAGTTTCCCATTGAGTCTGTCCCAGTTGAAGCTGTATTCTCTGCTGAGGCATTTTTGTTAACTAGATTGAGAATGTGGAGGTCTGAGGCCGTTGCTTTCTTGATTCCCACAATTCTGATGTCTGATTTCAGCCTTATGTTCCAACCTGTAGATTAGGGAAAATGGCAGAGGGAGAGAACAGTTGTGATCACATTTGAAAGATCAGTAACTTCGTTTTGTCTTTAAATGTTTACTTTTCAATGGTTTTATGGAGAATATGGAATCCTAATTTAACTGCTAGTGTAATAGGGATTGTTGCTTTGAAATTCATGTAATAATAAAGTGATGTTTCAATGTAAGGTGAAAGGTTGGAAGGTTATTTTAGATATATTTAAATCCAATAGTGTCTTCTTGATTTTTGCTTTTATTACAAGATATACGCAGGTCCCGGAAACTTTCAGAAAACATCCGTCTTCTCTGTACCCCTTTTATTCCTACCTCCTTCCTATAATTGTTTATTGAATGTTAATCTATGGGGAGAAAAAGGCAGATAAGTTCTAGTTCTTGTCTAAGGGAAACAAATGAACTAATAACAGTAACCCAATGTGGCAAATGCCATAAATCGTGGGAAGAATGCGAGGGGAGCACAGTGAAGGGTGCAGTTGTTTCTGCTTATGAGTGACTACCACAGGGGATTAGGCGTGTAGTACCAATAGGAATTTACCAGGCACACGAAGGAAGAGGGATCGCCTACGGAGGGGTTAAATGAGCAAAGACTTATTGGCATAAATGTGCACGGTCTGTTCATAGACAGTATATAGTGAAGTGCGTCTAGAATTTCATGGAACGAATGGAAATGATGGCACATGAGGTTAGAGAAAGTTTGGGATATACCGTGAAGGCACTGTTGTGGCAAACCTATGCTGATCCTCAGTAACCCCATATTTCACCTAGAATTCTTTCCATCACGTAGTGAGAATCTGAACTCAAAACTGCCTCACACAGAAAAGAGCACTTAATTGGTTTATCATATGAAAAAGTCCAAAGATAGGCTGGCATGGGTGGATCCAGGTACCCAAAGGTGGTTGTGAACCTGTCCTCAGGTGTCAACTCTGCCCTCTGCTTTGTTGGTCTTATTCACAGGCTCGACTCTTGTGGGCATCGGACTAGTCCTTCCAATGCTAGACCCCCATCTTTGCAGTTTAGCAACCTCCCTGGAAAGGGATCTTCGTTTTCTTAGTAGTAACAACCAGAGTCCTGAGACTAAGTCCAGTTTGGATGAACCTGGGTCATATGACCATCTCTGAACACTTTAGCTAGAGAATAACCAGACCGTGCTGACCTCTGGAACTGGGAGCTGGTTGCTGCAAAATGAGGCATGAAGACTAGAGCAACCAAAACAGTACCTTTCCAGCGTAAATTTCACTCTAGGCTATTAAAACAAGTAACTCCTTCCAGAAGACCCTGGGTTCCTTTTTGATTCATTTTGTCTTTATAAGGGCCAGCCAGAAAACTCATCCTCCTTTTTATAGATCTTCCTAGGAAGGGTAAGTTGTAGCCATATTTTCAGGGTTTTTATTTAAGAAAATATTTTAGTAGCATATCACTTTCCCCCCCACTTATGTTCTCCAGCCCAAGATTCCTGAGAACTTTCTATGTAGAAAGTACCAGAAGCTAAAAACCTACAGTGTGCCCACAGTTTACTATACAAAGATGATGAATCCTGGGTTCAAAGGACTTCGGGCTTGGTAGAGGAGATAGGATGAGAACAAAAATAATTATATATAGCACAGAAATATATAGCACAGATATTTACAAATGAGTAAATATCAAATAAAATGTCTAATAGGGAGACTATATGTGTGTGTGTATATATATATAGGCTATAAATATGTGTGTGTGTATATATATATATATTGGCTATAAATATGTATATATATATATATATATATATATATATATATATGAAAATCCTATAAAGAATACAGTCCATGCCGTTCATCACAATGTGAGCGAGATCTGAGTGAGAAGCTGAAGCATGTATGGGCCTTTTTCATTTGTTTCCAGTTTCCATGTGCCCCTCTTGGTGTATCTCACCACGTGGGTGTGATTCTAGTGCTTGTTATGTATTTTTTAAAAATTCCACATGGTCCTTGAATCCAAGCCAGCTTCCTCAGCTGCTGTTTAACCAGAGAAGCAGCAATCAAGGGTGATTTTGACTACAAGCTGTCAGGAAAAAAATACTGAGGTGTCATAATGAAGATAGAGATTACCTAACTGAATCTCTATTTTAAGAAATATTAATTTTCACTTTGCCAAATACAGGCCTCAGCCGTTTTTCTTTGAATCATCCCTTACAGGCAAGTGTATAAAATAGCTTTCAGTTGAATGAATGATGATATTTGAATGTCACTGATGGTTTCACTCCACTAAAAGAGAAAGAAATGGAGCATTTGGGTTACTTTCTGGATGGGAGAGATGACCGTGTTCATTGTTGTCCCGGTGTCAAACAGACCGATGTGTGAGAGAAATACAGGTGGGGTATTAATACATCCTCATGCTATTGCAGTGTTACCTGCCTTATACCTTTTACTTTCCTTATCTCCCTAGTGCTGTCTGCAGCACAAGGGCTGCACTCAGAATCTTCTCTCAGAGCTGCAAGAAACAACACCTCTCATTGAACTCACCTGCCTTCTACAGGAAGGGAGAGAGAGGTTGTTAAGTTTCCTCAAAGTCAACAATGGTCTCTGGCAGCAGATCTCCCCTTTGAAGAGTTGCTTACGCACCAGGCTTTTAGGAAAGGGGAAAGTTGTTTTAATGATCTGGCCTTAGAAATATCCACTATCCTTAGACTTCCTTCTCATCTTCGAAGTCATTTTTAAATCTGTGGTAAAGAATGACTGTGAAATCTCTTGGGTGACCAGAAGAACACAAAGAAGGAACTGACCTGGGCTGACATTTCCTACCAGCAGCGCTGGGTTTTGCCAGGGTTATTTTTGCCCTTGGCAGTCTTCTTCCTCCCTAATTGCAGGGCCATATGGTGCCTTGTCCCCCACATGGAGACTTGGCACTTTCCCGCCATTCAGTCTCTGTTCTTTCTGCTGCACAAATTACCCGCCACAGTGATGGGGTTGAACAAACTCACCCCCCCAGAAACTCTGCACTTCTGTTCCTTAAAAATCAGAGCTGGAGCCTCCTGTAGATGTTCTCAAGTGGTGACCAGGAAGGAGAAAATGGAGCAAGAAGTAGTGAAATGAGACTGAGTTTGGGAGGCAGTCAGACCTGGGTTCAAATCCTGGTTCATGCTTGCCATCCTCGCCACTGTTCTTGCTGGCATTGTGGTGAGCATTTCTGCCAGGTGCTGTGATCTTTTTTCTGATGTCATTTATTTGTCCCATCGGCTCTCGGGGAATGGAGGCTTGAGGATCGTTGGTTAGGAAGACACCTGCCCAAGGCACGTGCCTCGAGCCAGTCTCATACTCCGGACTTTCTCTTTCCCAGCCCCATGTTCCTAACAATAGTGCCTTTGAACTCTAAAATATTATCTGACACTAAATTGTGCTTTTAAACTATATTCCATATCATAATGTAATCTGGAAACAGGCCTGCCAGTGATCATACTTTTATTAGAACATTCTAAGTCTGGAATTGACTCAAATGGTAACATGCTTTCATGTGAGGTCTTGGGTAGTAATGGAGAATTTTGGATTGGATGGATGTAAGATTTGGGGTGGCTTCACAGCACTTTGTGGGTTTAATTTTCAAGGCCTCCACCTTACATAGAAGTAGACTGAGAAACCATCATAACCACGAGGGGAAGTCCATATTCATGGGCACAGTTTCGATGAAGGAGATCTGTCAGGAGTTGCCCCCCATGGGAGCGTTTGGTCTTGCTACAAAGGACTTGGTAGACTCCTACTTGTGACTATTCTTGGGATCGTCAAAGTCTCTGAATGCTAGAAAGTGGTTTTGAAGGGAAGATGGTGGTACAAGGGTAGAATTGTCAATAACTGGGTGTTTAGTGACATTTTGAAGCTCTTTTGGAAAATGTCCATATTTTGTGAGAGTCTAAGCACTAAAGTAATGATTGCAGTGTGTTTCAAAACTGGTTCCAAAAATGAAAATAATGGGTAAATTCTAAGCTCTAAATATATACAGAGCAGAAGTTGCCACCAACTTCCTATTTATTCCTTGAATATTTAATGGTATGCTCAGAAATGTGGAATGCATTATTGTCACACTGCGAAGCCCCTGGGGGCAGTGACACTGCCTCACTTATTTTTGTCTCTTCTGTGTCTACCATAGTGTCTCCATCCAGTAGGTGCTCAATCAGTGTGCAACTGAATTCGCTAATTTGAGATGAGAAAGAAAGCCACAGTATTTGGAAGAAACACAAAACCAAGTCATTCACACATTCATAAATCAGTTACTCAAAAGATATGTATTTCGTTCCTTTTGGAGCTGGTAACTGTTCTGATGCTGGGGGTGGGCTAGAGAGGAGCCCCCAAAAGCTTACTATTGGTGGAAGGAGATAGCACAAGGTTTTATTTACTTCTTTATTGTCTATCAGGTGCTGCAAAGAAGAAAGCATAGAGCCGTGTGGTGAGAGACACTGGGAGAGAGGGAAGGGTCCTGCTGAACCGGGGTGGTCAGAGAAGGCTTCCTAAGGTGATGCCATTTGAGGGGACATTGGACTGATGAGAAAATGACAGCCATGTAGGGGTCTATAGGGAAAAATCAGTCTGCAAAGAAATGGAGAGCGAACTCATTAAAGTAGCTTAAACAAAGTAGGGGTCTATTGTCTCTTTCTCTCTCTCTCCTGAACAGTGCAGCTTGATGATCACCTGGACCCAGATTGCTTCTATTTTTCTTTTTTTTTTTTTCCTTTGCTCTCTACAGCTTTTGGGTCCTTTTATATTTTCCAGCCTCGGGCTTCAGAATGACTATCCATGCCCGAGCCGCCATATTTGCTTTGCAGCCAGTCTGATTAAGGAAGCGCTAAAGAGAGATGCGCCCTCTCATTTTCAGGTCTTTTTCTGAATTTTGCACATAATATTTCTGCTTCGATTCTCTTGGCTAGAACGTAGTCCCTTAGTTACATCTACCCCTCCTACCCCAGGGCAGGTTGGAAATGTAGTGGTGAGAAATTGGGAGTTCTATCACTAAGGAAGAATGGGAGAATGGATACTGGGGGTCAAGGAGCAATCCCTGCCACAATCAGCAAGTGCAAAAGCTCCAGTTTGTTCAAAGCCACTGCGGCTGGCAGCTAACAGAGAGTAGAGGCAGATGAGGTCAGAGAGGAAAGCAGGAGTGAGATCACAGAGGAAGTTTTAGGTCATTGCTAGGACTTTTTTTTTTTTTTTTCTCTCTCAATGGGACGTCATTGCAGCATTGAATGGAGACCGTTGGAGTAAAAGAGAAGGTGATCTGGTGTAGGTTTTTAGAGGGTTTTACTCTGACTACTACGGAAAACGAATTGTCAGAGAGCGAGAGTGTGAATAGACAAGTTATAGGGGGATATGCAGATTTATGGGAATCGATGGTGGTGGGTTATACTAGAGTTGTTGGCAGTGGAGAGAGTGAGGGAAGGTCAGGTTTAGAATATGTGTTGGGTGTGAGTGTAAGGCAAAGGGAAAGTAAGAACAATAATAGCTAATGACTTACTGGAAACTCGTGTGGTGCAGCATTTGATGCCTTTCTGTGTCCTGACTTACTCGTTTGACCTTCGTAGTAACTCTATGCCACGAGTGCTCTTGATTCTCACTTTGCGGATAAGGAAACTGAAATACGGGAAGGTCAAGTAACTTGCCCAAGGTCCCTGGGATGGAAACTGGAGGAGCCATGATCTAAAATTGGCACTCCAGCTCTAATTCTGCTCTATACCACTGGAGGGTGATGCTTCACTTGAGCCTTTGGGTCTACAGTGGTTCATTTATAGCGATGATGAGGGGTATGAGGGCTGGAGGGCGAATTTGTAGTGGTTGAGTTGGGGCCATGTTAATTTTTGTATTACTACTGGGAACTTTAACTTTTGAAAGAGTTTAAAGCTTGAATAAAGTGGGGCGCCTGGGTGGCTTAGCTGGTTGAGCAACTGCCTTTGGCTCAGGTCATGATCCTTGAGTTCTGGGATCAAGTTCCACATCAGGCTCCCAGCTCCAC
>CM052799.1:28471126-28491570 GCA_028533885.1 Nasua narica | reverse complement strand
GAAAGTGAACATGGGGAGGATATGTTTGCATCCCTTACACTGGACGTGGTGACTGACCATAGTAGGCGCTCAGTGAATGTTTGTATAATGACGAATTGGATTCACATCATTGAACCTTGAGGATGTTACAAAGGAAGCACGCACATTCTGCTCTATTAGTGACAAGATAATTGTTTTGTTCTCTGTTTGCATTTTCATACATTTTTACACATCAGAGGTTCTTTGTATCTGTGATTGAACTGCTCCATGATACTAATCTCAAAAGATAATACAGTGGAGCAAGTAGGCTTGTCTTAGTGGTGAAGACACTGTCTTCACCAGTGTCCAAGTGGAGATAAATATATCTCCATACTAGTTACTTTAATGGACTTGAAAACTCAATATTCTAAACCCCGTGTTTATGTTTATCAGGTTACTGTTTATCCTTTAGTAGAAGTGCATCTTTGGATATCATGAATTTTGCTTAGTTCTACCAATTATAAAAGCATTCCAGAGGTTAGCTAGTTGTTTTCTCTGCAGAGCAGATACTATGCTTGGTCCTAAATACTGTAAGGGAAAGGGTTGGGGGAACCCTACTGAGAATTGAAGTTTTTGAGGATGGTGATGGGAGCTGCCAATGTGAGGAAGGTATTCTGTTCAGCACATGTTGGAATTTTCCCTGGAAGGTGCTCACAAATGAGGCAGTTTTGATGTCAGGGGACAGGGATGGCCACATCTGGGGAACTTGCTGATTGGTGGACCTGAGCTGGAAAGGGGACCATGGACTCCTTGGAGGGAGATGAGAATTTCAGTCTAGAGATTCAGCTCCAAATATGTGTTTATAATTATGTCTGACAGAGGTGGGGCTGAGGGAAAGGAGGACCACTTCTCCTGAATGGCACAAATGAACCTCTATTTTAAAGTACTGGTTTCTGGAAGGCATATGTGAGGCTGTACCTCCCTGACCTGTGGTCTTGAGTGCTTGATCTGAAGGGCACCATTTGCAGATTATTAATGGGGTGGGATGGGCACTTTGCCCTTTTTCCTATTACATTTTTCTGGATCACAGCCAAAACCTTATCGATGAGCTCTGACCTCCAGAGAGAGCCCCACGTTGCTGGAAGAGTGAGAATGTGGGTGACCACAAGGAATTCTGCATGGTCTGACTTAAGAAGTAGCTGTGTGCCTTGGTGCTTGGCTCGGCTTGGTTCTCCAGGAAGGACCCCACACCTTGGCCCCGCTCCTTGGCGCTCACACTCGCACTACAGGCCCGGGGAGCAGAACGTGTTGACGTTTTGCGGGGCCTGCTGCATTGGCTCACCGTTTCAGGGACCCTGTTTTACCTGATCCCATTCCATTCTAGCGAAGCTAGCTACGGAATGAACGATTATCTACTCTGGAAATTCGACCAGATACAGTCACGTGCCTGTCCCTTTTCTCTGAGCAAAAACAAAGCAATAGAACCAGAGGATCACGTGCCAGGCCCTTTGCACAGGAAACTTGGCTATTTGTTAGCTCTTAGAATTCTCAGAACAATTTTGTGAGGTGCGGATTAGAAATTGAGCCCATCTGCCTTACGTGTGGTGCCTCGTTTTTGTTCTTATGGGGTCTGTACGCCATTGTGTCCACATAGGCTATGTCAGGTATTTCCAGTGGGCTGTATTACTGGTTTCCGTCATATCCCAGGCTTTGTGGTTTGAGAGTATAGGTGACAATTTTAGTTGCAAGCGTTGCTGTGGAATAACGGAACTATCCCAAAGAACAGAATCAACTTTCCTTTCTTCTTTTTTTCCCTTTTCTTCCCATTTTCCTTTCTTCTCCCTCCTTGGCGTTTCTTTTCTTTCCCATTTCCTTACTTCCTTTCTCAGAGTTTCACTATTTGCTTTCTCATGGCCACTCTAGTAACTTGAGGGCTTTTTTTTTTTAAGATTCTAGTTATTTATTTGAGAGAAAGAGAGGGAGTGCATGCACAAGCAAGGGGAGTAGGCAGAGGGAGAGGGAGAAGCAGACTCCCCACTGAGCAGGGAGCCTGATGCAGAGCTCTATCCCAGGACCCAGGATCATGACCTAAACTGAAGGCACATGCTTAACCGACTGAGCCACTCAGCAGCCCTGAGGGGCTGTGTTTTATGTGATCTTTATATTTGAACTTCTGTTGGTATTGGGAGTAAGAATCTCTATCATCATCTCTTTGGTGGTGTGGTGTCCTCAGACATGCACCCTGGAAATACGTATGTTTGTTATCGTGAATGACGTATCATTATGGAAGGGATATTTTAGCCCCTGTGGCTGATTTGTGTTTGCATTTTAGCATTAGCCACTATTTCCAGTTCTTGCCAGCACAGAAAGAATTCTTCCTTAGCATCCTCATTCAGTTGAGTCCTAACTTTTCAAGCCCGTCAATTGCTTCAGGTCAAGGTTTCCCGTGAAGTTTTCTTAGATTTGTGCAGTGTGTAACACTCCGTGGGGAAGGGTGCTCACTTTGTGACCCACGTGGAGCAGAGACAGGGCGGGGGGGGAGCAGTTCCCCATCTCCTGGTCACTCAGGACAGAAGTTCATTTAAATGGAGAAACAACGGCACTCTTTTTCTTGCGTTTCTGTTTTCCTTCTTTTGTTTTCCCTCCTTCACTTTTTTCTTCACTCATTTGTGTTTGCCCCTATTCAGGGGTGTTTATCATGGTTACACTGTAGTTCTCTCTTGGACGTCCACAGTGGTGTAAACCAGAGCATTGTCTCATTAGACATCCCTCGCATCCGAGGTTGAACTTTTCACCCTTAAGTGGCAGGTGTGCATTGGTTCATCAATTTGTTTGTGACTCTTGTGGGCTAGCATACATTCTGACTGACTGCATATACTTTATTGATTGATTATATTCTAAAAGGTTCGTTACTAGGCATAATATGTGTGCCCAGACCCTCTCATCAGTCCCCAGGGAATAGATGGGCTGGTTGAGGAAAGAAGTCAACAGGTCATTTCAAAGGAGGATAGTAAGTCCCGTGTTGTGGGGATGGAGTGGACGCTATGAGAACCCATAGTCAGGATACTCAGCCCAGGCTTTGTGTATCAGGCAGGGTTTCCCAGAAGAAATGATGTCTAAGCTGAGCCTAGAGCCGAGAGAACATAAAGGAATCTAGCAGGACCTGGTGGCATATGCGTTTTCTGATGGAGGAATTAGAGGTGTAAGGTCTCCAAGTGTAGACAATCGTGGTAGGCGCCACGTTCAGCTAAATTAACTAAGCTCTCTGCCTTTAATGCATTTACTTAAGAGGGAGTCGCAGGGAACCAAGAGTGCCAAAACTGTGGTCCTGAGTGCTGACAGGTATGACCAGGGTGGACAGCAGGAACAGGTCATGGGAAACCTACCAGGAACTCTTCAAAAGTTGAATTTTATCTTGTAGACTTTCTGAAGTCTACAGAAGTCTACATTGGAGGAATACAAACAGGTGGCTGATGTAATTAGACTTCAATTTGCTGCTGTTGTTTCCTGGGTCCAGAAGCTGTTTCCTATCTCGTAAGCTATTGTGAGATTCCATCCTAAACTTGGCTTCATGTAGGAGAGGGAGAAAACAAAACAAAAAAACAAAACAAAAAAATGGAAGATGGATCTTTTCTTGATATTGAGTTCCTCAAAACCAGGAGTAAGTTGCCTACGAGATTAAAGAAAATGTCACTCAAATTTCACCAGGCTGCATTGGTGTTTTTCAAAGTGTACACCAAGGAGCAAAGAGTTGGGTAAACACAGCCTTGTTTATCCTTTCTGGAAACTCAACAGTGAGTATGAGCATATGAAAGACTTTAAAGGAGTCTTGCAGTCTTGCAGAAAGAATTCTTGGTTTACACCTAGTGCCTTCCAAACTTATTTGACTTAGCTCTATTGCTCTAATGCTGACATTTGGAGGCTACACTGGGGCAGAAAGCGTTGTTCTTGAAGAAGAAGACCATTTGACAGTGAAAGGAGGGTCAGGTTCAGGGTCTTTTCTTCCTCTGTGATAATAGGTCTCCTGATTGCTACCTCTCTGTTCCCGTTGCTGCCCTAAGCTTATGTCACAATAAAGCAGAACAATGGAAATGACAGAGTGAATCCTAAAGACATTCAGTCCTATTGAAATAAGCCATAAGATTAATACCCATTACCAGTTTTTAGAAATAAAAATGAAAAACCCTTTGGCTCATGCTTCTACAGATAAATGGCAGCTTCTTGGTAAACATGATGTTTACGACTCTTAGGCTGTAATGACTTTCTAATGCATTTCAACATTTTGCAGTTTGGAATGAGAACTTGACTCTTCATAAAAGCTCTTGTGCCTTAAATTACTCATTAACATATGGTAAGGGGTATAACATTTATCATAATCTAGCAACCACCAAATCGGAAGCTAATCACTGAGGAACTCAGGTTTGCATATTTACATTAAAACAGTGAATTTTCATTGTTCATGAATATTCATTGTACTTTGTATTTACTCAGTAAGTAATACAGGCCTCAAGTCAATATTTTCCGAAACCTATATTTCACAAACTAATGGCATGTCAGTATACATATTTAAATATTTATTAAACCAATTCTAAACATCTGTTGTACTTTCTCCTAAATTGTGGGCTATTGATATTTTTTAAGCAACATTCCTTTCCAGTGTCCATCCAGCGATGTATCTTGCAGACTGCTTGTTTAATATAGAGATATATGTCCACAGGCTTCTCTGTTTTGCTAAAGCTGTTAGGTCAGAATTTTATTGCTTCTGGCTCCAAGCCACAGAAAGACGTTTCCTGTTAAAATCAGCTCTCTATTCAGTGTAATCTCTGTAATAAAATGGAAGTAGGATGAGAGTATCTCAAACAGCGATCTGTTATCAAACCCAGGTTAATAAAGTGGTAAAGTGATCCCTGCATTTGGAGTCCCTTCCACTCTGTGGTGGAGCTTATGTCTCGTGCCCAGGGTTTTATCAGAGAGTTTTGCACCCATTATCGGCAGCACGATTTTGGACACAATGATAAAATCATGATCTTTCTTTTATAAATTGACAGATTCTCATAAATTGGTGTTGTGATAGCTGTGCACTGAATTGACTGAACTCTTTGCCCAAATAGATGTGATGGTCTTAAAATTGGGGGAAGGTCTTATGCCAAGAGTCAGTACTATTTAGTAAGGTCGTTCCATTATTGCGGTGCTTCCCTGGTCACGAGAGGCTCTTGAAAAGCAACCTGGGAGATAATCATATGATGTCTTCATAACACTCTTCCTTCTTACAAGATGGGTAGTGGACTGTGGTGGTTTATTCCCCTGGGATGAATTCTTTTTGTAATGTAATGGAAATCGGGGAGTCATCCCACCGAAGTTTCCATTTCTAGAACGTTCAGTGGTGTATTGCCCGTTTAACAAAAGTGACAAATCAGTTCTTTTGCTAACTTTCTTTTTCTTTTCTTTTTTTCTTTTTTAAGGAGTACTCATTATGTGGCAAGCACTGGCTGAATATCTTACATACATTATCTCGGCATAACAATACCTGACAATACCTCCAGGAACTAGGCCCTGTCATTAATCTTATTTACAGATGAGAGAAGTGGGATTCATAAAAATCAAGTTATTTGCCCAGGGTCACCTGTTAAGTGGCATAGCTGAGTTCAGATACAAATCCTACCGACTCCAAAGCTCAGGTTCTTAACTGTGTTAATGTAATGTCTCCCAGGTAAATGCTCCAGAACTTATCTATGCCCTTAAGGCTGACCCAAGCCACGGATTCTGCTCTGGTTATCTGTTTCTATGTCACAAACCACTCCCCAACACAGTGACTTAAAAACGGTGAAAAGCATTTATTTTGATCATGAATCTGCAGTTAGGCTTCTGTTCACTGGGGTGGCTTGTGTGTGTTCCCCTTAGAGTCGACCAAGACGCCATCGTAACCAGTTGGGTCCGTCTGTATTCAAGGGCACAGAAAATGTTTTAATGGAGGAGATGTGTCAGGAGTCGTGTCTTGTGGGAATGTTTGGTCTTGTCACAAGGACTTGGTAGAATCCTACTTGTTTACTGTTCTCAGGCGGCAAAGTCTTGGAATGCCAGAAAGTGATTTTGAACAGCTGGGATTGTTGGCTGGGGACTCCAGTTCCTCTCCACACGGGTCTCTCCAGCTTCCTGCTAGCATGGCTGCAGGATTTCAAGAGCACAGATGCTAAGAAACCAGATCAGAAGCCGCAGGAATTCTTCTGGGTGGCCTTGGGCATAACACAGCATCACATCTTCCATAGTCTCTTGGCCGAGCAAGTTGCTGAGCCGACTCACATTCAAGGGGAGACTTGGATTCCATGTTTGAATGGGAGGGATTAGTGGTTCTTTTACCCTATCGCAGCCTATTACTTCAGTTGCTATTATATTCTCTTAACTATTGCTCCTCTCTCTTCTGGTCCATCATGGAGCTTATTCTCAACTCAGTAGATGGAGTGATCTCTTTATAATTAAATCTAAATCTAAGGTCTGGGGACTCCTCTGGTGAAGACTCTCCAGGGGTAACCCATCTTATTTAGAGAAACAGCTGAAGTCCTCACAGTGGCCTCCATCTGCTTGTGTTACTGAGTCTTCATCATCTCTCATGAACTGACGGTTTACTGTTCTCCATACTGTAATTCAGGAACCAAGTACGTTTCTGCCTCAGGGCATTTGCATGTAGTGTTATGTGCCGTGTGCCTAGAACACTCTTCCGGGTTTTCTGTATCGCCTCCGCCCTCACTTCCTTTAGACCTTCTCAGTGAGGCACTTCCAAACCATAGGAAGTTGAAACTCCTCTTGCACTACCCAGGATTTCCTACCATTCTTATTCTTTTTCTCCCTCACACTGAGTAGCATACTTCATATTTATCAGCTTATTTATTGCGTGTCTCCACTCATTTAGAGTATAAACTCCATGAGGATGGAGACTGGTTTGTTTTTTTTTTTTTTTTTTGCTGTATCCCAGGACCTTGAACAATACCTGGCACGTAGTAGATGTCTAGTCATTATTTGTTGAATACAAGGAGGAACTTGATTTCAATCTAGGTTTAAATTTTCATGGTGTTGATGTTTATGAAGTATCTTAATTTTTGAGTATAACTTAGTGTTTCATAATGCTATGGCATTAAATCTGTTTGGGACACCAGGGTGCAGGATTTCCCTGAGATCACTAATTCCCATCTTCTCTCCTTTTCCTTTTTCGGAAACATTCAAAGGACTTATTGTCTTGTGATGTTAGCTAAGCTTCAGTGTACCTTTCTTTCAGCGAATTAGTGCAGTTCCTACATGCCCAGGCCGTCCTGGGCACAGAGGATAAGGTGACACAGAAATAACCCTAGTCCTTAGGGTGTTACTACTGTGGTCAAAGAGAAAGACAGCAAATCGGGGTGCAGATAACATAAGCTGTTACAGAGTGTGGAGAGTGCCATGAAGGAAATAGGCAGTGGTCAGTGAAGGAGAACTAGAGACAATCTACTTTAGAGCCAGGGAAGGGTTCAGTTACAAAATGGCCTTTAGGCTGAAATCTGGGGCAAGGGGATGTGAGAGACTGGGAAAATCTGAGGAAGGGCGTTGGGGGCAGAATCTGAGAGAGGGAGAGTGAGAGCTCTTAAAGGTGTCTTGTCCTATAAAGGCAATACTATCATAAGGGCCCCACACTCATGACCTCATTTAAACTTAATTACCTCCTAGAGTCCTCACCTGCAGATAGCTTCACACTGGGGATTAGGGCTTCACAGTATGAATTTTGTGGGAGGGGATACAGTTCAGTCCATAGCAGTGACATTTGAGCAAATGCTTAAAAGAGATTTGGGGGTAGTTGTGAGGCTGTCTGGTGAAAGAGCGGCCACTTGGGGCAAAAGTGTAGTAGGGATGGAGATGAGTTATAGCAAGTGCAAAGGCCCTGAGGCAGGATCCTGTCTGGAGTTTTCTAAGAACAAACAGGTATAGAGTGTGACATGAAGCATGTGGTATCGAATTTTAGAAATTAGGCCCCAGAGTCAGGATATCTAGGGGTTTAATCCCAGAATCAAGAGGGTTAAGGCCCCCTCTTTAACTGCGTGATGGTCTTAGGTGAGTAACGTACCTTTTCCGAACCTGTTTCCGGATTTGAGAAGTGAGGATATTAATGCTATGCTCGCGATTCTGATAAGATTTCTAGCAAACGCTGAATAAATATTTGGTTGTGGTTGTGGTAAGAGTAGGCCTGTATTAGTAATTCAGCGCCTGCTGTTTCTGTTGCTGCTGGTTTTCCTTCTTTTCCTTCTCCTGCTTTTGATGCATTTTGAAATTTTTACTGTCCCAATCCCTTGACCCCATGTAATGATTTCCGAATTTGGGATCCATCAGTACTACTGTCTCCAATAAATTTTGATGATGTACTGTCACTGTCATTTTCAGGATTTGTGTGACTAGAAGCATGTGAGTGGCAGGTGTGCAAACAGGATTGGGGAAAACCAGCAGTGCATTCTCCTTGTGAACTACTGGCCCACGGTTGTTGAGTGTTGATTGTAGGGATGTCTGCAGTGGCTCAGTCCAGCTCTGATGGCTGAGAATTTCCCTCAAGATTCCACGCCTAGATCCCTAAGCCTACCATGCTGAGTGGGGACTTCAGGTCCTTTACTCCAAGAGTGTTCATATCTGGATGGTGGGCATGCTTTTCTTCTTCGTGCTCCTTTACAGGTTCCAGATTTTTTACAACACGTACTTTTTATACCTGAAGAGATGTCGAAGGCATTGACGGTTATTAATTTTAAAGTTAGTCACTTCTACTCAAACTTTGATCAAGCCCTATTCTGTGAATCTTCTCTTTTCCATTTCCATGTATTTTGGTGTAAATGTCATTAATTGACATTAGTTGGCATTCATTGAAAGGTTTAGAAAACCACTCTTTCCTCTTAAGTGCCTCATTTTCTGTTTTACCTACATAAAATAACAATTTTCTCCTACAAAATGTTGTTAACATCTCTTTTAAAATGAATACCTTTAATCTCTTATTACTCTTTTCAGATAGAACATGTATTACATGTTGAGGGTAGAAGCAGCTTTCTGGATTTCCCAGGTGGCTCAATTAAATATCCTTTAATTTTTTGTTTGTTTGTTCGTTTGTTTCGAGAAGCCATGGCTGTGGAAGGCTATGGCAGTAGCTTTCGGATTTATTAAAGACTTTGACTCTTTGTTCCCTCTGGGAAAAAATGTGGTTTTCCCACAAGATGAGAGTGTCACTTCTGGGTAAATAGGTTAAGAGGCAGGTATGTGGTGAAAACTGCTTGTAAGAGCTCCAGGATCATCTATCACATCAGTAGGGTTTCACCTGCTGACAGGAAGCTAATGGCAGTCATTGCCTCCTGCCAAATGAAGGAAGTAAAGATTGCCTCTACTCTCCCTTTGCCCTTGATCAGCAGGCTGTCTTGACAGGGATGACGAATTAGATGAAACCCAAGGGTGAGGACCAGTAAGCATCGTGTGATACGGCATTTAATTAACATGTGTAGAATAAAACACAAACAAGGAAAATAGCACCATGTTTTCTAAGAGATTGTTCCTGTGTCATAACTAAGACATCATTCACTTTTCATGAATTGATTTTTAACATTTCTGTGTCTAATACCAGTCATTGATTTGATCCTTGATTTGATTCTATCTGGACTCATAGTGGGTTCAGTTGTATAGCTGACAAGGGCATGATTTGCATTCTTGGGTTAAGGAGAATCCTGTCAGCTTCAAGTGCGGTCGCCATCTTAGAAGGCAGCCCACTCAGCCACCTGACATCTCTGAAATAATTTGAAAAGAGCCAATTTCTATTAAAAAGCATAAAATAATTGTTTTATGTAATAATTATTCTAAGTAACTTATAATGATGACGATTTCTACCTGATTTTACTTTTTAAAAACTGGCCGTTTTCTAAGAAGACCTTTGAGACCTCACAAAGCGGGGTAATGAAATAATTCTTTTAAAAGTCAGTCTGAATACAGATAGGATTTTCAGTTTATCCCATCAACACAGGCGTACATTCATCACTGTCTCCATTTTCCAAGCAAATGTTTAGAAGCATTAATAATTGGTTTTAATTTCACCTCTAAAAGCTACCTAATTTGGCTTAGGAGTGAAAAATAGTTTATATGACTCAACTATCTAGGAAGTGTAGTCTGTCACATAAAATGAGCCAGAGTTGTGGTGGGAGAGGTACTACATAATGTGAGAATATAATTGGTCATTGAGAAGCGAACTAATCGAAATGAGGCCAATAACAGTTAATCAGGGGGCTCTAGATCATTTTGTAGTTGTACCAACTCCATTTTTTTTTATTGTGACGTATAGTTATGGAGATAATTGGCAATCATTAGATAAAGTAATGGATAGTCCCAGGGTGGGAAGAAGTCAGAGCAGTAATTCAGCTTTCTGGGAATTTGCTGATGTCGTCGTTAATGAAGGAACAGCATAAGTGGCCTAGGAACAGTAGCAGAGTCCCCAGAGTGAATTCAGCTCCCTGGGAACCCACCCTTAAGTGGTGTTCACATTGCTCACGGTTCTTTGTCCTTCTCAAGACAATCTTTGAATATTAAAAGAGTTTGGGGTGTCAATAAAGCCTTTGCAAGATGAATGCTGGTATTAAAAAAGATGGTGGGGGGAAGCACCTGTTAAAAAGAGAAAGAAAGAGCCAATTTTTATGTTCTCCACTCAGTAACCCTTCAATACGATGCTGAGATATCCTAGAAACTTTACCATTCCCACTATATTTTCCTTTATACTGTAAAGGCCATACTCCTATGTGGTTTTGGTAAGGAGAAGCGTAAGTAGGGCAGTAGACTCTCTTTGCTGCAGAATTCATGTGATAGCTAACTTACATGCTACAAGTTGATTCTTTGGTGCAGAATTCATGTGATAGTTAACTTCACATGCTCCATGTTGATGCGTGTAGCATATCATATCCCACATCACACAATATTCTCTTAGTTTGCTTTGACATAGCAATATGTATACTTGATGGGAGCCCAAGTAAAATGTACATGGTGAGGACGGTTTGGTTGTCAATTTGTGAAGGCTTTAAGAACTATCATGCCTTCAGGAAAAAAAAAAAAGAACTGTCATGCCTATGTCAACTGAGAACCAATGTATTTATGTAATCAATGCAAACTCCTTTTTTTATATCTGTCTTGAATTGCTCTGAGAATTACTGTTTTTGTACTAAGCATAAATTGATTTTTCTCTTTATATTCAGCCATATAGTATTTGTTCCATCCACCTACTACATCCTTTCAATTAGAAGGAGTTAATCATCTGAATAATAACATGATACCTCGGAATTAGGGGACTCGAGGTCCTCTGATTCCAACACTGTCTTTCAATAAATAGGCATTTTCTTATAGGTGGATGCTGGTGCTTAATGATAAATGATTAACAAAAATTATGATGTTTAGTTGTGTTGACTCTGTGATTGCTTTTTTTTTTAGAAAAAGATTTTATTTATTTGAAAGAGAGAGAGAATGCCCATGAGCAGGGGGGAGGGACAGGGGAAGAGGGAAAAGCAGACTCTCTGCTGAGCAGGGAGTCCGTTATAGGACTCTGTCCCAGAACCCCGGGATCATGACTTGAGCTGAAGGCAGCTGCTTAACTGACTGAGCCACCCAGGTGCCCCAACTTTGTGATTTCTTATCAAAAGCTAACAAAATGAATTGTGACTGGAAGTTCTGCACATTCACGTGAGAGGTTTTCAAAGCTGGTGATTAAGGACAGAAAATTTTGTGTAGATCAGGGGAGAATGCCCTCTGGGGAGAACTGAATTGGGCATTATGTGTAGAAAGCCTGAGTTCCGCGTTAGCAGTGTAATGAATGATCAATATCTCGTTTCTTTTCTTTCTTTCACAGCTGTTTGTTTCCCCTTATAAGCAGAGTGTGTGGTCGTGTTGACAGTAATGATGCTTCTTCCCTGATGGCCAGTGTTTGTTGAATTCATATTATGAGCAGGCTAAACGCTTTTTATGTGTCCTTCTGACGCAGGGGTTATCATTCCTCCCATTTTAGAGATGAGGACACAAAGGCCCAAAATAATTCACTTGGCTATGGTTGCACAGTTTGTAAGTATCAGAGCTGGAATTTGAACTCACCAAGTCGGATTTTAGTTTTTATAACAATTTCTTTATACTGTCATTCTGGGAGAACTCCAGACGCCTGCAGTTTTTAGGAAAATGACATAACGTGGTCAGTAATTTCTGATCTCCCACTTGCTCTTGGTTTGTATATTGGGAGGACTCATGGAAGCAGCTG
This sequence comes from Nasua narica, assembly GCA_028533885.1. Taxonomy (NCBI): domain Eukaryota; kingdom Metazoa; phylum Chordata; class Mammalia; order Carnivora; family Procyonidae; genus Nasua; species Nasua narica. The sequence continues at coordinate 28,479,341 of CM052799.1, read as the reverse complement.
TTAAATTGTTATAGAATGCACATATTGTTCATGGAAATACAACAACTCCTGTACGAAATTGTAATATCCTTGAGGACAGAGGCTACTTTGTATTTATCTCTGTATTCCTGTGGGATAATATTAACAGCTTTATTGATACATAGTACTGTTTCCGTAAAATTCATCCCTTGAAAGTGCACAATTCAGCATTTTTATCGTATTCCTAAAACCACCCTACCATTGTAACTGTCTGATTTTAGAACATTCTCGTTTACCTCCAGAAGAAACCACATGCCTATTGGCAGTCACTCTGGATTTTTTTTTTTTTAAGCTAAAGAAAGGAAGCTGCCACATATTAGAAACATTCAGCATTGGACTTACAAAGTCGCCTAATTTCTGGAAACTTGATATTCTTAATTAATTATAGCTTTTCACCAAAATAATCATTTTCTTTCACATTTGCTTTTGAAATTATCTGGTAGAGATTGTTGGAATTCGTTCATTCCATCTTATATGAACAATTGCTGTCATTAATTCAGAGAAAGTAAAAAATATTACCTGTCATAATGGAGAAAGTTTATCCGATGTAATCCCCTTTTATCATAGACAGCCCTTAGTACTAAGATATAGCATTACTGATGGCTGGAATTCCTTTCTGAACAAAAATGCCTCAAGATAATCCTCAAAAGTTGGTTTTTGATAAGCAGTGCATCTAGTGTTGGAGATTCTTATCCTTTATTTCCTGAATGCTAAATATTTAAAATGAATCAATGACAGCTTGAGAATTTTCACTTTCTTGTTTTTAATGAATGCAGGGTTTCCATGAATTTATAGTGCCAGGGGCCCCTCCCTTATGTGAAAGAGAGCAGTTCATAGTTAGTTTCAAGTTATTGCCTGACTTCCCTCTTCACTGGATTCTGGCCTAATTGACCTCATTCTCTTTAAGAGTAGTAAGACGTGGCTGCTGAGAGCTTCGGTTTAGGGTCAAAGAAGTCAATGGGAGAAGCATTCCCCCCCCAACACCCCCCCCTCCCCCGGCCATGCTCAACTTCATCAGCCCCCTTAGCTTTCTTTGATGAGGACAGGTAATGATTTATTCACCCCTGGGTGGAGAGCTCTGGAGGGTCACCTGTTCCCTCCCCCCACCAGTTTGTTTCCCCAGCCCATTGTCTTTCTTGCACACAGGAGCTTCACCACTCTGTGGCCATAAGGTCTTGGGTTCGAATCTTGCCTCTACCATTTATCAGCTGTGTAATTTTTGGCAAGTCAACAAATCTCTCTGTGAATGTTTTCTTATCCGTGTGGTGGGGATAATACTGGCTTACTAGATAAGGTTGTTACGAGGATTAAATGAGTCAATGTGTGTAAAGTATAAATATTAGCTTAAGTACAAGTTTTTGTTATGAACAGAAAACTTTTTAAAGATTTATTTATTTGAGAAAGAGAGCTTGAGCGGGGAAAAGGGCAGAGGAGAGAGAGAATCTCAAGCAGACTCACTGCTGAGCATGGAACCCTATGTGGGGCTCTATCTCGGGGCCCTGAGATCATGACCTGAGCCTAAGTCAAGAGTTGGACACTTAACCCACTGAGCCACCCAGGTGCTACCATGAACACAATTTTTAAATGCCTTAGATGTGCTAAGAATTTTGTCTCCTTGCATAGGAATTGATTTTTTTATCTCATAAGGATTCCGTGATTTATATGCTAGCAGTTGGTTGGACACTTAGGTAGTCAGGGCCAGGGTCCCCAACAAGAAAATACGGAGTCAGGGCGGCTCAACTACACAGCACTAACATCCTGTTCCGCAGCTTAGACAAGACTGCACTAACATTCTGCTTGGCAGCCCTTGCAGAAATGACTTCGGCAAAACGTCCTAAAATAAGACAATTAACCACCAAGCATTGGTCAATATCATGGGCAAGGGACAGCTATGACATAAGTTCCCAGATGTCAGCAAATAAAAACCATCAGCCCAGAGACAATAACTTAGTATATGGGACCAAAGCCTTGAATACTTAAGATAGTTCAGCAAAAGAGCTCATAAAACCCCCCAAACTTAGAAACTCCAAGGCCAACCCACTCAGGCCCCCACCCTCTCCAGGAGCTCTATACTCTTGCTCAACCAAATTTGCTCTGCTGCCCTCCACCCTTCATGGGTCTACCTCTTCATTCTTCAAAGCGGCATAACCGAGAACTGCAGGCACTAAGGGGACAACATTTTTTGAACACATAGTCTTGCAATAGTTACCCTCCCTCTTTTACAGGCAAGGACCTTGACCGCACTGAAAGGGATTTTTCTAGGGTCAGTGACAAAATTTAATTTAGTGGCAGAGCTGAAACTAGAACCTGATTCTTCTTATTCTGAGTTCCTTCCTCTTGAAAAATTGCTGCCTTTATTACCAGGAGTCGGTTGCATTCCAGAGGCTTCCATAGGCAAATATATATCCTCTTTCTGTATCGCGATGCGATGTGCTCAGCAGTCTGCAGGGTACACATTCATCCTTGGCATTGTGTGGATCTCCATGAAATGTGACCTGTTCAGACTTCTGATAACAAAGGAGAAGGATGCACAGACAATTCGAACAGTTGCTGGTGAGCCGTCTTCATCTTGGTGATTCACCTGCATCAGATACTCAGAACCTGTTTCTCTTCATCCTAAATCACAGTCGCGGAGAGTAAAGCTAGAAGCGAGGTCATGAAAACCAGATCCGATGCTTGCCATCTCTGGTATCTGGGCCACTTCTTCAGATCGTCAGCACAGCGGAACAAATGCCAAGTCCTTATTTATTCCCAGTGTTTTAGGTGTGATTCTTTAATGAGATTCCTGTGCCCATCACATGGTGTTCCTACATGCAAGATGGAACCTGAAAGGATCTTCTGATACCAAGCATGTGAGCTGTTGATGGCAGGACAACCATTGTCCTTACACACCTGCTGTTGAGCAGGGTGGCAACATTCCATTCAAGACGTAATTATTGAGTGTTCCTTGTTATGATCAGGATAGAAAGATGAGGGGCGCCTGGGTGGCTCAGTCAGTTAAGCGTTTGATTTTGGCTCAGGTCATGATCTCGGGGTCCTGGAATCGAGCCCCTGCATCCCTTACAGCCAGAGCTGTAAGCCCTGCTCTGACTCCTGCTCAGTGGGGAGTCTGCTTGTCCCTCTCCCACTGCTTCTCCCCCCGCTTGTGTTTTTTCTCCCTCTCTCTCAAATCAATCAATAAAATCTTATAAAGGATAGAAAGATGAGGATAATGTTTCTGACCTTCATTATGATGATTGGAAAGATTTAGAGGGAGGGAATGCCCGATTAGTCAAAATGGTGCTTCACTAAAGGATCACTTTGCTTTGACTCGTGTATTAAGGTTTTCCAGAACAGGTGGGGGGTAGGGGAGGAGGAGAGTATGTGTGGGGAGAGAAGAGAGAGAATGATCTTTATTATAGGAGTTGGCTCGTGCATGCAATTCTGGAGGACTTGAAGCCCTATAGTCTGCCCTTGCCATACTGGAGAGTTAGGAAAACTTGTGGTGTGATTCTACCTGAGTCCAAAGGTCTGAGAACCAGAGTAGCCAAAGCTGTTAAGTCGTGGTCCAACTCTGAGAGCCCAGAAACCAGAACCCCAACCTCCACATAGTCTGAAGGAGGGAGAAGATGGATGTATCATCTCCAGAAGAGTGAATTTGCCCATCCTCTGCCTTCTTGTTCTGTTTAGACCCCCCAGTAGATTGGTGGTGCCCGCCTACACTTGGTGAGGGCGATCTTCTTCATGCTCATCTCTTCAGGAATCCCTCTCCCAGACACAGCCAGAAATAATGCTTTACCAGGTAACCAGGCATTTTTTAACCCGGTCAGGTTGAGACATAAGAACAACCATCATACCATGTATGACCTTCCTTCCTCAGTAAGACTTCCTTTGAAGTGAAGGAGTGAGTGGCAATTTGTAGAGTATTAAATAATGTGTCAATAGCTTCAACATTTGGGTTCCTATCCTCCTAGGATTATTGGGTTGCACTTCTTTCTTTTCTTTTTTTTTAAAGATTTTATTTATTTATTGGTCAGAGAGAGAGGGAAAGAGCACAAGTAGGCAGAGCAGCAGGCAGAGAGAGAGGGGGAAGTAGGCTTTCCACTGAGCAGGGAGTCCGATTCAGGGCTCGAACCCAGTACCCCAGAATCATGACCTGAACTGAAGGCAGCCTCTTAACCGACTGAGCCAACCATGTGCCCCTAGGTTGCCCTTCTTTATTTCTTATTTTACAATGTCCCACAATGATGATTGCAGTCAAGTCTCTTTTAGTGGTTTATAAGGAGGCATCAGGTTAGATTGGAACTTTGTTCTATTGAAGACACAGCACCGCTACTGTGTGTGTGTGTGCGCGTGCATGTACACGTGTGCGTGCACGCATGTGCGTGCATGTGTTGCTCACTGACACTCGCTGACAGTTTCATTCCTGTGACCCTGCCATTTCTGAGTCCCCTGAGCTGTCACATCTGAGACCACCAGCCTTTTGGGTCTTTATCCTCTCCTTCCGCTGTCTAGTTTCTGATCTCCCTGCCCCCTCCACACTGACACACAAGTAAGAGCCTGGCAGCCTACTCGCAGCCCTTCCTGGGGCTCCGTGACTGCCTCATTCAAGGCTGTCCTCCTGCCACATTGGAATTTTGTCTTATTCTTTAACATACTCTTCTCTCACTGCTGGGTTTTCTCACTTTTAGGTTTTGTTTTTTTTTTTTTAATAGGTCCCTTTGATAGGAGCACCCGAAGCGGACTCTAGTTTCTCCTTCATATCACTTCTTCTTCTTCCCCCACAAACTTTAAGCTTTCTCGGGATCTTGCTCACCCCCATCCCCTGACCCTATCCAGCACTTTAGAAATAATTGTCAGGAGAATGGAAGATGTGCCAGCATGCATTAGAAAGTGCTGGCCTGGGTCGGGTGGAGGGTAGGGGGTATAGGAAGGGTGGGGAGAGGCAATTCTAACAAGCTCTCCCCTCACCTAAGCATCAGGATATGGTCTTCTGTGATGTACATACTTGGCCATTCCCTGGCACATGGTAAGTGCTCAATAAATAGCAGCCGTTACTATTTTTGTTCTTTTTTTCTTAGTCAAGAGACACTTTCAGGAGTCCTATACTATGGCCTAATCTTGCTGTGCTTCCTCAGTCTCTTTCCCAAGGACTGTAGATTTGAAAGGACACGAGGGAGAAGCCAGGTGGACTTGTTTTAAACAAATGCATGTTCTTTCATGAGAAAAGGTCTGTTTGACTTCTGTCCCCAAATCTTTTCGGATATTTTGTGTTAACCAGCAGTGTGGGTGATAACAAAAGCTTCAGTAAAAGTGAGTGGTTTCTACTTAAACATCCACCAAGAGCATATGGAGTCCCCATTCTAGTGACAGATTTGGGGGCCTGTTGCCACATTTAAGGCATGATAGAAAAATTGCTTATGTTTCAAGTCTATCCAACATGTAAGACTATGGTCTGCATTCATGGATCTCTTGTGTTTAAATCTGTTTAGGGCGTGAAGAGATTTCACATCCTTGTGATTGGTCTGTCTCCCTTCACAACTGTTGGGTCATACTGTGAATTTATGTTTCATTTTATAGCAAAATGCCAAAACTCTTTTCCCAGGGCAGGGTACCATGTTGCAGCCTTACCAGTAGTGTGTGTGAGAGTCCTGGTAGCTCTATGCTTTTGCCAACGTATGCCATTGTAGGATTTTTAAAAACTATTCTAGTCATTGCGTAGCAGTTAAGCATTTCTTTTTTACATGAATATAGCTACATTAAAAAAAAAAACCAAAAAGTTTGATTTGAAGGGAAAAGGTTGAGTAAACAGTACTGCTTGTCCTGAAATATGGCCAAACTTGTGTGAGTAGGAGACTGAGTGAATTTGTAGGAACCGTATATTCAACTTTGCTCCATCTCCATTAGCTGATAAAATGAACAGCATGAGTGTGTCCCAAATATCTAATGAATTTCAAGCAATGCATGTAATGGCTTTATTATATAGAATGATCCTTCCTTAACATTGGAGGTAATTGAAGGGACTATAATTTTTTGAGGTCTCGTTATTAGATTTTGATAAGCAGGACCAGACGAATTTCACAGCAGGTGAAACAATTGACTATTAACGATTTAATCTTAGTAGGGTAATGATTCTTCTCTTAGCAATCTGGCCTTGGGACCTTTTGGACAGGTGCTGAGTGGCAGCTTGCCCGCAAGCCTGACGGTGCTGGGCATACATAGCAGGAGGAACCAGCATATTGTGTCCCATCCCTAAGATTTTGTTTGCTGCCTCAATTGGATATTTCAAGGGAATTTTCAGATTAAGAAGAGAGAGCTAATGAGCCCCAAATCCAGTTCCCTTTCTACACAGAGCCATGACTTATAGAGTTGATAAAGAAGGTCACTTTCTGATTTCCTCAGCAAGGGTCACTCAAGCCAGGCACATTAAAAGTTTATGAACCGTAAAAGGTGCATAAGAAGCAAGCAGCCTCTCAAGCTTTAAAAGGCGAACTTTTGGGGGCATTGCTAATTCATACTGAGACTTTCAGTAGGCCGTAACTCAAATTAATTTGTAAAGATATGATCTGGTAATGGTAAGGGTTGATAGTATGGACCACCTTGATGAAATCTTGTAGGCATTTTAACATTGAAAAAGGACTCCGTTTAAATCATGAACAGTTTGAGGTTGTTTTTTTTTTAAGTAAAAATTTATTTTTTTGAGAGATTGAGAAAAAGAGTTTACGAGCTGGCCAAGGGCGGGAGCTAGGGAAAGGGAGAGAGAGAACCCTCAAACAGACTATCCGCTGAGCTTGGAACCCAACACTGGTCTTAATCCCAGGACCCTGAGATCATGACCTGAGCTAAAATCAGGAGTCAGATGCTTAGCCATCTGTCACCCAGGTGCCCTCCCCCCCATGTAGTATATTTCTATTCATTATCTAAAGGCAAGTGTCGACGTCAGTGCCGGCTTTCTGTGACATGGGAAATTGTTTGATTCACGTGGAGCCTATATTCGTTTGCATGTTTTTGCAAGGACTAAGTTAATATGGAAGATACTTGAATAGGATACCCAAGAATCAAATTGTTTAAGATTCTGGAAATAATCATTTTATTCAATTTATAAAATGCCAGAACAAGTACATACCCATTGGTACAATTCAAAGTCTGAGAGTTCTTTAAAGAAACAATCATTTTGTCTCTTCCCATTTCTGAATCCACCCTCCTGAGGTCACCTCAACTAAAGATTTAATATTATTCCATCCACTTAACTATTTGTTAACTCAAAAAACATACAGCATCCATAAGGCTTCCTTTTCTATTTTTCAATAACATGCAGTAATATTTTTACATATTATTCAAGTTTACATAGTAACTTGTTTGTATCACTCAGCTGAACATCATAGACATTCCTTCTGGTAATTGTGAGTCGGTCTCACTGTTCTTCACATAATTAAAAAAAATTTCCCGAGGGTGAATCTACCATATTTCATTCAATCATTCCCATATGTATGGGCACTTAGTTTTTCATTTTGGGGGACTGTTTTGTTTTGGTCTTTTTGTTTTGCTTTTGCTATAAACCCTGCTGCCACAAATATCTAAAGAGATTTTTTTTCCTGAGAGACCATAGTTCTCAGTTTACTTGTTACATGACCTTGGGCAGTTACTTTCCTTAATTGTGCACCTGACCTTGGTAAGTTACTTTCCTTCTCTGAGGCTCAGCTTCCTCATCAATAAAATGAGTATAATGACAGTCCTCTTACATTTCTTGTAACAATTAAATACGGTAGTATTGATTTAGTAATTAACACCTTGCCTGGGACATAAGTAAGTATCCGATAAATGGACGCTGTTCATCCTTTACTGCTGTTTATCTCTTGCTCCGGTTTTTTGTTTGTATGTTTGCTGGTTTTTTGAAGGCAAGGAGGTGAGCACTGTGCATATTTGCTTAAAGCTAATAACTGTAAGATACTGTTGGCCCAATTTCTGGCTAGACAAGCAGAAGGCAGTGTTGTAGGCTTTAGAAAACCCCAGTTTGTCAGCCTAGTGATTATTTTTTTTAATATGCTGTCCCTGAGGAACATGATAGAATTTGTTTTACTTGTCTTCTGCCAGGAAGTAACCCTTCTGGCTTTGTTAGAAGCGTGGTTTGTAATAATTGTACCCACCCCAGATGGCTCCTGAAAACCCTTTGAAATGCCATCTGCCAGGCGTGTGTCCAGCGGGCAGCCTGTCATTC